>OX104064.1:80991852-81358316 GCA_944474145.2 Dicrocoelium dendriticum
TTTTACTAAGGGGTTGCAACCTTCCTAGTATTTTTTCCGACCACTACAAAGTGTATGTATATTTAGTTAATAAAAACAAAGCTGTACAACAATGCAGCGAAATAGGTAAATGTGAAAATGAAAGATAATCAAATTATTTACAATCGCTACACACTCCATATCTAGTGTAAACCCGAAGGAATAAGACCAGGAGGCATGTGGATGGGAGCCTGTAGTGACCATGACATTTTACCCCATCAAACATCACATTCAGACTTGTGCACATTTTGTTTTACTTTGCACCCATCCCAAGCCTATATATACTGGACTGCAATTTTGAACCGAGTTCGCCATCTTGTCCGCGCGCTGCCGGCTGTTGTGCTCCTACGTGGTGTTACTCGTTGCGTCACCACTCTCTCCCATTTTCCTCAAGCTATATTCACATAGCTATTGTACATAGCTATTTTCTCAAGACAATCTTTATATCCCACCGTCTTCTGTCTCACCGGGCTACGGTTTTCTTGTGTAGCATTCGTCAAGCCGCTACATAATTGGTGACCCCAATCGCATTCCGGTGAGTTCGTTCCATTTCTTTGGTTTTTCCACGCAAATCATGGCCTCAGTTTCTAAAAAGTGTGAGGACTCACAGTCGGTGCAAGCGGTATCTCTGGTAGTTCCACCATTTATTGAAAAAGATCCTGTTTTATGGTTCATGATTTTAGAAGCTGAGTTTACTTCTAAGCATGTCACTAGCGATTCTGCGAAGTTTAATCACTTGCTAACACGCCTGCCGACTGATATTACTTTAGCACTACGTGATCTTATTATTACATCTTGTCCTCCTGACCGCTATAATTCTCTTAAGAACGCCGTTATAAAGCGTGTTACTCCCTCCGAGAAATCCCGCTTGCCTAAACTTTTTACTGGTCTACAGCTAGGTTCTAGTAAGCCATCCGCTCTATTGCTAGAGATGCGTGGTCTTCTTCACGGATTGCATATGGACGAGTCGCTGCTTCGAGAGTTATGGCTGCAGCGTTTGCCTGAAAACGTACAAGCTATGCTATCGCTTGCGAAATCGCAGCCTTTGTCAGAAGTTGCAGATATTGCTGATGATATGATGGATCGCTTCACCGGACCACCGTGTCCGTCGTCTAGTTCTCTTCGCTCACCTGACGTAGATTTCACTGTTGACCCTTCGGTCCAGACCATCGACACCACTACTCCACCTTCCACTGCTGAGCTCTTAACAGAGATAGCCGCGCTACGGCAAGAAGCTCAAAGCTTAAAGTTACATCGGCACCAACGGGATTCTCCATCCCGTTCTCCTAGCCCACCTCGAAGCCGAACACGACTCCCAATTTGCCGTTATCACGCACGTTTTGGAAGTTCCGCTAGAAATTGTATAAAACCATGCTCATTTCCCGTAAGGAGAAAAAGGACAGGCCGACACGTATTGGCGACGAACGCCGTCGGCCGAAGTCGTCCAAGTCGCCTCTTCAATATCGTTGATAGGAACACCTGGATCATGTTCCTGGTTGATACCGGGGCGGAAGTTAGCGTGATCCCACCGGTTCCAGGCGACGCGACTAAGCCACAGACAACCAACTTGCGTGCCGCTAACGGCACCGCTATCCGAGTCTTCGGTCAACGCTCTCTTACCATTGACCTCGGACTACGACGTCCCTTTCGATGGATTTTCACCATCGCTGCCGTTCCATTTGCTATGTTGGGTATCGACTTCCTCCAACACTTCGATCTTCTCGTCGATGCGCGTCATCGCAAACTCGTTGACCAAAAGACCCAGCTTTTCACATGTGGAGTTCGCACACCTTGTGTTTCTGTCACTCCCATTTACATTCAGCCTGAAGCTGATAAGGAATTTTTGGATCTGTTCAGACAGTTTCCGCAGCTCGTCCGCTCAGCTGACGCTACTCTTCCGGTCGCATCTAACAATACGCACCATATACGAACCCGTGGCCCACCGGTTTCTGCACGGCCACGACGTCTCGCCCCTGATAAGCTAAAAGCCGCTAAGGCGGAATTCGAGCACATGCTCGAACTTGGTATCATCCGTCATTTTCGTCCTTTTCTAGAGGGCAGAAGCTTTACCGTCTTTACTGACCACAAACCTTTAGTTTATGCCCTCGACTCGTCATCGACCTTAACGCAATCTTCGGAGCCACCTGTAACGACGCCCAGCTTTTCAGCTCCACCACAATCCCAGTCACCAGATTCGCCTCAAACTAATACCAGTCACGGTAGAAGAGTTCGTAAACCGGTTCGTTTCTCCGATTTTTTCGAATTCATCCACACTTCATGAATCTTTTTCATTTTCTCACGTTGTTTGTATTATGCTTTCCCGTAAATATCTGAATCTGTCTCCCCGAGTTTTTCCCCCATCTATCAGGTAAAGTCATGAGGCTGGCACGTTTGGGTCCGTCCGTTCAATGGTTGGCTGTTTCTCAATTGTTTGGTCGTTTGGATGCTTTGATCTACCCCCAACGCTTTGTCGTCTCGCCCGCTCACGTTGGCCTTTGGATCGTGGTCTGCTTGGCTCAATTTGGCTCGCCTTGGTCGTTTGTCTGGCTCGCCTTCCTGGCTTTGGCTGCTCGTGTGCCTGGCTCGTTGTTTTTGGTCCCCGCACGGCTCGCCAATACGAACAGGATTTCAGCTTCGTTGTGGCAGTGGATTGGAATGCGGTGGGGGGAGTGACCTCTCCCAAGCGCACCGTCTTTCAGCAGCGGTGAAAGGTCCTACCGGCCCTTTTTCTGGATTATCCAGTTTTTTTGTAGTCCGGTGTGCCCGCTGGGACGGCCCACCGATGATGCATTCCAATCCACAAGAAGATTAAATAATCCAAATACAACCGAACTCCTGTAATTCTGCCTTTATACATTTGCAAGCCAACAGCGATCGAAGTCCTCGTCCCTCGGCCTTCTAGGGGGAGGCCTGTGTAGTGACCATGACATTTTACCCCATCAAACATCACATTCAGACTTGTGCACATTTTGTTTTACTTTGCACCCATCCCAAGCCTATATATACTGGACTGCAATTTTGAACCGGGTTCGCCATCTTGCCCGCGCGCTGCCGGCTGTTGTGCTCCTACGTGGTGTTACTCGTTGCTTCACCACTCTCCCATTTTCCTCAAGCTATATTCACATAGCTATTGTACATAGCTATTTTCTCAAGACAATCTTTATATCCCACCGTCTTCTGTCTCACCGGGCTACGGTTTTCTTGTGTAGCATTCGTCAAGCCGCTACAAGCCACCTCTCATCAACGGAGCCGGCCCACAATCCTTCCCAGGCAAACACAAGCACGCTGTAGTTGGGGAATCAAGTGCACACAAGGCAGTGGCTGGACAGTAGTCCGCTCCACACTGAGTGAATGGAACCGCTCTTGGAGCCTAACACGGCCACAAGGACCGTACACCCCTTGCCCTACAGCAACGAAAAACTGTCTCCTGGAGCCAGTATGGACGAAGTAGTGGGTAATAGACAGGTAGGCACCTTGTCAACATGCACATCAAGCGCAACCACACCGGGGATGTCAACCAACAGCCAACCACTTGAAATGACATTATCAAATAAAACGTCTGTCAAAAAATACGGCTATGCAACCATAACCCTCCCCTAAATTAGCATATGAAGTAATTTGGTTAGCAACGAATCCTCGATAATTACAAAATGTTTACAAGTTACGCAAAAAATACTACAAACGCAATTAACTTAACGGAGATAACCACAATTAACGTAAGCAACGTGGCCAGTTAATAGAAAATTACTTAGGTAAGCAGAACAAACCAAATAAAGTGGATGAAATGTATCCATGTTAAGAAGATCTAGTTTAAGGGTAAAATGATTTAGCCCAACTGCGGTGAAGAAGCATCATGAATGCAACATCAGCCTCAGCATAGAGCACCCAGCCTCTTCCGCTCTTTGCAGCAGCTCGTCGCTGCACATACCCCAATCGCGCAATACTAGCTAGAGTTATTAATTAAAACAGACCGGAAAAATCCTCAATACATTTATGTTCACTCACCCGTTAGTCACAGTAGGTAATCCGCGCCGGTCGGCCTCCACGTCCGTGAAACGAATCCTGCTTATGGTTTCCGGTGTGGAAAGCAGCGAATTGCTGTGTACGTTCCGAAAAGAGGCCTCCATGGTAGACAAGTGAAATCCTGGCCTTAATATTTTTCGCTCGATTGGACGAGCTGCCGACCCACCTATGACGCGAATGCATACAGCCTGTACCAGGCTGTGTAGTGGAATGGAGCGTCTATGGCGCAGTATAAGTCTCGCCACCGAGACAGGACGATTCGATACCTCATTGGTCAAAAAATGGAGCGTCGCACGTCACCTGTGGTTCCATGTTCGTCGGCCACTGTCTTATCGACCATGGTCGACATATGCGTGAGGCAAAACCGGCTTATGTGTCTATCTCACTATCTTGAACGTCGCATGACTCAGTGCGCGAAGCACATGGATTGCGACAGAGCGTGACATGCGTTAGGTTAGACGGGCTGAGCGAGGCTGGTTAAGGTACACTTTCTGCTGTCACGCAAGCAGTCCATTCGCACCGCTTCTATGTCCCTTGGTCAACAGACAAGGTAGGGTAATACTGAACTGTGAATTGATGTGCCGAAAAATGGAACTAAATCGTGTGTTTCCGAAAGGTCATCCGTGCAGTAGGGTGATTTAGAACCTGCGCTACACGCAGGCGTCTACTGACAAAGAACGCTGGTAGGCACGCATTGGAAAATAACCTCGCGGAGCACCAAAAAATGAGTTGATGAAAAGAGATTGAGATATAACGGCTCTAAACAGGTTTTCATTGTTGCTTTTCAAAGGTAACCACCTCATGCAAGTCACTGCTAAAAGAATAAGTAGTTCATTGAGGAGTATATACAACGCAGCAGAGCTGGTGACCACAATGCCAATACTTAAGTGTTCAGTGAAGATACTTGTGTCGAAGCAGTGCACGTCCCACTGCTTCTACAAATTTACCTGTAGCTGTTGGACAGCTACGTTTGGCGCACTACTCGGAATCTGGGTGTTCGAATCAATGAACACATTCCAGGCAGATGGAAAATGCGACGATCGCACGCGATGAATGGAGAAGCAGTCGCTTCCGCAATTACGAGACATTTGATGAGCACCGGTCATGAAGTGAACCCACATGAGTCATTCACAGCGCTTATGCGCAGTCAAAGGCTTCACATACTCAAGCTACTCGTGGCCATTTTTATCGATCGGCAGTGCCCACCACTGTGTGTCCAAACACAGCTGACAATGACATTAAGCCTACCGTGGTAGCGTGCAACGCATGAATCGGAACTCGCTTGAGCCATAATTGATTTCATGTGACCTAGTTTTGCATTCCTTTTTAGTTACTTGTAGTGTGCTTGACGAGTATGCACGCAATGACAATGTCATCACACAATTTTCGTCTTCGTATATTATTATTTGGAATTATGATAGGAAATACTTGTTTCACATTTTGCGTTGGTTGTAGCTTCTCCATCGATTGGTGCTGCTTCAGCTCTTGCGGGCAATGCTCCCCGCGGGGAAGCAACTGGTCAAATTCGGACTGATACACCCAACGTTCTCCCATATTTGTGCTGAAACGAACGCCGGATCCGCGGTCTACATACGACCCAGAGAGAGAAAAGATAGTCAGGTTCAAGTTCACTTGGGACTGGAACAGTCAAATCACGTCAAGAAATTTCCGTATATGTTCATTTGCGACTGCGTGGTTGAGTCATGGCCTTTATCGTTGGTAACTTTTGCCATCTAGGTGAGCCAAAGTAATACTTGTAGGTTGAAGAGTGGCGACCCTGTGGGCACTATTGGACGCTCAGGAGTCTAGGACAGGACTCTCATAGGAGGGCAGGTATTTTTGAATAAATAAGCTCCGAAAAAGAATAAAAAGGCTTTTTATACATTGTGGTGAATACTTTCTACTTTAGTTAATAATATTGCATTTTTGTAGCACTTGGTTAATGCAAATATAACTATGCAGTTTTCACATTTTTTGTTTGTCAGCCGTTAGGTAGACGCATGTAACGCGATTTGAGTATTGGCACGTTTGCAACATGGAAATGCACACTTGATTGATTGCGCGCTATTTTGCCTGCATTTCAAAATCGTTTTCCTGCACATTTTTTCTGACTGACCTTTGTTGCATTCAAAAATGTCTAATCGGGACTCCGATAGGACTCTAAACGGACGCCTGTGGGACGCTCAAAAGACGTCTAACGGACTCGAAACAGACGCTTGTGCCGACAGGGGATAAGTTTGGATTAGTGAGACGGATTTCAATATGTTTCGCGCTTTCACAAGGGAGTGTTCAGCACGTGGCAGCCGGGCGCAGTTTACCGTGGCGAACACCTGTGGACAAATTCTGCACCTTGTCAGCACAATGACTGCGGATGGACTTCCATTCTAGGGGAGAATCACGACAGGTGTGCGCGGTGGTTGCGGTAAATGCTTGGTGCTAACGATACTGTTGTTATTGAAAAGTGCGACCCAAATCTGGACTGTAGTTTCCAAGAACACTCTTACCAATCAGGAAGACTCCTGCGACCCGTCTCCTGCTCTCATTCATTGAACAAAATCGTAGGGGCATTTTGAAGTACCCGTTGTGTGAATGGATTGCAACACGCAATCTATCTACGTAGGCCACAACTGAAGGCCGTTGGGTTATCATTAACTTCTACGTGAAATAATCCATGGGGCGTCGATATTTCGAAGTGCTCAGATCGCCGATCGTTCCCGGGTTTGTGAACGTAGTTAATCATGTTATCTAAGGGAAGTGTGTCCCACAGATGCACCGGCGGCGAACAGCTGCTGAAGCTTTTGGCAAGTTACTCTTATATTTTCTTCAGTTTTTACCCTCCAAATGGACACATAACTTCATCCTGTCTAAGGAATACGTACCATCCCATTCCATTCCTTGATATTTCACCAACCACCTCGGGTATCCAATATTTAGCAATTGAATCATTATCTACTTAATTGCGGCCTTCCCATCATCTTCGTCTGTGTGTTGACTTGTTCAAGAGAAATGAAGGCCCTTACCTGGAAGGTGGCCTCCGTTGGAGCCGTAGTGGTTATTACTATTTCACCTTTTGTCCTTCCTATCATCGATTTTATCATGACATCCTTGGTACAGTTTGTTTGAATTAACGATTACAATAGACTTCTTCGTTGCCCGCGCTCCGTCGTGCCGATTTTTGGCTGTGCTGTTTCTGTATGTATACGGTGCCGTTCAGTCTGCTTGCGAATCGGATATTAAACGCGGAATTACTATCGAACGCTTATTTCCATAGTGCTCGACGTGTGTCACAGTTATAGCGCAATCTACGATTCGAACTCAACTGTGGTTAGACTGTGAGTTGACTTTTTCCGAATGTTCTTGCGTTTACTAAGGGACTGAAACCTGTCTGGTATTCTTTCGACCACTACATATATTGGTGACCTCGCCTTACTTTTTGTGAAAATGTATTTTTTCTTAGTCATGCCTGATCAGACCCCATGTGCTTTTACTACTACTTCCGTAGAACTCTCGCTTCCTACCTTTGACATTTCTAATCCACCTCTATGGTTTATTCAGGTAGCATCCACTTTCCGATGTCGCAAGATCACTACACAATCTTCCATGTTGTCATACGTCGTCTCGCACTTACCTGTCTGCCTCTGAAGTCATTGATATCCTTGTTCCTATGCCTGCAGAAGCGCTGTATGATAAACTTAAAGCAGCTATTCTTAAACACATCACTGCGTCTGATGAGACTCAGCTGCAGCAGTTACTTTCCGGTGTCGAGCTTGGCGAGCGCACCCCACCTCAGCTTCTTAGACACACGCGTTCCCTAGTTGGTTCGTCGAAACTCGACGACTCCATGCTCCGACAACTTTGGACGAAAGCCTTCCAGCAAACGTCACAGATGTTTTATCAGTTCATAGCGACAATATCACTCTGGATAAGCTTGTAGAAGCTGCGGACAAAACTCGCGAATGTTTCTTTAAGGATACTCTTAATCACGTAGTTGAGCCTACCACGGCCAGCTCATCCTATAACACTACGCTTGATTCGACCAACGATAGAAACTTCCGTTTTAACTTGGCATGTCTGCTATTCGACGTGAACGCACTACTAACCGAAGAAATCCTCGAGGTCCGCGCCGCAGACCTTCCGCTCACGTCAGCGGTCGTACTGCTACTTCCACCGTCACTTCGGTAAAGCAGCACGTAACTGTCGCCCGGGATGCAATTATCCGAAAGGAACTCCGATTTCGCAACCGGGAAATGCCAGAGCCAGCCAGCAATGGCGTCAGCTGTCGCTGGCCAAATCCTCAGCCGTCTTCTGTACGTGTTCGACTCCACGACTAAACTTCATTTTTTGATCGATATGGGTACAGAAATCAGCGTTATACCACAAGCTTTGGAAAAACGCTCTCTGCAACCAGCCGGACTTACGTTACAGGCGACTAACCAGACTAACTTTTGGACATACTGCCAGAAGCTGTTGCACCTAAGCCTTGGTTTACGACGCAAGTTCCTTTTATCATTACCATCGTTGATGTCCAAAAACCCATAATTGGCATTGACTTCCTCAGGAAATTTGGCCTCGCGGTCGATCTACGTTGCAGGAAGTTACGGGATGATAGCATTTCGCTCACTGTCCCTTGCCATCTCGCCCCAGTCACTTCCGTCGGAGTTCGCGTACTCATGCCAGGCAGTACGCCGTATTCATCATTGCTTCAGCAATTCCCGTATTTGGTTTGTACTAATGCCGACACTACCGAGCCTAAACACGAGGTTCGTCATCATATCGTCACAACGGGTCCACTCGTGTCAGCCAACCCGAGACATCTTACACCTGACAAGCTCCAAACGGCTAAACGTGAATTCGAACATATGATCAACCTCGACATCATTCGTCCATCCAACAGTTATTGGGCTTCCGCTCTTCATCGTGTACCCAAAAAGTCCGGTGATTGGCGTCCATGTGGTGAGTACCGGTCACTCAGCGCCGTTACCATCCCCGACAGAAACCCTCTTTCCCTTAAATGCACGTGGTGTTTTTCATTGGATTGTCAAGTAATTCCTCCTTGTATAGATTGTTCTCGCTCGCCGTGACCACGATTTCTTGTGTACATTGAAGACGTCAACGCTAAAACGTCCCGTCATGATCACCCCTTCGGTTGTTGCGAGTTCATTTCGTTATACTTTTTGGGCATTCGTATGCGGCCGTCTTTTCAACGCTTCATGCACCAGGTCCTCCTTGGCCTAAACTTTGTTTTTGTCTACATCGGTGATGTCCTAATAGCCAGTGACATGCCGGAATAGCGCTTGGATCACCTTCGACAAGTATTCGAACGCTTCGATCATCACGGGATAACCATTACTCTTGATAAATCTCTAGTTGGTCAGTCTAGCGTGCATTTTCTTGGTCACAAAATTAATAATAAAAGCATTAGTCCCATCCCTGAGGAAACCCAGGTAATCATGTACTATCCACTGCCTCAATTCGTCAAAAACCTGCGCCGATTCCTTGGTATAGTTATTTATTACGGAAGATTCATTGATAATTGTGCGGCCGTTCTTCGGTCTTTAAGTGATTTGCTTAAAGGTAATCCCAAGAAGTTCATCATTACACCAGAAGTCGGAACAGCGTTTGTTGCCATCAAGCAGAAGTTAAGCCAGGTAACTTCCCTGAGCTACTTGGATATCGACGGGAAACCTACTCTCGTTCTCAAGACTGACACCACACAATCCCCTGTCGGTTCTGTACTACAACAACTAATCGCTAATGAGATTCAGCCGCTGTCTTCCTTTTCTAGGAAGCTACAGCCAGCACAAACAAGCTATATCACTTTTGGTCGCGAACTACTCCCCATCTACTTGACCGTCAAACACTTACGTCACGTCCTTGAAGGACGACGTTTTCTAATCCTGAGGGACCACAACCTTTTGGTCTACGCTTTTCGTGTCTCTTGTGACCGCTATTCTCTGAGAGAGTCACGAGACCTAGAGTACCTCTCACAATTCTGTGTGGATATTCGCTACCTCGACAGTCCAAGCAATGTTTTCGCCGAGGCACTTTCACGTGCTCACATACATCAACTTTCGTCCTCTCCAATAGACCTTGAGGAAATGTCCGTCGCCCAGAACAGCGATCCTGAACTTGCTCGACTTCGATCGAATACTAGGTTGAAATTCTTGCAAGTACAGGCGTTTGGATTCACTGCGATATCTCTACCGGTAAGCCAAGACCGTTTGTTCCCCAGTCATTCCGGCGAAACGTCTTTGACCATTTTCATGGATTATCGCATCCTAACATTCGATCCACTGTGAAGTTGATTACTGATCGTTACATCTGGCCTAGTATGCGCTCCGATATCCGTCAATAAGCTAAGCACTGTCTCAGCTGTCAGAGCAGCAAAGTACACAGACACACTGTTTCTGCCCCTGGAACGTTCTCACTACTTGAGACGTGTTTTAGACATGTTCACCTAGACATAGTCGGACCGCTCCCTTCATCGAACAATTTCACATTCATTCTGGCTTGTGATGACCGTATTACTCGTTAGCCGCATGCCATTCCTTTACGTGACACATCTTCAGAAACTGTTGTCCGTGCATTTTTTGACTCATGGATTTACTTCTTCGGTGTGCCATCTATGATCACTACAGATCGAGGATCTCAGTTTAGTTCCACCTTATTCCGTGACTTGACTCTTCTTTTGGGTTATATTCACATTCGGACAACTGCTTGTCATCCCAATTCGAATGGCCCTGTCGAGCGTTTCCATCGACAGCTTGAAGCCGTGAGTTGGCTTTTTCCGGACGTTTTTGCGTTTACTAAGGGACTGAAACCTTCCTAGTATTCTTTCGACCACTACAGAGCCCCTCGGCTCCCTGTTTGGGGACCGAAGGATGATGAACACTGTTGGCTGAGTACACTTGTTGACATGTCTAGGAGCCGACCTCAATGGCGTTTGTGTTATGAGTGTTTTTTCTTTCCACCTCCCGTTTAGCCTCCCCCACCATCCCCAATCTCATTGCTTAGGCATAATATAACTTTTTTGGCGGCACAACAACCGGCTGTTAGTCCTCCGGAACAATGTCCATCCGTTACTGGTGACTCACTCGGCGTGCCTCTGTTGCATTATTTTCTTTTGTGTTGCGGTACAATAACAGATGTTTTCCACCTGCAGCTAACGTGTACAATGATGATGGTGACGATGAGTTTCTCTGTGCATAGGGTCTTAGGTCTGTGAAACACAAATAAGACGAACCCAACTTACACATACTTGAGTGTCATCAGCTGTAATGCAATACTCCATCTGTGTCCACCGGTCGACGAAATAGCGTTGTCTTTTAGCTAATTCCATTCCTGCGTAAACAACAGTCAGTGAGTGGTACTGCACAAATGCAAGATTTTGATTCCATTTATAGTCTCACTGAGCGGTTTCACTTGCTTTGCAAACTAACTTTTCTTATCCATGTCTAAGTTCGCAAATGTGTATCCATTTGGCGCAGATAACTTTTAGACTATCTACTACAGTGTGCCGGTGCCAAGTACAAATTAGTGGACATTGACGATCTCGTGGTAAGACCCTGCACGTGAAGTGCTTGGCTTTGACTTAAACTGCGCTGAAATGCTATGGCACAACGTCTTTCCCTCGATTGTTTCATCTACCGCAAACTTCAAGCTGTCCCCAGCCGAGGGACGTTGTAATGACTTGCAGATTCCTCCGTTTGATGTGTAAATCAATCCTAACTACTATGAAATCATAGTTTTCTCAGGTATTAGGGAAGTAAGTGACTTACATGTTTGTATGGTGCACGTGTTTGTATGAGACACACCGACAACATCCGGACTTTGTCTGCCGGCTTCGAAAAAGACGTCGGTTCTTCTAACGCACTCAGCACTCTACCACATACTCCCTAGCTAATCATCTTCCGGTGCCCTATTTTTAGTCTTAAGATTTAGTAACCTTCTAATAAACATTTTTCCATTTTATTTCCGTGTTTTCTGCCGCACGCCTTTGGTTGGCCAGTTGAATCTGAGTTTCGGATAAATACCGTTAGACCAACAAGCTATAATTTTACTCTTTATAGTCAAACGGCGTTTCGCTCTCTAATTCGCGTCGCTTTTTGGCACGTTGGTATAGAGCCTACGTCGAAATTGACCATGGTTTCATCCGGCTCGTTTCGTGCCTACTCACTAGTTTTTTAAGATCGTATTCGTTCCACCTGTCAAAGGCTAAAATAAAGTAGTACTTTCATACAGACTAGTAAAGGCAAACCCATTAACCGTTTCAAAAGTGATGCTGTGCCATCCCGCGAAGGTCGCTGCAGCACACCGTGCACTTCAGTGAGAAAATCAAGACCAAAGGGGTGTCGGGTTAAGAATATTTTGGACTAAGCTCTCACCGGACCCATCATCAGCATTATCACCAACATCATCATTATCATCGTCGTCGTCATCGTCGTCATCATCATCATACACGTTAGCTAGAAATGTAAAACACCTTAGCTACTGTGCCGTTCGTTGCTCACGCGGTGTTGCCACCAGATGTGAGCCAAACTGCGAAGGCACCGATGGTCGGACGTAACTAACCTCTTTATGCCGCTGATCTAAAGGGCCATTTTTCGTAAGCATACAGTAACCTCGAACGTACCGCTGTATTGTACACTACCCTTCAGGGCGAGAGTGATGTCCCGGCGCCATAGGTGGCGAAGACTAGCAAAAGCACTTCAAGCCCTTCAACCCTTTTTATTACTGTACAAATTTGCGTGATTATCTCTTAATAATTTTTATTCCCAAGTCGTTTACAAATGTGGAGAGGATGCCTATGACGCTGCAGTCACAGAGGGAATTCAACGTGACAGATGTTATAGATTAGATCAGGATTCAATTGATTTATACACTCGTTTTCTCAAATCGAAGAGGCTTTGTTTCCACTGTTTGTTTAGCTGACACTTGCTCACATATACTACGTGCTCGACAGGTGGCCCCACTTGTTGAGAATATTGCCGGTAGGGATTGTTCGTAATGGCTCAACGCCGCTGAGAATTTATGTCAAGAGCAGAGATCACTCAATGAAGCTTTAAAGGTTAGGATTGAAGATAAACAATCTTCTTTCGTCCACCATATGTGAAGCGTGGAAATTGTAATGGAACTTCAAGAAACGTGCTTATCTACAAGCAGGGGGAGCCAATACTAAGTGAGGTCAACATTCGACGCGCTTTGGATAGAGGACCCTTGCAGGATATTCTTCGAATTGTCGAGCTACCGCCGCAAGTAGGCATAACATGAGTTCAAAGGATGGGCCATTGGAGAGAAGCAGAGATGCTACGCGAGAAGGGTTCGGCAGGTCCCATTTTGGGTTATCGCGATCTGTCACTTAACCGAGCAGGTGTGCTATCAAATTATACTGAAGGTCGTTACCAAGTGGCGCCGGACACATTGGCTTCAAGAGGAAAGGTTGTTCATGTAACTCGAGTTTACTACACAATTTGAAACCGCGCCAATTCGTGGATCTCTTGTCCTAGAGCACCGTGTCCGAAGCTCAAAAGGCCTCAACTTCAAGCTGTGAGATTACAACGTCAGCGGTAGATTACGTGGATTATGGTGGATTACGTGATATGGTGTAGTATGACTAGCGCACTGTCGACATGTACTTTGAACACGGCTAACGTGGGGGCTGAAATAACGTGTTCTGAGAAGGTATTCCACATGTGGCAAACACGCAGCGAGAAGGAGTTTTGTCCACACTCCAACCGACTGTATTGTTCTGCCAATTTGTGATGATGACCTCTCACTTGGCTGTTGTGACTAGGCCTCAATAGGTGATGGCAGGGGTGATAAGTGTTGTTTAGTTTTTGGAAAAACATGATTAAGTCACTACGCAAACGGCGATAACGTCCAATGAAATAGTCAAGCACTCTGAGGCGCTGTTCGTACGACAGGGGGTGCAACACCTTGATATTTTTGGTCGCCCGACATTGTAGAAGCTCCAGGGCCGTGAGATCCCGTTTTATCCATGGGTGCCACGCTTGAATTGCATGTTCAACATGTGGGCGTATATAAGCGGGAAGTAGTTGGCGGAAAATCCACGGTTCGAATTGTCTAAAAGCTCTCCGTAAAGCCCCATAACTTGGATTCCCTTCTTTGATGTCTTCATGGACTGCTCCGAGCAGCCCAAATCTTATTGTACCAACACGCCGAAATCCTTTTCCACAGAACATTGTTGCAGATCTTGGTTCCCCATCATATATGTGTGAACCATTCGGTGTCTTAACTGGAGCACTCGCCATTTAGCCAGATTGAAGAGAAGGCGATTTTGGACCGACCATCCATAAATCTTGTCAAGGTAGCTTTGAAGCTAGATACGGTCTTCTGGAACACGGATCACTCGCCAAACTTTGATGTCCTCGGCGTAGAGTCAACATTCTGACGCAATTTCACTCACCAGATCGGTTATGACGACCAAGAATAGACGGGCCCAGTACGGATCCCTGTGACACTCCACATTCGACGTGAATTGGGTCTGACATGAATTCACCTACTCTCACCTCTAGACGCCTGTGCGAGAGAAAATTTCAGATCCACCCGCGAAGAGAGTGTCCAATGCTACATCCTTGAAGTTTGGCGAAAAGGATGCGATAAAATATCGGGTTAAATGTCCTTGAGAAGTCAAGGCAAGTCACATCGACTCCTACACCAGAATTCACCGTTTCGGTCCAGTTGCGCTAACAATAGGTTGGTTGTGCACGACGATTTCTGACGGAAGCCGTGTTCCTGCTGAGCAAGGTAACCAAAGCCGTGCAGATAAGACATGAGTGTGTTGACAATGATAGCCACCATAAATTTTGAAGGAACTGGCAGTATAGTCACTGGTCGATAATTAGCTGGGTCGGAACGACTACCCCTTTTGTTAATAGGCGTTATTCCGTGTTTCCACATTGCAGGTACGTGCCGCTCCTCAAAGCAGTGCTGGAACAGCCGCATCAAAGGTTCATCCAAAAAGTAGCTGCCACAGCAATCGTCTTTGGGCGGAGGTCCTCAATTCCTGCACAAACGTGCAGGGGCATGGATAGCAACTTTCTCATCATGATGTCTGTCGTAAAACTGATGTGAGTGAGTCCTAATGTGGGCACCATAGATACCAAAGATTCAGGAGCCAACGGGATGCAATCAAACGTTGGTGCATATTGTTGTTGCAGAACATTCGAAGCTTCTTTAGCAGTCCGAGTTAGACCAAGCACTGTTTGAAGAGGGGAAATCCACTTTGCACCCTGCGGAAGCTGTTCAGGTGCTTGTACAGAAGCTTAGGATTTGAATTTAATCGCTCGGATAAAGCACGTTAATATGCTACTTTGTCTTCACGCACATATTGGATATTGTGGTTACGGTGGACAACATATGCCTTCCAGTCATTCGGACTCGAATCTTCTTCGTGGCTACACCACGCCGCGTTGCGCATCCCCATGTGTTTGTGTGTCCAATTCCGTATAAACGACGCCATGTTTCTCGAACTGATAGTCTTGGTTTCCGCTGCTCCACTAACCAGGGTGTTAAACTTACAGACGAAACGTTCCCAGACAAAATCGGGTGCATCTTCGGTTACGAAAGTCTTGTCGATTGCTTCAACAAGTCGGGTTAAGGTGTCGTAACTGGTTACGGTTCGCGTTTTTTGAGTTCGGTTCTCGTGATAGTCCGCATAACAAGTATACATGAAATGCAAAGCCGCATGATCACTGCGGCCTAGAGGAGTACCGATTAGCACCCTCTCGATCATCAGTTCTTCATTAGTGAAGGTTCGGTCCAATATGGATAACTTTTTATTTCCCCTGAATCTGGTGGGCGAAGTGACGTGACCATAAAGCCTAAAATCTGTGACAGGGTGTTGCGGGCCTGTCAAATATCCCCGCAAAAACGCGTTAGAAACTCCAGCATAATGGCTGTGGAAAGCGATGTCCAATTCCTCCCCACAACATAGCAGTGTTCAGCCACTCCGAGACGCGGCGCAACTGCGCATCTGTTGACAAAATACTTGAACAAACTATCAGCCCGTCGTGGTAGCTATTTTCCATAACTTAATGACCCATAGCATTGGCTGTGATTCGTCCTTTGTTGGTCGTAAAACAGCCTTCAGTGGACCACTTGCCTTTCTTCCTCTTCGCCTTATTTGGGAGTCGGGCGGTCACGAGATTTTGTGTGCGTCGTTAGCCAGACAGCATTCGCGCCTAAGTCACTAACGCGCGTCTACCGTAACCCCCTATCGCGTGCGTCCGTTCCGAGGGTTCAGCGTCTACCCAAATACGTGCGGCTAGGATCGTTCTCACGCTCTCTCAATTTCCGCCTCACTAGCGCGTACCCGGGCTAAGCTAACGCCATCAGATCAACGCAAGTTCGTTCGATTAGTCAGCGTTCCAGGCCGTTACCGTAGGCGTGCTCCAACCGTGCCAGTGACAATCTTATCAGGCATCTACACAATCATAATAGAGGCGTTCCCTCAATTATAACACAGGGTCTTGCAGGTCTGTTTTGAATTGTTCTCCTGGTGTTGCCTGAGATTCTAGGGCTTGCAAGTTGAAATCGCCGGCGACTAGAAGGTGAATGTACTTCCTGCCTCAACGCATCCACCAAGTTGCAGTCCAACTCAGGTGTGGACGATAATGGGCGGCAAACAACAACCACTAGGCCAAATTCGTTCCCTCTCAGCCGGAAGTTGCACCAAATGAAGTTAGGTATATCGGTTTACGAATCGTGGATGGGTTCACACTGTAGGTTGTTACTAAACTAGAAGGCTACTCCACAACCTTTGTTAGCTCGATCATTCCGGACAACAGGCATACCTGTTAGCGCGATTTCGGCTAAATGCAGTCGGCCGGTGGCCGAGTGGTCTGCACGTTTGCTTTGCAACCATAAGGTCACCGGTTCGAATCCACGTAGGGGTGGGCGTCCTCGCGGTATACTCAGCCCGCGCGCGACTGGTGGTCGCGCGGCAGCGAAGCGCCGTTACGGCGTACAGCTGACACATTATTATTATTATTATTTTATTTACGTTGGATAGCGCCAAACACATACGTACAGAAATGCAGAGTGTAACAATTAATGTAGCTGGCCCTGATCAGACGACAATCGATAGCATGGTTGACAGCCCTGATAAAATTGGGAGCACATCAAAACCAAGGAATCGGGAATTGCCGTGTGGTGCTTTCCGAGAAACCATTTCTGATTCTCAGATTTCGGTTGTAATTGATACTGATCCAAAAACGCTCAAAAGCACAGGTTATCCCATCGGGTATTATGTCAAAGGGGAAATGTAAGACAAATGCAGCTTCGTTGTCAGCCGAAGGCAGAAAGCTGCAAAGAGTATGATACACTAACTGCTGTAGCGCCAGGACTACGGCGTTGCAGTATCGCCGATGTTGTCGCCTTGGCTGCAATTTGGTTCTCGTCTATTGATCAAGTTAGTAACTTACTGATTGACTGCACCAGTCACAGAGTGGATTAACCCAAACAGCTGGTTGGTGGAAGGGTGGTTTTGCTTGTTAAACCCAATCACAAACATTACGAAGCTCCTTACCCTATCACAACGTCAAATGTCTAGGCGGTTTCCTGGCTTTTGAGACTTCCGTCTATGTGTACCTTAACCCCTCCTCCACGAAAGTGGATCAAAACAAGCTCATCAAAATCTTAAAGCAAGTGGCAGTTTTGCGCCGAATTTAGTTGTATTTGGTGACTTAACTATTCTACATCCTGACTGAAAACACGCTGCCAGCCTGACAGGTTTGCAATAATTCAAAATACCTGCAGCTCGGATTGATAGTTATGGTTTTGGTTGGATCTCTGAGCTGAATAGTTTAATGGCACACGTTTCACCACTTCGCTCAGTGGCATCCTCAGTACATGGCTGCGTAGAGGATAATCGCACGGAAAGTGTCGTCGGGATGTACTCTTTGAAATTAGCCTCCTCGACCCGTGTCCGGTGACCTCCGTTCGTTCGATTTTAGGCTGCCCATTTTCATGGTTTCTCAGCTGTAGGTACACTAGATCTGAGGTCAATGCGGAGGTTCACTGAATTCTCCGTAGAGAACCATGCCTTGAGAAATGCTCTTACTTTTCTTGCCCCTCTGTGCGCCAGGATTTCTTTGTTGTCCCACTTAACCTTGTGTCCTTCCTCACCGAGATGCGCTGAGATCTGTGACGATGCAGAATAGTATCGACATGCACGCTTGTGCTCTTGTATTCTTGTAGATAGTTTTCTCCCCGTTTGACCCACCTAGTCTTTCTCACAGTTCTCGCACTGTATCCTGCAGATGACATTCCGGCGTTTCTGTGCCTCCAGTTTTCTTTTAGGTCTAGGCAAAATTTCCTTTAAAGTCGCAGTTGGTATGTGAGCTACCATCAGGTTGTGCGGTTTGAGGAGTCTGGCTGCTTCTTCCGATACGTTTTTGATGTGTAGCAAGGCGATACATTTCCCCGTCGTGTGTGCAGATGCGGTAATTGTGCTCCTTCGGTTTAGATGTCTTCGGATGAAACTGCGTGGGTAGCCGTTGCGAATGAAAGACAGAAACGGGTGTTCCTCTACCTTTCGTTTCGCCTCCGCAGTATTGCAATATGATTCTATCCTACGAAACAGGGTCCGTATACAGCTTATATTGTGACACAAGGTGATTGCTGTTGTAGTTCAGCATTTGGTCGGTGTGTATTGCTTCTTTGTAAACTGATGTTTGTAATTCGCCTTTTACTGTTCTGGTAACCAGCACGTCCAAAAAGGGTAGTTGGTTTTTCACCTCTTCTTCCGCACCCGAAATTATGGGTGCGATATGTT
Source organism: Dicrocoelium dendriticum (assembly GCA_944474145.2). Lineage (NCBI taxonomy): Eukaryota > Metazoa > Platyhelminthes > Trematoda > Plagiorchiida > Dicrocoeliidae > Dicrocoelium > Dicrocoelium dendriticum. The sequence continues at coordinate 81,010,691 of OX104064.1, forward strand.
GACGATACGTTTGTGATTCATAAACGCAGCCAGCTACAGACCTCACAAGAGCTACTTAACAATGCAATGGAAGGTATTCGTTTCACCACTGAAGAATAGGTGGAAAACCAAGTACCCTTTTTGGACGTGCTGGTTACCAGAACAGTGGAAGACGAATTACAAACCAGTTTGCAAATAGCAACACACACCGACCAAATTCTGAACTACAACAGCAATCACCCTGTATCACAATATAAGCTGTATACGGCCCCTGTTTCGTAGGATAGAATCGCATTGCAATACTGCGGAGGCGAAACGAAAGGTAGAGACACATCTGTTTATGTCTTTCATTCGCAACGGCTACCAACGCATTTTCATCCTAAGGTAGCTGAGGTAGCTGCAAAAAGAGGCAACCAGCACGACGGCATGCTGCGAAGGGCATTCGGGAGATTTGACCCATCAATCTTCCCAACGATGCACAATTCCTACGTGCGCCCTCATGTTGAATACGCTATCCAAGCATGGCAACCTTGGTTGAAGCGCGACCTAGAAGCGATAGAGGCACCACAACGAAGAGCAACAAAGAATGTAAAAGGCCTGCGCTATCACTTTTACCACCGAAGACTGAAGTTGCTGGGAATTTTCAGCGGGCGCCATCGAAGGCTGCGCGGTGATCTCATATTTAGAGGGTTGCCTGTACCGGTAGCCCAGAGAGCGATTCGAGAAGACGGATCAAGTTGCAGGGAAACTTTTATTGGTACAGTAAAAGATTCCCTGTTATCTAGCTATAAAAGAACGACACCGTGGACACTCTAGCTAGGGGAATGGAGCAAACACAGCACACAGGGCAGTTGCGCGTTGCAACCGAAACGAGCGCCAAGCAAAAATGGCGATGAGCAAGTCAAGCATTCGAACTCAGCAATCAGTTCAACAAACCACACCGGTTGCCTAGGTGTACAATTAGAGAATTTTGGTTAGAATTTTACACAGGCAAACCGGGGAATCTCCAGACTGCTACATAGCCCTCTCCCAGAAGGGACTGTGTAAGCAGTCCTTCGATCTACGTGAGGACTGTCCGTCGCGGGCCAGCCTTCTGCGAGACCAGGTTGTGAAACCTGATGCAGCTGCTGGGGGAGAACCATGCAATCGGACCCTAGCGGGCTCCCACCCGTGTCCTCCCTACGGTGTCGAAACGGTATAAAATCTGTTTGTGAGGGGGGGGGACAGTTAGTAAAGTTCACGTGGGCGGTTGAACAGGAACTTCGTTCCACTTGCAGTTGAGGTGCGGAGATCCAGCGGAAAGTGAAACCGAGATGCAACCAACCGGCGGTGTATATGGAAAGTAAAATGAAAAAGCAGCATAAATGCATAGCAATACACAAAAGAGTGTAAAGCGAAAAACGTGCAAAGCTGTTTTTGGGTTTTCAAAAGATTTTGCTCTTTTTTGGTAATTTCAAAACCTTTTGGTCTTTTTTGTGGATTTTCAAAGACGTTTAGTAAGAGCAGAAAATTTCTAAGGCACGTTCTACGTAAAATAGTGAGTGCTAACAAAGTCCGAAAAACGAACTGGAGGTTTGAGCTTCCTACCGCGTCGATTGACAGTAGGGCGAGTAGGAGTGCTGTTGGTTGCGGTTGTTCGTTCTGCTGGACCGGACTGACTCGTCTGAGGTTGCGGTGCGAGCTGTGATGGCGCAGGCTGTGAAGGTGCTTGTTGCACCGAAGAGTCAGACTTGTCGAGGAATGCTGGCTTGAGTCGATCGATGTTGATCGTTTCAGTCTTACCATTGTAGTCAATGGTAAACGTCTTGTCGTAAATTGAGAAACGTAGTCTAGGTGTCTAGTTTCCCGCGGAGAATACTTGTCTGTTGCGCCATTGATTGCGTAGATCAATGGCTTGTGGTCAGTGAAGACTGGAAAAGGTCGACCTTCGAGCTAATGACGAAAATGTCGGATACCTAGGTAGATAGCTAACAGTTCTCTACCGAAGGTGCTGTAACGCGATTCGGCAGGTCGTAAGCGTTTCGAGAAGAAACCTAGAGGTATCCATCGATGGTCGATGAGTTGCTGAAGAACTGCACCGACGGCAGTGTCGGATGCGTCAGTCGTCAGGGAGAGTGGTGCAGATGTGTCTGGATGGGCGAGAAGCGCTAGGTTGGAGATAGCGTCTTTGAGCTTCTCGAAAGACAATTTAGCGTCATCTGCAAAGTGAAAAGACCGTTGTTTACCGCGGAGCAAGTCAGTCATTGGTTGGACAATGCTCGCGCAGTTAGGGATAAAGCGTCGATAATAGTTGACCAGGCCAAGGAATCGGCGTAACTGTTTGAAGGAACTGGGAGCAGGATAATCCTTCAGCGCCTGGATTTTGCCTGGCAGTGCTTCAAAACCAGAGGCAGATATGCGGTGGCCCAGAAAGTCGATGTAGCTTTGGCCAAGCTCGCATTTATCGGGGTTGACAGTAACCCCGTGCTGGGTTAAGCGTTGGAAGAGAGCGTCGAGGTGACGAAGATGCTCCTCGTCAGAAGAGCTCGCGATGAGAATGTCATCTAAATAAGGATAAACGCCTTCGAGTCCTCGCGTTACCTCATGAATGAAACGCTGAAAAGTTTGGGCAGCGTTGCTGAGGCCGAAAGGCATTCTGAGGTACTCGAATAGACCAAATGGCGTGATGACTGCTGTTTTAGCAATGTCATCTGGCGCGACGGGTATCTGATGGTAGGCACGAACTAAGTCGACTTTGCTGAAGATAGACTTGCCAGCTAGAGCTGAGGTCAAGTCGTGCAAATGCGGAATGGGGTATTTATCCGGGACGGTAACTTTGTTAAGTGCCCTGTAGTCACCACAGGGGCGCCAGTCACCGGATTTCTTAGGCACCAAGTGTAATGGTGATGCCCATGGACTTTTGGACGGGCGGATTATTCCCAGTTCGAGCATTTGCTCGAATTCCGCCTTAGCAACTTTGAGTTTGTCCAGGGCTAGTCGGCGAGGGCGGGCCGAAACAGTTGGACCCTTAGTGCAGATGTGATGCGTGACGTTTGACGTGAAGCTTGAGGTAGGACACGAATGGGAGTGAACAATGAACAATGAATTTATACGGGTTAAGAAGCGTTGCTTTACAAGCCCCGTTGGATAGTTGGTGGGGATATCAACATAATAATTATGATGAAAAGGATAGTAAAATAGTTAACACTTTAAATACGAAAATAAGGACTTATCGTTTGCTTCGCTGCAGTCCTGCGATCCACTTAGATTCACAACACTCACAGTTAACAACAAATAATTCCAGGTGTAGGATGGAGACATAGTGTTAAGTAACAAAGTGTAAGTGGATGAGTGCATCGTCCAACCGTCTTTTAAATATTGTTAGTGTCGGTGCAGAGACGACCGATTCTGGGAGAGCATTCCACGGGTGACAGACACGGATGGAAAAGAAATTTCTGCGGCACTACAGACGACTGTATTGTTCTGCGAGTTTTAATGAGTGGCCCCTCAGGTTTGTATTGCTGCTGAGTTGCAGTAAAGGGCGGCACACATGATGTGGGTCTCGCAGAATCAAGTATGTCATAATCAGGTCGCCTCGTAGCCTGCGATAGCTTCCACTGAACAATCCTAGTCGTCGCAGCCTCTCCTGGTAGGACAGATTGCGCATTCCAGTTACGTTCTTAGATGCCCGGCGTTGAGACTGCTCCAGTGCATTAAGGTCGTGTTTCAGCCATGGATGCCAGGCTTGAATTGCGTATTCGACATGGGGGCGAACATACGCACTGAGCATTTGTCGAAATATGGAGCTGTTTATTTGTCCAAACGCCCGCCTCAACAGCCCAACGTGTTGGTTCCCGGTCTTCGAGGCCTTTTCGGATTGCCTGGAGCAACCCAAGTCATCTTGAACCAGGACACCCAAGTCCCGTTCGAGAGTTGATTGTTGCAGTACATCCGTTCCGAGTCGGTATGAGTAGCTGCCGTGATGTCGGATGGAAAGCACCTTGCATTTACTGACGTTGAAGTGCAATAAGTTTTGGATCGACCATTGATACACTGTATCTAAGTCACTTTGGAGCACAAGTTGGTCGGCGTTCGCCTGGATCCTGCGCCAGATCTTGATATCGTCGGCAAACATTAGGAAGTTTGAAGCGATTCCCTGTGCAAGGTCATTAATAAACACCAGAAACAAACGTGGACCTAGAACTGAGCCTTGCGGCACACCACACTCCACTTGTATGGGGTCCGATAAAGAGCTCCGAACTCTGACCACTAATTGCCTTTGAAATAGAAAGTTGGCGATCCAGCTTAAAAGACGGTCTCCGATCCCGTAATGCTGCAGCTTGGATAGAAGTATCCGATGGTCTAGACGATCAAAAGCCTTGGAAAAATCCAGGTAGATCACATCAACACCTTCTCCAGCGTCAGCTGCCTCGGTCCAACTACTGCGTGCAATGAGTAAATTAGTTGTACATGACCGCTGTCGACGGAAACCGTGCTGTTCAGGAGTGATGAGGTTGCAGTTTTCCAGATAGCACACCAGTGCATCGGCAACTATGGATTCCATGACCTTGGAGAGTATAGGAAGAAGGGTTACTGGGCGGTAGTTGGAGGGATCAGATCTGCTTCCACCTTTGTGAATCGGGCTTATTATTCCAAGCTTCCACATGGCGGGAACTTGGTTCTGGTCTAAGCAGTGCTGAAAAAACTGAGCTAAATGTCCTGCCAGTTGGTTTGCTGCTACTCCCAATGCCTCAGGACGAATGGTGTCGACACCCGGCGAGCTGTGTTTGCGTAGAGAAGTCAGCTTTTGCAATACAGCCTCTGCGGTAAAACTGATGTGGGTTAGTCCTGGTGAGCAGAATACAAAGCTTGGTAGATCGCTTGGTGGCAAGACCCTTTGAAACGTGGGGGCGTATTGCATCTGCAGCGCGTTTGCAGCTTCCATAGACGTTCTTGTTGGGCCCTCAGCCGTCTTGAGTGGAGGAAATCCTTGCCTCACCTTTCGTAGGCTATTAACGTGCTTGTACAGCAGTTTGTGGTTAGCACTGAAGGTTTTTGCGATGTTCTGCTGATAGGCGGCTTTGTCTTCTCTTAACAGTTGAGTGCAGTGGTTACGTTGGGCTACGTAGTTGTCCCACGTTTCTGGTGCTGGAGCTTCTTTGTACACTCGCCATGCTGCGTTGCGTACTGTCATCCATTTTCGGGTTCTGCTCCTAACGAAAGAAACGGATTTGCACTTATTGCAAGCTTTTATCTCTGAAGCCTGTGCAATCAGCTGACTGAATGTTTTGACGAACTCGAGCCAGGCGACTTCCGGGGGTTCTTCTTCGAGGAAAGACCATGTTGTGGCGCTGACTAGCTGGGCGAGTCGGTCGTACCTTGTGATGGTTCGCACAGTCTCATCGTTATCATTCAGATATTCTGCATAGCAGACGAAGTTGAAACTGATGACTGCGTGATCACTGCGACCCAACGGGCAGTCTAAAACCAACGCATCAATCATATGCTCCTCGTTGGTAAGCACAAGATCCAACACAGATGGCCTGTAACCTGTTCTGAACCGAGTGGGCAAAGTGATGTGGTTGTAAAGAGGAGCAGTAGTTACTAGATCTTGTAAATCGGTTTTGAATCGTTCGCCGGTTGTGGCAGGGGCTTCTAAACAATGTACGTTGAAATCACCCATGATAAGAATGTGAGTGTACTTTTGTTGTAAACTGCACCTTAAAGCAGCCATTAGGTGGTAGTCGGTTTCGGATGTTGAGTTAGGGGCGCGGTACACCAGGATAATAAGGCAAGCGTCCCTGCCTTTTAACTGCAACCGGCACCAAAGAGAGTCGGGGAACTGCGAATCTGAATCCTCCACGGCTTCGCACTGTAAGTCGTTTCGGTAGTACAGGATTACCCCTCCTCCTTTTGTGAGCCTATCGTTCCGGATCAGCGACATGCCGGGTAGCGACACTTCAGCGTCCGTCATTCCCGTGTGCAACCATGTCTCGGTGATACCAATGACATCATACGAGCCGGAAGCTTGGCGATCTTTCAGAGTGGTAGCAGCCACGTTGGCGCTAGTCGCGATAACACTGAGCTGTGTCCTAGAGTCGATAAGCTTCTTCCTTTTAGCGTCGACAATGAGGTCGAAGCGTTGAAGAAAGTCTATGGCTATGATGGCGAAAGTCACGGCAGCGATTATGAAAGGCCAGCGAAAAGTTCGCCGGAGGCCTAAATTGAGCGTTAGCAGCTTTTCGCCGAAAGTTGTGATTGGTGTGCCATTGGCGGCACGCAGCTTGGTCGGCGATGGTGAGACGACCTCATCTGAGCTACGGGATATGACGCTAACTTCGGCACCAGTGTCGACTAGAAGCTCGGTGCCGGAAGTTAAATCCCTAACGCGGATGAGGCGACTTTGGTGTGGGCCGGTCGCGTCCGTCGCCGTTACAGACCGGCCGAGGTTTCCCTACTTCTCGGCGAAGCTGCAAGGTTTGATGCATTTACGAGCTGCGGTACCAAAGCGCTGATGGTACCAACAGCTAACTTGTCTGTTGCTAGACTGAGAATGTTTGCAGGGCGATTTCCAGCGGCTATGACAACGACGGTTTATAGTAAGCTGTTGAACCTGGCGACTAAGTGTCGCAACTTGTGTTTGCAGGGCTTCTATGGTTAACTGTAAGCCAGTGGGACGCGACGGCATTGATCTTGCTGGCGCCGGCTTGTGGCTGTGATCGTTCAATAACTCGATCTGCTAAATCTGCTAGTTGAGTGAGCGAAACGGAGCTCACTGTAGCGAGAATCGCTTGTGTGTTTTCCGGTAGCCGTTGTAGCCATAGTTCGCAAAGTAAAGTCTCGTCCATGGTTGAGGAACCAAGGAGTTGCTGCATCTCTCGTGGCAGGGTTGAGGGCAGTTTATCGCCTAGCTGCAGATCCCTGAAAAGCTGCTGCAGGCGAACTTTCTCAGAGGGCATAACACGCTTAATCGTGGCCTCCTTGAGTGCCTCATAGCGGTTTTCGGTCTGAGAAAGACGTCACGAACCTGCATTGATATCTCCTTGGGGAGATAGGACAGGAGTTTGCAATACTTCGCGTAGTCGGAAGTGATTCTGTGGTTATAAAACTCAGCCTCAAGAAGAGCGAACCACAAAAGAGGATCCATGTCCCAAAAAGATGGCACAGAGAGAGATACGACGCTAAGTAGAGACTCTACCTTATGGTCTACAGATTCCATGGCTTAAAAAATGACGCAGAAAATAGGCTACCGTATGCAAGAATAAACCGGAAAATATGAAAAATAAATGGAACGAGCTCACCGGAGAAAAGTTCCAAATATCCAGCGCTGAGGTTGATCCGGATTCGGGGTCACCAATTTAGAGGGTTGCCTGTACCGGTAGCCCAGAGAGCGATTCGAGAAGACGGATCAAGTTGCAGGGAAACTTTTATTGGTACAGTAAAAGATTCCCTGTTATCTAGCTATAAAAGAACGACACCGTGGACACTCTAGCTAGGAGAATGGAGCAAACACAGCACACAGGGCAGTTGCGCGTTGCAACCGAAACGAGCGCCAAGCAAAAATGGCGATGAGCAAGTCAAGCATTCGAACTCAGCAATCAGTTCAACAAACCACACCGTTTGCCTAGGTGTACAATTATAGAATTTTGGTTAGAATTTTACACAGGCAAACCGGGGTATCTCCAGACTGCTACACATATTAGCGTATCAGATACTGAGTGACCCCAACCACGTACGCCGCCATTTGCTGAAACTTAGCCACAACCCGCAGCTCAGTAGTAACAGCTTAAAGTTGAAGGAACAACACAGCCGTCTGGAGTGTCGACGGAATTACTTTTCCCTTCGGGTTTGCCAACCCTGGAACGCACTCCCAGACTCAGTTGTATCCTATCTTTCCTTGGATGTTTTCACAAAACGACTAGATGTTGGTCTTAGCTCCTAACATTTTGTCACCTAAACTCCTCTATTGTGGATTACACTAAGCATGCTTTCCAACAGGATTTATGTATCAAATGGACCTAAGTGAGCAACCATTTTTTACTTATCTCACTCCTTACCTCAGCGATCACTGCACCCCACTGTATTTCTGAACGTTTACGCTGGATAATTTTTTTAATTTTACACTGATTTTAATTATCAGACTATTCATCTCGGCAGACGTTCGATAGATGACCCAGACATATTTTACTTGCATCATATTCACCGCAACCATCCTACGGGACGTGATAAATCATTGTTCATTATTCATTGTTCATCCGAAGACATCTAAACCGAAGGAGCACAATTACCGCATCTGCACACACGACGGGGAAATGTATCGCCTTGCTACACATCAAAAACGTATCGGAAAAAGCAGCCAGACTCCTCAAACCGCACAACCTGATGGTAGCTCACATACCAACTGCGACTTTAAAGGAAATTTTGCCTAGACCTAAAAGAAAACTGGAGGCACAGAAACGCCGGAATGTCATCTGCAGGATACAGTGCGAGAACTGTGAGAAAGACTAGGTGGGTCAAACGGGGAGAAAACTATCTACAAGAATACAAGAGCACAAGCGTGCATGTCGATACTATTCTGCATCGTCACAGATCTCAGCGCATCTCGGTGAGGAAGGACACAAGGTTAAGTGGGACAACAAAGAAATCCTGGCGCACAGAGGGGCAAGAAAAGTAAGAGCATTTCTCAAGGCATGGTTCTCTACGGAGAATTCAGTGAACCTCCGCATTGACCTCAGATCTAGTGTACCTACAGCTGAGAAACCATGAAAATGGGCAGCCTAAAATCGAACGAACGGAGGTCACCGGACACGGGTCGAGGAGGCTAATTTCAAAGAGTACATCCCGACGACACTTTCCGTGCGATTATCCTCTACGCAGCCATGTACTGAGGATGCCACTGAGCGAAGTGGTGAAACGTGTGCCATTAAACTATTCAGCTCAGAGATCCAACCAAAACCTTAGCCTTACAGGTTCTTTGGAGTGGGAATTTGTTATGTGGACACACGAGTATGCGTTCCTCTAACACGTTGTCTTTCCGACGAGAAGTTGTATTGGGATTAGTCCCTCAACTGTAAATATCTTGATCAGTAGGCATGGCCGTGTAACAGATGCATGCAGAGTATCCCATAAGTAGGAGCGACCACCGTATCTGTGTGTTTCCGCTGAAATTGCGGAAACAACCATTGAAACCTAGAATTGTGCGAACGTTTGGTGAAGTGGATATCAGTCATTTGCGGAACAGTGTCTTCCAGTTCACTTTTGATCCTGCTCAAAGATAGGCCACGTTAGAACAAAGATGGAAGAAACTTATTCCTGACCTAGTGCCATTGATGGAAGAATTCGCCCCCTTGCGCCCCGAAAAGTGCAGTAATAAGCTCCGCTGATGGCGGCTGGGAATTGCATGAATACTTTCGGGGACGTAATGCTTGTTGGAAAAGTTTCCAGGAATCCGGGGGCTTTAGACACTAGCTACACTGTAAACCATACCGGAATAGAGCAATCAAATTGCAGAGGCGTGCTAAATATCGTTATGAGCCCAGGTTACCTCAGAATGAAAAGAGAAATCCGAAGTTGTATTACAGTTACACACAGTTAAAAGCTTCTTTGTGGATACCTAACTAAGGAGCCTGACTAAGGAGCATGGTAGTTAGGTTGTGGGAGTCGCGGCTAAGGCGGTGGTGCTATTGAGTGTCTTTCAGAACCTGCATCGTGCGGACGGTGCCTGTGGAGTCCCTTCGTAGTCACACTTCTCATGTGACACTGAAATGCAAAACCTTGTAAATCATCATCAGAGGTCCTTGAGGTGCTGTTTGTCTTAAACCCCTATAAACCGACAGGCCCTTGCAACGTTCCTCCAGCGATTATTAAACGGATTGCTGATACTCTCCAGTATCCAACGTTGGACCTTCTCAACTGCTCTCTGCAGAAAGACAGGCTATCACAGGACTGAAAAGAGGTGACTATTGTGGCAATTCATAAGGAGGGCTCCAAATCTCTGCCACTGAACTATAGTCCCATCAGTCTGACAAGTGTTCTGCTTAAGTGACTGGGAGCAGAGACGACATAATTACGGAGGGCGTTCCAAGGCTGGCACAAGCGGAGGGAAAAGGAATTTCTACGGCATTCAAGCCGGCTATACTAAATTGTCAGTTTCAGAGGGTGACCTCTTAGTTTAGTGTTGTGGTTCAATACCAGCAGCGGACGGCAAATGTGGTTTGGGTTCTTAAGAATCTGTTAAACCATTATGAGATCTCCCGCAAAAGCTCATATCGACTGCGGTACATTCTTAGAGATTTCAGTCTAAGCTGATAGGGCAGATGAAAGAGGCCCCTGACTTTCTTGGCTGCCCTTCTTTGAGGAGTCTCAAGAACAACGATATCCTGTTTCTGCCACGGCTGTCACGCCTGGATAGCATACTCCACGTGAGGTCGCACGTAGGCGTTAAGTATTTGGGGATGGATTGAGGGTTCAGACCGACCGAAGGCTCTGCGAAGAAGGCCAAAGTGTTGATTGCCGGTTCTCGTTGCCTTCTCTGCATGTTTTGAAGACCCGAGATCCTCCTGTACCAATACACCCAGGTCACGCTCCTGATAAACCTTCGCCAAGGTGTGGTCTCCAAACTTGCAAGCGCTCACCGGCTGGTGACGCAGATGCATCACTTTGCACTTAACTATGTTCAATTGAAGCTTGTTCCACTTTGACCATTCGTAAATGCAATCTAGGTCATGTTGGAGCACATCCTGATCTGGCTTGTTAATAATCGCCCGCCATATCTTGACGTCATCGGCGAAAAGCAGGAAATTTGAGAAGATAACTGATGCCAGGTCGTTGATAAACACCAGGAATAAGCGCGGTCCCAGCACTGAGCCTTGTGGGACACCACATTCCACCTCAATTGGGTTAGAAAGTGATCCCCTAACACATACTTGAAGCTTTCGTTGGTAAAGGAAGTTGCCAATCCAGCCAAGTACAGGATCTCCGATTCCGTAACTCTGTAGCCGTTGGAGTAGAATGCGGTGATCAAGGTGGTCGAAAGCTTTGGAGAAGTCCATATAGATGACATCAACTCCGACCCCATTATCAGCCACTTCCGTCCAACTACCTCATGCAATCAGTAGGTTGGTGGTGCATGACCGGTGTTGACGGAAGCCATGCTGCTCCGGTACCAAGATGTTGCATTTTTCCAGGTAGTCCATTAAAACCTCAGCGACGACTGCTTCCATCACCTTCGAGAGCACAGGGAGGAGAGTCACTTTATGATAGTTTGCAGGATCTGAACGGCTACCACCTTTAATAATAAGGGTGATAATGCCACACTTCCACGTAATGGGGACTTGTTGTTCATCAAAGCACCTTTGGAAGAACCGTGACAGTGGTTCAGCTAGCTTGTTGGCCACAGCCTTCAGTGCCTTCGGGCGGATGTTGTCTGCTCCCGGAGAACTATGCTCACGCAGTGAGAGTAACTTCCTTAGCACAATTGATGGGTTGAAAATTACATTGCAAACAATGGTGTCGGTAATATGCATGACATTATGGGACAGGTAGAGGTTGCAAGTTCGAAAATTAGGGCATATTGTAGCCTCAGGGCATTAGCTGCTTCTTCGGCACTTTGTACTCTACCGCCAGTTGTGAAAAGTGGACGGATTCAATGTTTCACTTTACGAAGCTTATTGACATGCCTATATAGCAGTTCGTTGTTTGCCATCAATATTTTGGCTAGACACCGTTGATAAGTTACTTTATCCTCACGGACAAGTGCAGTGCAATGGTTGTGATGGGTCAGAAAATTGCCCCAAGTCTGAGTCAGGGTTAATCTTGTAAACACGCCATGCTGCATCCCTTATCGCCAGACATTTTCTAGTCCTGCTACTTAGAATTGAAGACATTTTCGCGGGACGAAGGGACTTGGTCTCTGATGCTCTGTAAACGATGTCCCTGAGTTTATTAACGAACTCTACCCAAACGTTGTCAACAGGACTTTTGTTTGAGAAGTCCCAAACAGCTGCGTCGGCGAGCTCTTTCAATACGTGGTAGCGTGTGATAGTATGAGTTAGTTCTGAGTGTTCAGCTGGATACTCTGCATAACACACATAGTTAAAAGTTATTACTACATGGTCACTGAGACCTAATGGACTATCATCAATAACTTGCCAACCATGAGCTCATCATTCGTGAGCACAAGGTCCAATATGGACGGTTTGTTTGCTGTCCTGAATCTAGTGGGCGTGGTGACATGATTGTACAAAGGAATATTAGCGATCAGTTCATGCAAGTCTGCTGTGAACTGCTCACTGGGCGATGTCGAAACCTCCAGATTGTGTAGATTGAAGTCCCCGAAGAGGAGAATGTGGCTGTACCTAGTGCGTGTTACTCTGTTTAGGCCACGGATCAAGCAGAAATCCATTTCCGGAGTGGACGTTGGGGGGCGGTAAACGATAGCTACGAGACGTGCGTCGTTGTGTCTTAGTCGGAGAAGGCACCAGAGTGAGTCGGTAACATGTGTTTCCAGATCATCAATTAGTGTACATTGTATATCGCTGCGGTAGTAGAGTAGGACCCCACCTCCTCTGCTGGGGCGGTCGTTCCGCATGAGTGACATTCCGGCTATCTCAACCTCAGCATCAGTCACCTCTTGTAGTAACCAAGTTTCGGTAATAGGAATTAGGTCCCAAGCATTCGCAACCTGACGTAGTCGAAGTTCGATAATTTTACTTAGGAGCCCTTAGGCGTTAGTATATATACATGAAACTTTTTCAGATTTATGCAATGTTTCGGAGGTTGTACAACTCATACGTGAAGTTACGCCGACCAGTGAGTGGCCGGCGACTAATCGATTTTTCGATGTGTACTTGGTGAAGGGCTTAACGTCTTATTCATCGTCCGTATAGTTAGTCCTGTGTCTAATCTTCGACGTATAGTGTAAGGTGTCTGGTCAATATCATCTTCTACTGGCGCATTGTTTTTTCATAGATCCCATCGCGTTTGGTTCTTTGAGTGACATATCATCTCCAGGAGGCATTTCGCCGACTGTCTTCAGCCGAACCTCAGATGGCAGCTTGCAACGGAACATATACCAGCTTTTTAACATCCATGCTACCGTATGTTTTGACTGAAGGACCACCTTCAACACTTTCTGGCCACTTCCTTTGTAGGTCGGTGAGGTACGCAGTTGTGACACGGATTTCGCTAACACATCATCCAAGCAAAGTGTTTCACTAATATAACACCTCTGTTCTCTATCATGGGTAGTTATTTCATGCTCATCACCTGCTTCAGTTTCAGGAACTCCGTGAAGAAGTATGGTTCTGGTTGAAGTTGCCTTCCGGTATTCTTCTAAGGTGCGGTTAAATCGATAACGCTCGCCCCATGGGATGTCTGGAAAGATACGGACGGAGCAGCGTTCATTCTGAGACTAGCTGTCGACAGTAGTACTGATTCTACTTCAGTGATGAAGTTCAGCACAACAAGCAGAAGTCTTAGCTCTTCGGAACGTTTAGAGTTGGGGTGTCGTGTAATACGCATTACATGTACAGGTTTCAGTACAACTCCGATTAGGTTACTAATAATGTCCCACTGGTTGAGGTCATCCAACTGCCTGACTCTTATCGATGTCGACTTTGATTCTGGGATATCGAAGCACAATACGCTCAGTACAGGTAGTTGTTTCTTTACACCTTTCGACATGTTCCGGTTAGTGATTGAAATCCTCGTAGATGTACTGCAGGAAACCGGTGGTGCTTGTATTAGGAAAACTCCGTTACGCTCCTCAGTTTCCGATCCAGTTGGGGGTGATGTTACTTTTATATATAACGGCTCTTCTTGGAAGCAACCGTAACCCAACTTTCGCTGGTACCGGCTTGCTCTTTTTCAATGCACTCCGTTGGGAGTTTGGAAGTGGCCTTACGTGTAGTTACTCCGATCAAACTGGGAACCGCTTTAGTCACATGTGAGCTACATGCGGTGTTGGGACAGCTGTTGAGGTTCTGGACTCTAGGTGTCGTGTTGCTTACGGTGTTAGTAACAGTTCTTCGCGGGTTAGGATCAACACTTACGGGAAAGGATTGGATTGCACAGTCTGCTATGCTTACCCCAATTCCAGTGATTTTGTTGGTCACCATTTCCCCAAACTTAGCTAGTATCTGGTCATACTTCTGAGATAATAGGAGCACGCTTTTTATCAGTGGGATCGTTGTGCATTCCACACAGAACCATAGCGAGTCTGGTTTGTTTTATAAGTTGGCCTGACCAGGTTTAACTCGGAGGCATCTCGCATGGAAGAACTTATAACCGTTACGGCACAAAATGCCCCCCTTAACAAGTTTGGTACATGCTCCACATAGGTCTTCAGATTGAGACATACTGGGCATCACGCTTGTTGAGCAAATGTTACGAACCATTTGAATGACTCACCCTCTATGGTAAAAGGTCGTTCTGTTATTGACGTTCTCGCTAAGGTCACAGTGTTCACGTTGCAGTTGTGTGCTTGTAGACTGTCCTCTCTGGCGTGCCAGTCGAATGTGGCAGCTTGAACATGGGGCAGAATTCACGGTGTGATTGAGAATTTTCGTCGTTAAGCCTATGGATAGCGCCGGGTGAATTTACTTTGAGACCTGTAGCTGCACCAAGCAATGTTGGATTTGAACGAGTGACAGTTCGTTCGAAAGCCGTTGAAATGGTTTATCGAGTGAGACCAAACAATGTCTCCGATGGTTGGAATTAGGCAACTTTTGGCGCTTGGATATCGGCGAAACGCTGTCCGGAGGTTAGAAATCAGGGTAAATGTACTATGCACAGGAGTATACTCGGGAAACTGGTATCACAAAGTAGAGCTTATAAAAGCACGACGAATAAGTATGGATCCAAAGGTGTGCGACAAAATGTCGCTGAACTACAGTTAAAAAACCACAAGTACATAAGTGAGCGATTAGCATGCAACTTCTCTCAAGGTTATGGTGAAGCAGAGCATCTGCACAGTCGAGACAATGTTCTACATGGATTATCCAGGAATGAACTACATTTGAAGAGTTCCAAATGTGTCTTTCTGGTTGGTTCTGTTGATTCTGTTGGATTATCCATGCACGGAAAGACAAGCTTGAGCCCAGCATCCATGCACCTCCTCCACGTAACGAAGCACAGTTACGTTCGTGCTTTGGCACGCTGTCTCACCACCGTCGTTTCTTATCTAACCTGGCTCCTGTAATCGTACCATTTCACGACTTGTTAAAGAAAGATGTCAAGTGGTCATGGACAAGGAAAGAGACGAAGAATCTACTCACTTCTTCACCTGAATTGGTACATTACGATCCCAGCAAACCACACGCCTTGCAGTATGATGTCAAGCCATTTGGGATCGGAGCCGTGCTAGGACATAAGATTTAGGATGGTACCATCCGTCCTATTGCTTTCGCCCCTCGAACGCTACAGGCCGCTGAGAAACATTACGCACAACTGGACAAAGAGGCACTGGCCGTAATTTTTGCAGTCAAACACTTCCGTCAATAGTTGTGGGACAATCATCCTGAGATACGGCTAGATCATAAAGCACTGGTTTTTCTGTTTGGTGAGGAACGAGGTATATAACAAATTAACGCTCCCGGGATGATACGCTGACCAGTCATTCTTTCCGCTTACACTATAAAATCCGATGCATCGCTGGTTCCCACAATAATGTTGCAACACTTGGACACCACCCCAATATCAAGAGAGAGTTAAAAGAGATACAGACTGAGACCCGGTCCTTTCGATTGTGAAACTCATGATGTCACACGGTTGGGACTAGCTATCCACACAGGCCCTTCGTCCTTTCTTCAACTGCCGATTCGAGCTCAGTCTGCATGAAAGATGTATTCTGTGTGGCTCTCGTATCGTCATTCCATCTGTGCTCAGGCCAGATGTACTGAGAGAATTACAGGACGCCCATCCGGGGGTCGTCCGCATGAAACCTTTGGCCAGATCATACTGCTGGTGGCCGGCAACTTCTTGGGATATCGGTGCCCTTTTGAACGCAGGTACTATTTGCCAACAATAACAGGACAACAAACTAGCCAGTCCGATTCACCATTAGGATCTACCTGCCGGTCCATGTGAGCTTGTTCACGCTGACTATTTCGGCGCAGTTGAAGGAAAAATGCCACTACTACTCATAGACGCGTACTCAACATGGATAGACGTACAAATTGTTCCCACTGCTACTATGGAGACCACAATCAATGAAGTACGCTATAGCCTATCCATAGTTGGCACACCAAAAAACCTTGGTTACAGCTAACGGCACACAATTTACTAATGCAGGTTTCAAACAGTACCTGCAGAGTAACGGCACCTACCATTTGAATTCTACGCCCTATCATTCAGCATCCAATGGTTTAGTGGAGAGGGCAGTACAAACCATGAAGTCCGATCTCCTGAGGCAAGAGCACGGATCGTTACGAACAAGGCTTGCTCGATTCTTGTTCGCTTACCGTGTTACACCCCTGGAATTCATCGGTAATAGTCCTGGGGGTCGGCCGGTAGCCGAGTGGTCTGCGCGTTTGTTTTGCAGCCATAAGGTCATCGGTACGAATCCGCATAGGCGCCACTGGGGGTGGTCGCGCGGCAGCGAAGCGCCGTTACAGCGTACAGCTGACACATTATTTTGTTATTATTAGTCCTGGGGAGGCCATATTTGGGCGTCACCTACGCGCATTGTTAGATGTATTATCTCCAGATCCCCGTCAAGCCAGGCGTTTCTGACAACAGCGTATGCACGAAAGTGGACACGCACCAGAATCTATTGTCGAAACAGCTGTGTATACGAAATTCGCACACGAGCTCACATGGCGGCCGGGAATCATACTTAATAGTTCACAGACGGAGGCCGACCTACAATTGGAAAATTAGGGAAGAGTACGTCGTCACGACTTCATTCGACCTCGTACGTCCGCGGTACCAGACCCCGAGGAGCAAAACTTTGATGCAGAGTAGACTGAGGAGACTGACAATAACCAAAAGGATGAATCTGATCGGCCGATTGGCGTTCGGAGGCCACGACGTTCGCCGAACCCAATAAGACGTTACCTCTTACAACCACGATTTTATCTGTCACGTGAGAGGCTGTTACGGATACACGCTGCCTATGAGCCATGAGAGAGCCCATTAACTAACACTCCCAATGACGTGACTGTATCGCACCAGTGGCTGCACCGAGCAATAGTGACACTCGGGCCTATGTTTCTGATCGGTTTGCATGGTTCCATTTGTCCTCACTTGGTTCGATGTAAGTGTCAGAATACAGAGTTCACGTGTTATCCGGTTTTTGTGCCTTAATTTTAATGGGGCTACTCGTCCGTACATGGAATAAGAATATGCGGTCAGCACGTAACAAGCACCAAGTGAACAGGGGATTGAATTTGAAATATCCGATCGCATAAATGGCCGGCTAGTGGGTAAGCCCACTGGCCTCAGCGCGAGACTGATGCCCGTTCGCTTACGACTCGGAGGATGTAAGTTTGTCACTTTTATGAGCATGTACGTTCCTACCATGTTTTATCCTCTTAACAAGCTTGCTCAGCTCTACACTCAGTTATCCTCCGTGATACGGTCTCTGCTGAGGAGCGATCGACGATTTCTGCTGGGTGATTTCATCAATGCGCGCATTAGGCGTTGTGCATCGGTATGGACAGATGTCATCTGTCTGCGTGGTATTAGTTCAGCAAAGGTGATCAATAACAACTCGCTGTCACTGTGTGTCACTCACGGCCTGAAAATCACAAAAACCCAGCTTACGTTGTTTGCGAGATAAAGTTACTTGGACGCACCCACGGAGTGGTCGCGCTCACCTGCTCGACAATATCATCATGTAGCAACAGAGCAACGCGGCAATGAAGTACGATCTCTACTGGCTCGAACACACACACCACACCAACACTCACACAGACGCACATTAATGAGTCAGGTTTCTTTCCCACGTTGCACCATCCCTCTTGGCCTCCGCTCGTGGCACTTTTATGCTCCTTCTGGGGGTACAGTAACGCATCTTCTATGTCCGTTTCGCCCGTGTATCTTCGCTTCCACGCCTCCGATTCTGACAAGCCCGTAGTCGTTCGATAGCGTGCGCTTTGCTTGACTGTGGGTGTATCACTCTCCCCGGGTTGTTTCTTGAAGATGCGATACCGGCGGTTTTGTCCGATTTATTGCGTCTTCAACGGATTCTCCACCTGCTTTGCCTGCCTCGGGCTCACCCTCGGATGTCGCTCCTGTCCCGTTTTCGTTCCGTTCTATTGGGCCTGGGTTTCTCCAGCGAATCGCCCCCATTACATCGGTCTCCCTATTCGTCCGCCTCCGTTTTAATGATCTAACCGTCCTTTGGACAGTGCTGCCTTCCGCCTCCCTACAATCATACGCCAGCGTGATATGTGTACTGCGCACAGCTGATTGTGGTACTGACCACTAATTGGTGAAGACCAAATTGTACGTCTACTTGCTGGAGACTACGTACTTTATGCCATCCGTGAACCGGAGGCCTAGATTTTACATTCTCTCACTCGTTACTGAAGGGAAACGTATTGAGTTAGAGAAGGTAATGCTTGCACGCCTGTGTGATGTGGAATGCATAGCCACAGTGGGCGACCTGTGGCACCATATTAGCAACCAGGTGACAGCTGCTGCCGAAGAGACCATCGGGTGCGCAAACTGTAAGCGGTCCGATTGGTTTGATGACAACAATCCGACGATTGTCGTATTGATGTCTGAAAAGAATGCAGCATTTGCTGCACACGTGGCGGATCGCAGTGACTTGGGGAAGAGTAGTCAGTTTCGCAAAATTCGTCGATGACTGACTCGAGATCTCCGTCACATTAAAAATGCATAGTGGACGGCGAAGCAGACAGAATGCTACGCCTAACGTCGGCAACACAAGGAATTCTTGGACTTCTTGAAGGCGGTGTATGGACCAAGGTTGGAGCTGATGAAGACGCAGCTCGAGGCTATTTCAGGCGCTGTCTACACAGAGACATTATACAGATGTGGTAAAATCACTTTGGCCGTTTATTGAACTACGTACAGAGATTAACTGGCCTACATTGAACGGCCTAAAGCAGCACGAGGTGAATGTGAACCTGGCCGACAAACCGACGCTGATTGAGACGCATAGAGCACGCGCTCAGCTGTGAAAAGGCAAGTGTGTCGGGGCCGACGGGATCCCGCCTGAAGTATTGAAACACGGCAGACCCGCGTTGGTGAATGCGCTGTCCCGGTTGGTGCAACGCGTGTGGATTGGCGGAGTTGTCAACCTAGTTGAACGACGCGCTTCTGCTTCCAGTGTACAAGGGCAAAGGAAGCAAGTAATGTGTTACCAATTGTCGTGGTATCAAGTTGCTGAGTTGCGTAGGCGAGGTGATTGCCCGAATTCTGCTCAACCACTTCGTCAGCCAAGTAGTGGGAGAGCAGTGCGAGTTCCGTTTGGGTCACAGCACCATGGATATCATGGATGCAGCTCTTTAGTTGCAGGAGAATTGCAGAGAGTGATACCAGCTGTCGTACTCACTGCTTGTTGATTTCGCCTAAACACTTGACAGGTTGAGCCGCGAGGCATTATGGCTGGTGTCGGGTAAATTTGGTTGACTGAGTAAGTTTGTAAGTTTAATTTTATTTCTGCACAGTGGTATGTGGGCGAGGGTGCAGTTCTGTGGACAGAACTCGGATGATTTTGCACTTGTCACTGGTGTGAAACAAGACGGTGTCTTAGCTCCTGCTCAGTCTTATATTTATATGCATGCCATGATGTCGGATGCGTTTGATGCGGCTTGTGCTTACCGTGTGTCACGTACGCGAATGACTTCTATCCGTTTACTCAGCCGTGCGTGGATTGGTTACCACACACCAGCCAGCCAATCATCAGACACACACCCCCGGTCTCGCAACGCGAGTTCCGTGAGTCTTGTACCTTCCTCAATTGATTGACAATCCTCCTGCTGTTTAGACGTCTTCTGCTTGCTGGGATTACGTGTCTCGGAAGCGTGCGTTACATGATTAGTGGTACTACGTATTAATGGTGACGGAAATGACGAACCCAATGTTGAATACACCTCCTATATTTTGGTCATCTGCTGAGGAAAAACCGACCTTATCGAACTGGATAAGATGGAGAAAATCATTTACTAACTACGTGGAATTACTTCCTGTACTGAATCCGACCGTTTATCTTTCTGAGGCTCACAAGATCACACTATTCAGGCAAGTGCTTGGCGATGAAGGTCAGAGGCACTACGATGCGCTACAACTGGAAAATTATGCCACCCTCAGTTCTGCTTTGGATACTTATACCACGTTATGGGGGCTGAAACAAAATGTTTACACTGCTAGATACTGCTTTTCAAAACTTGTCCAAAAGCCGAACGAAAGCGTCAATGATTTTATTGCACACATTCACCAATCCGTTCCTGATTGTAAGTATAATGATATTCCACCTGGAAAAATTGAAGAGCAAATGAAAATTCAATGTTTGATTGCGGGAATATCGGACGAAAGTGCTAGAGAGAAGTTGCTATCCTTGGATGAGTCGGCCACCACGTGGGAAAACGTTTGTCTCATCGTTCGCCAGCGAGAGAACATTACACACCAATTACGCGAGTTTACCGGTCGGCCAGTAGCTGATGATGTGCAAGCGATCCGTAAATCAGACAGCAGTGAAAATCGAAAACAATTTGTGTGTTATCGTTGCGGTTTGCGGCATTCTCACGCTTCCGATTGCAGGCACAAAGAAAGTATCTGTCGGAAATGTGACAAGATAGGTCATCTAGCATGCGTCTGTAGATCGGAAAGTTCCCGCCCAACGAACATCGCCTCATCAAATCGTCAAAGCAAGATAGAGCTACGGGAAGATGATGTCCTAAAAAATTTGAACAGTGAGCTTAACTCCGTGTACTTGAACAGTGTGACACACAAAACTGTCCTACTTATACAATACGTTTGATGATAGAGGATGAACCGGTAGACATGGAGCTAGATACTGGGGCGGCGGTCACCATTGTAAACCGCGGTTCAATGAAAAAGCTACCACCTTTGCTACCGTGCAACTCGAGATTACAGACGTACACAGGTGATCCCATTCAGGTGTTGGGCAGATGTTTCGTTAAAGCCAGGCACGGGGAGCGAGAATTCACCCTGCCCTTAATCGTTGTACCTGGGAACAAACCGAATCTCATGGGTCGAGACTGGATACAGTTCTTTCCCGAGACCATGCAACTTAACCAACCCACTGTTGAAGACGGCAGTTTGAATGGATTATTGAACAAGTTCTCATCGTTGTTTGAAAATAAACTGGGAAAATGCATCATTTCAAGGCTTCTATCAAACTCCGAGAGGGTGCAGAACCAAAATTTTACAAAGCTAGATCATTACCTTATGCAATGCGCCCTAAAGTTGAGGCAGAGATACAACGTCTGCAATCAGAAGGAGTCATAGTCCCGGTGCAACATTCAGGTTGGGGCACTCCCATTGTACCTGTACTCAAACCTGACGGCTCCGTCCGTATTTGCGGAGACTACAAGTTGACAGTCAACCAAGCGTCGAAAGTGGAAAAATATCCCCTACCACGTACTGAAGACTTGTACGCGACTTTAGCCGGTGGCCAAAGTTTTCCAAGCTAGATCTCAGTCACGCATACTCTCAGGTCGAACTTGATGATGAGTCACAGGAACTGACCACAATAACTACCCACGTGGGACTATTCCAGTACACGCGTCTCCCGTTTGGAATAAATTCAGCACCCAGCATTTTCCAGCGTATAGTGGATGATATAGTTAAAGATATACCGTTCACCTGTGCATACTTGGACGATATCCTTGTTACTGGTCGCAGTGACTCTGATCACCTAAACACATTGCGAACTGTTCTCCTGCGTCTGGAAGAGTGTGGGTTAAAATTAAACAAGTCCAAATGTGAGTTCTTATCCGATTCTGTTTGTTACCTTGGTTACAAACTGGACAAAACCGGTTTGCATGTCCTGCAAGATAAGATAGCGCCTATTGTGCAGGCAGCTCAGCCCAAGAATAGCGATGAACTACGATCATTCCTGGGAGTGCTGTCCCACTATCGTCGTTTCCTACCTGATGCCTCGACCATTCTTGCTCCATTAAACGAACTGTTACACGAAAACATCCCGTGGATGTGGAAAAGTGAGCATGAATCTGCTTTTACTTGTGCAAAGAAGTGTCTTGCTTCCGCACCCGTTTTGGTCCATTACGATCGTGAAAAACCGTTAATCTTGCAATGTGACGCCTCTCCATACGGAGTTGGAGCAGTTCTATGCCACAAAATGTCCAATGGTATCATTCACCCGATTGCATTTGCTTCACGAACTTTACAACCCGCCGAAAAGAATTACTCCCAGCTGGATAAAGAAGCCATGTCAGTTATATTTTGCGTCAAGAGGTTTCATCAGTACATTTGGGGGAACTATTTCGAAATACAAACCGACCACAAACCACTGATATCCTTGCTGAGCAAGTCAAAGGGAATCGAGCAGATGTTTTCACCGAGAATGCAACGCTGGGCATTAATATTAAGTGCATACAGATATCGAATCTCGTATATTCCTGGGTTGAACCATCATACAGCGGATGCATTAAGAAGGTTACCACATGTGACCCCAGAGGAAATACTGGAGGAACCAGTAGAGTTTGTAAATCTAATGCAACACCTCGACACCACTCCATTGACAGGTGACACCATACGTCAGTGGACCGATCGTGACCCAACGCTATCTTCTATAGTGCGATTTACAAAAACCGGCTGGCCTACTACAGTTCCCGTCGATTTTCGGGTATTTTGGAGCACCCGCCGTGTGTCTTGGATTGCGACACGCAATCTCATTAGTGGCGGCGGTTGACTTGGAAGGCAGCCTCTGCCAAAACGGTCACTGGGACCGTCACCGAAGTGGAGGGTTTCGGTGTGGCTCTCTCCTATCCCTGCACTCCACGACCGACGGTTTCGTCTTGATTTAGACTCATCAGGTAGAGATAGCTGAGCTAGGAGTGGAACCCGAGACATAGTGCTTGGCGGCTATCGCCATGATCGCTAGGCCATTGAGTTCCGCGAGCAGTGTTTGACACAGCGGTTAGAAGTAGAGTTTCGGGTATTTTGGAGCACCCGCCGTGTGTCTTGGATTGCGACACGCAATCTCATTAGTGGCGGCGGTTGACTTGGAAGTCAGCCTCTGCCAAAACGGTCACTGGGACCGTCACCGAAGTGGAGGGTTTCGGTGGAGTGCAGGGATAGGAGAGAGCCACACCGAAACCCTCCAGTTCCCGTCGATCTTAAACCTTACGCATAACGGAACAATGAATTGAGCCTTCACGATGGATGCTTGTTTTGGGGATTCCGCCTGATTCCACCGCTAATGGCACGGCCGTTCATCATAAAGGAACTCCACAACGCACATCCAGGCGTATCCCGAATGAAGGCCTTGGCGCGCGGTTATTGCTGGTGGCCTGGTCTAGATACAGAGATAGAGAACTATCTAAAAACATGTGGTTTGTGTCAGCAGTATCAGTCAAATAAACCTGCCGGTCCGGTACACCATTGGCGTTGGCCTGAAAAGCCATGGCAGCGCATCCATGCGGATTACTTTGGACCCATTAATGGTGTATTTTTCCTGCTGCTAATTGACGCTCATTCGAAATGGATAGATGTTTATCCCGTTTCCCACCCTACTACAGAGACAACTATCTCCAAAATGCGGTCGTCATTTGCAATATTTGGGATACCGGAGACACTGCACAGACAATGGGCCATGTTTCACTAGCAAAGAATTTGAAATCTTCATGAATAACAATGGTGTCCAGCATGTCCGTACAGCTCCATATCACCCTGCTTCTAATGGGCTAGCGGAAAGGGCGGTGTAGACAATTAAAAGAGGTCTCTCGAAACAAGCACTTGGAACGGTTCAGACGAGGTTAGATCGCTTGCTGTTTGCTTATAGGATAACGCCCTCGGAAGCCACTGGTAAATCACCCGCGAAGATGATGTTTGGCAGAACACTCCGTACCAGACTGGATCTTCTGTTTCCAAATCATGGAGCACAAATGGAGAAGAAACAAGACAAGGCTGCCGCATCGCAAAATAACCACGACTCTAGTTGGCAGCCGGGTGATCCCGTATACACAAGACTTCCCCATGAGCACTGCTGGCAACCCGCAACTGTAATTAAAGGTGATTGTACCCAAGCAGATCTTGAATTAAATGGTCGAATAGTACGGCGACACTCAGACCATATACGCTCACGTTTTGTTGGGACAACAGCAGATGAACGTCTGGGTGAATCAGCATCCGTTCAGCCGGAAACGGAAGCAAACCCCCAGGATTCTGTACAATCGTCAGATGCACCAACGCTTCGCAGATCTCAGCGTACGCATAAACCCGTTGATCGGTTCGTGCCAGGAGCATAAACATTTCAAGAGATGAGGGGATGTCACGTACGCGAATGACTTCTATCCGTTTACTCAGCCGTGCGTGGATTGGTTACCACACACCAGCCAGCCAATCATCAGACACACACCCCCGGTCTCGCAACGCGAGTTCCGTGAGTCTTGTACCTTCCTCAATTGATTGATAATCCTCCTGCTGTTTAGACGTCTTCTGCTTGCTGGGATTACGTGTCTCGGAAGCGTGCGTTACATGATTAGTGGTACTACGTATTACCGCGTTGGTGTGGAGCACCATATTGAAGGTGGGTTGCTGAACATCCGTCGTTTCGAGGTGAGAACCCTAGTCGGTGAGACAGCCATTTGTCGGATGCTGTTCGCTGACGACTGCAAGTTTTTTGCACACAACGCGGATGAGTTGCAGTAAATGACGAATGCTCTGGCTTTGACAGCCGCCAAGTTTGGGCTCAGCATTAACACAAATAAACTGTCTTTCTCGTTGAGCCTTCACCGGAGGTGCAATCTGCAATGGTGCCGCAAATAAGCATTGGTGATAAAGTCTTGGAAACGAACTCCCGCTTTTGCCACTTTGAGATTGTGGTTTCGACTGACCAGTAAATATACAGTGCGCTTCGTATCAGCGTATGGAAGGCAGTAGCGGCTTTCGGAAGTTTGAGTACTGAGTGTGGAACAACCACCAGCATATCGTTGTTACGAAGTTGATGATGTACACATGTATGGTGCCTTCCGTTCGTTTATACGGCAGCGAAACCTGGACCATGTACCGACAAGATGTGAGATATCTCCAGCGGTTTTATCAACAATGTTTAATTGTACAAGAGTGTATGCTGGGAGAAAAGTATTACTTTACATGCCCCAAAGAATGGATATGCAAAAGAAAACTAACGTCTGGATCTTCCAACGCGGAACGCGAATTATACTGTGCAAAAATGAGTTACCTTCTATAACAGAAATGCCAGTGTCCGTACCTTATAATATACACTCCACTGATCGTAGAAATGCATTCCGACGTTAACTAGCACCTCAGGTTGCATTGTTATAAGCAAATGATGAGGTGCAGTAATGTCAAGACTACGTCGTACGAATTATATGCAAATGTACGGAATCACAACATATGTAGAATGCATCTATGTAGCAGATACGTTTAAAACATTGTTGCGACACCCGCCGCTAACTACTGACTACAGCTTGGCATTAAGAAATCATGACTTCATCGCGGTCGTCGCTTTTATGATCCAGCGCCTTCACACTGCAGAAATCAGCAAAGTCACCCATCATAGAAGGTGTCTACTTGTCACTGAAGCGCTGCTCCATGACTAAAATGTCTTGGTGAAAGCGCTAACCATGCTCATCGCTAACAGATCCCAACTTCTCAGGAAAAAGTCAAGGCTATAGTGCAAAAAATGCATCTTGAGTGACCTTCGAGCACCAACAGTCCGACAGTCCGCAATGAGCTTTTTGTGAGGTCTTAGTAATTCTCTGCCTTTCTTCTGCCCAAAAATCCTGGAACCACTGTCTTTGATGGTTGACACGCTTCTAACTCAAATGAAGTCAACTGGCATTCAAAAGTACTGTCTATCATTATCCGGCGAATATCAGGCCCAATAAGTGTCCCTTCTTAGCTGCGCATCGCTGATCTTTGGAAACACTTGTTTCAGGTACTGGAACGCAAAACCATCTCGCTTGAAGGCTTTGACGAACTTTTCAATCAGACCATGCTTGATGTGCAGTGATGGCAGATAGATAGGATCAAGTTGCACAAGAGGTGTATGCTTTACACTCATTTTCCCTGCAGCATACTCCATCCTCTCTGGCCACCTTTCAGTTTTGTAGTGGTGTTGAGTTGCTCTACTGTCTCGTAAACACGAGAAACAGAAATCTTATGTGAAGCCTCTTTGCATACCCATTAGGAGTCCAATGACTGTGGAGTCTGCACAGATATTCTAACAAAACTTATCGTAGTTCAATGCAGTGAGTATCTGTTGCATACTTTGGCAAGTCTTCTTCCTATGGGTGCCATGCAACCGAGGCACATTTGTGTACACCTTTTCATTGTGGAGCAGTATGGCCTTAAGACTACTCTTGGACGAGTCAATGTGTAGAGGGGCCGCTTCCAAGAATGCTTCGGGGGAGCCCTTCCGAGCTAGCTGAGAGCGGATCGAGAAGGACGGCTAGCGACGAGCCTGGGCCCGGAACTACGGAGCGGGAATATGTGGACAGCGCAATGAATCAGACATATACGCCGCTAGCGCAGCCCACAGGACCGACGCCGAGCCGATTGACACAGCCCAGAACAAGCAAGTCGAGAGCTCTCGAACGACTCCTGGCCGATCCAAATCGGGTACAGATAAGTGGGGATCGAGGCGAAAACAGGAAGGTGGATCTTCCAAGTCAGAGCTCCCGAGGCGAAAGGACTGGCTCGTCTCTAACATCCGTACCTGTGTTGCGTTGTGGGACGGAAATCTAGTCGATATTCGATGGCGCGCGCGAGACCCTCATGTGCCCATTTTCGGTGTGCAATAAACGTCTACCCCCCTGTCGTGTCGTTTTCGCTACAAATGAACAAACGCTATTCATCACTGATGTGCCTCACGCCAAGCCCCTGCATCAGTCCTTCCACGTCGGAATAGTAACAAAAAGTTTCGATCGTGTCAAAGAAACTGGACAATTTAATACCTTGCAAAGCAGGGCAAAAAAAGTAAAGCTGGTAGCTGCACGCATTTCGTATTTTCTCCTCATTACCGTTAACAATAATCGGTATGCTACTTTGCACTTAACCATGGTTGTGACCAGTCCTGTGTGTGCTGTTTGGTATAGAAACTAATTGACCAACATTGTCACGAAGTTAAGACGGTGCCTGTGGTGTCGCAATATGCACACCAGGCCCCTGTGCGAGCAGAGTCTTGAATCACTGTGTGCGGAGCCCACTAACGGAAGCAAAACACGGGGCGGGCACGCTCTGAACAGTCTATTCACATAAGTGAGTCAGGTAAGGTACATGGGTAATGAACTTGGTGCTCCATCGATCGAAGTGTGACAGACAGGAGTGGAACTTGCGGTAGGCGCTACCACCTTCTCCCTAAATGAGCGCATCAGCATGAGTGGCAGTTGAGGTGTTAGACCCACTGCTTTGGACCTCGTTTCTGGACATTCACTATGCGTTCAGTTGAGTGGCTGAGTAAGGCTGTCTGGCTTTAACCTGGCGGCCGTCTGCAAGCTCGTACGTTCGTGGCCCTATGATCCGAGTGGTTCTAATTGGGCGCGATAATGCTGGCTGCACTTAACGTGTCTGCGTTTCCATTAGCCGGACTAACGTTCCGGGACGCAGCGGTATAGATTGCTTTCGTAAGAGGACCGATGACATCAATGACGTTCCAGTTGGTGGGGATCGCTGTTTTCCGTAGTCGAAATAGCTGCGTTTGACTTTGTGCGTATCTTCCTGCCGAACATTATTTCCCCTGGCGTGCGATCGGTCCCTCTGTGGTGCGACCTTCTGTGGGCAAACAGAGCCTCGACTACGTCATCTTTCTTATGCATGCCGGACAAACGTTCTGTCTGTATACTTTCCTTTAGGGAGCTATTTGCGCACTCAATCATTCCGTTGGCAGCTGGATTGTACGGGACAGTTCCTACGTGTTTCACACTGTGACGTTGTAGGAAAGGTCGGAACTCGTAGTTTGTGAATTGCGGTCCGATGTCCGTCACAATTTTTTCGGGAAGCCAAAATGTAGCAAACATATGCTTCAGCCACCTTATAATGGCTGAAGGGTTCACATCGCCACAAGGGTGAATCTCAGGCCACTTACTGTAAAAGCACGTGGCCACTAAACAGTTTCTCCGGTGCTGCGGTGCATAATGGAATGGTCCCATTATGTCAATCGCCACTTTCGACCAAAGTTTTATTGGAGAAACGATAAGTTGGATGGGTGCATCGATCGGCATAACGCTCTTGCCAGCGTTCTGACACGCATCGCAAGAAAGGAAACACACGCATCTGCCATTTTAATCATTTTCGACCACTAAAAGTGTTCTTACAGTCGGCGCTTCGTTCTTACGATATCCGGATGTCCCTCGTGTGCACATTGGATAATTTTTGTCTGGTCTGCCGAACAACCTCGTGGTGCCAGCTGAGCGGTCCGGGATCATCTCGGTCCAGCGAATGGTTCGGCGGCAGTGTTCCAGGACGTGGTGGGTTTTCGCCTGGCAAGCGTTCTCCCCATAAAAAGCCACATGTGTCCCTTTAACAATGCGGCGACGTGGCGGATGTGACTCGCCATTAAATAAAGTCACTACCCCTTGTTTCACTTTGGTGAAGCATTGTATCCCAGCACCTTGCTGCTGAAATCATGGGGAAGTTTGGACGCCTGTTTGGCTACTCACCAAACGAAAGGCTTATAAACTGAGCAATCAGTCATCGGCTCTCATTGGGTGCGAATCCCTGATTTCGCTCCACTGCCTTGCGTGTGGGCTATTGAGCCAAAGGCTCGGAGTGGAGTCCCCTAAGACAACTCCTTACTTCGGCTCGGGCAACCGGGTAGTATCATGCCCTCTGTGAAAACCATGGATTTCACACTTATTACTACGTCGCGTACTTCTGCTACTATTTACGCTGCTACTCGTGCTTCTCCATCACACGCCAACTTTTCTCTTGTTGATAATCTACAACCTGTTGAATCTACTTCCAATACCCATCTCGCTGGTATCCAAATCATCCGGCCATCAGCTATTCTTCGACCCCGTAATTCATTCCGTCTGGCAGCGTTCAATGTTCGGACCATCCTACAGATTGAAAAACAGGCTGGCCTGGCGCGCACTCTAGAGTCCCTCGCTATCGATGTTAGTTGCCTTTCAGAGACTCGACTACAGGGTCCCATCACCGTGGTCAACTTGCCGTCTACAGTTGCTCTTGAGACCACATATTAACTAGGTCTTTCTAGTGACATGGAGGCAGCAACGGCCGGCTTAGCTCGTGTCGGTATCGCATTGAGTGACAAAGCGGAGGCTGCATTACACGATTGGTTGCCAATCGACAGCCGGCTGTGTGCGGTTCGGCTTCAAGGTTCATGTAAAATCAACACACATCTTGAAGAGGGGCGCAATTTGTTTGTCGTTTCTGCCTACGCTCCAACCGACTGCAGCTGTGCATCGGTTAAGGATGACTTTTATGGTGGTCTCCACAACCATTTGAACAAGGCCGAAAAGTCAGATGTCACCGTCCTTGCCGGAGATCTCAATGCATAAGTAGGTCGTCTGTTTCCGTGCGAACGTCATCATGGTGGCAGTCACGCGCTTGATGGAAGCAGTTCTGACAACGGTGATAGACATCTTACGTTATGCGAAGACCACCGTCTGTTTCTCGCAAGTACGAACTTTAGGCATACCAGAAGACGCTCTGCCACCTGGCGTCCTGCCTCACCATCGCTAACGTGGTCACAAATAGAGCACATTGCAATCAGCTTCAGATGGCGAAGCATCTTCCGGGGTTGTAGACAGATCTGGTCTACGTACATCGATTCCCATCATGCTTTGGTCTGCGCGGACATCTACATGCGTTTCGACGGCTCCTCAAAGCGAAAGCTCCATACACTCGACACCAACAAGTTAGCTGACCTCTCTACTCGATCAACTTATCAAGCTTTCTTATCGCATGCATTCATTGAGGCTCCACCTCAAGACATTGAAAATCATTGGGGTTTCCTGCATGAAGCGATGCTAACTTCCAGTCATTAAATCTGCGGAATCACAAGGCGCCCTCTTAGGGGCTGGATTTCCGCACACTCACTGGAATTGTTTGATCGTAGTAGAACTTTCCCGGCCGATCCAAATAACAGCGCAGTGCATCGCATTCTCAGCCAACAATTTAAGCAAAGCGCGCGTGCAGATCGTGAGAATTTGTGGTCCTAGCGCGCCTCAGATATGGAAACGGCAGCCCTCTCTGGAAACTTTCGCAAGCTCTTCCAGGTCATTCAGTTCACTGGTCACAAAAGACCTGGTGTCAGTGAGGTCATTTTCGAGATTGACGGAACGTCGATAAGCAACTTACACAGATGTACGAACCACTGGGCTGAACACTTTTGCACTCAATTCAGTTGGCCTCCTCCGCCGGCGAGTCCATTGAGTTTACCTACTTGCGCTCCTTGGAACGTCACATTGGAAACACCAACTGAAACTGAGGTTCGTATTGAGCTCCGACACTTGAAGCGATTCAAGTCTACTGGCCCAGACCGACTTCCTCCAGAGCTGTTCAAGTTCGGGGGCGAAGCACTTGTCAACCAGTTAACAGATTTTTTCTCTAAGCTTTGGTGTGAAGAAACAGTTCCATCCGCTTGGAGCGAGTCAATTATCGTCTTGATCTTCAAGAACGGTGCCCGTACCCTATGCGCTAACCACCGAGGAATAAGTCTAATTTCCGTTGCCACCAAGCTGTTAACATCCATTCTAGTCCGCAGGTTAACCCCGATTCGAGAATTGCACTCCCGTGAAGAACAGGCTAGTTTCCGCCCCAGTCGAGGGTGTATAGACCACTTGTTTACGCTCCGCCAAATCATTGAAACACGTCAGCTTTACCGCCAGCTCACTATCGTTGTTATTCTGGACATCCGAGCCGCTTTCGACTCCGTCGATCGGCCAGCTTTATGGCGTTTCTTACACAAGAATGGAGTACCCGAAAAGTATATCGCCATCCTTGGAGCATTTTATTGCAATGTCCCAGGTAAACTTATGGCTTATGGTAAGCTCTCTTCACCTTTTGCCGACACTAGCGGTGTACGACAGGGTTGTCCCATGTCCCCGTTGCTCCTCAATTTTGCGATCGATGATGTCCTTTGAAACGCTCTCGAGGGATTTCAGGGTTTTGGTGTAGGGCTTCTTCCTGTCGACCGCATGACCGATTTAGAGTACGCTGATGATATTGCCTTGCTTGGTGATGACGCACAGAGCACACAAGCCGTTCTAAACCGCTCAGCGATTGAAGTATCAAAATATGGAATGACACTTGACCCTACTAAATGCAAAGTCCTGATCCTAGATTGGCATTCAGCTGCTCCAGTGCTCACGCTTCAAGGTACGCAGCTTGAACTAGTGGACAACTTTGTTTACCTGGGAAGCTGTGTCTCTGCTGATGGTAGCATTGGAAAAGAGATTTCCTTCCACATTGCTAATGCCCCTTCGGCGTTCGCCAACTTGAGGCATTTGTGGCGACGTCGTGACGTTTCACTATTGGTAAAGGGCAGGGTCTACAATGCCTGTGTTCGCGCGGTGCTGCTGTATGGGAGTGAGTCCTGGCCGATTCATGTGAATATCTTGCGTCGGATTTCGGCCTTTGACAAGGGATGTCCGCGGAGAATAGCTCGAGTGTGGTGGATGTACCACGTACGCAACGATGATGTTAGACGTCGCGTCTTGGGTAACACAGGAATTCCACTTGACAGACCGGTACGACTGCGCCAACTGCGGTGGCTGGGCCACGTTTTACGCATGCCATGCGAACGACTGCCGCAACGCGCTCTCTTCGCTCGCATAGGGCCAGGCTGGAAGAAATCGCGCGGGGGTCCGCCTATCACGCGGCGATAAATGATTAAAGCACTGACTTCCCGTTTGGCTGTCGTAGGTCCCGTGCGTCTTCAGTGCTGGGGGGATCAAAGATGAAGAATACCGCTGGCTAGAAACTCTTTCGGAGATATCAGAGAACCGGGCTTAATGGAAAATGTATACAAATGTTTGTCTTAATTTGCTTGATTTACATCCTAAACATGAGACAGACAAAAAAGATAAAACGGCGTGTGAACAAAACAAGAAAAAAGACAAGATACACAAAAAACTTTTTACAACTTTCATTCGTTTCGTTGTGATCTCTGTATTTATTACTTCCGTTTCTTATAGACTGCTGATAATATGTGCTTACAAAAGTATGGAGTACCCGAAAAGTAAACTGCCATCCTTCGAGCAGTATATTGCAATGTCTCAGGTAAAGTTAGGACTTATGGTAAGCTCTCTACATTTTTTGTCGACACTAGCCGACACTAGTCTCTGTGGAGCCACGAATGTCGATCCTCACGTAAGACAACCATCAATGACCGCTAACTCGTGTCAAAAAACATAAAACGCCCGTAGTTCACCACTGAGCTTCGTGCAGCTAGGCCAGCCTTGAGAGAGGTAGCGGAAAACAGTTTGTACATTTGGGTCACTTTGGTTAGCCTTTTGATGCTCTTGCTTAGTTACATCGGTAAGCTCACTTGAATATAAAACGGAAACCGTGACTTTTTCTTCCTCGTCCTCATTCTTATCGGAATCGTCCAATGGAAGACGTGATAAGCTATCTGCCATGTGGTTTTCCGAGCTAGGGCGGAAGGTGATTTGAAAATCATAGTTCATTAAAAGCGCATACCAGCGGTTACTCCGCAGTGGCTTGTGACCACTGGTTCCTTGACTAAGGAGGGTAGTTAGAGCAGCGTGATCTGAACGCAATATAAACATCCGACCAAAAAGGAATAGGTGCCATTTTTCACAGGCCCAGACACAGGCGAGTGCGTCCCTTTCACCGGTGGAATATGAAGCCTCTGTAGGGGATAATTTTCTACAGACATATGCAATCACTTTATCCTTTCCGTTCTGCATCTGCGACAGGACCGCTCCTAAACCGATGTTTGACGCATCCATCGAGTCAAACCTAGGTCATTTTTCATCGAAAATGGCCAGCATACTGGTATTCAGAGCCCCAGTCGAAAGTGGTATTTTGCTTTGTCAGCATTTTCAACGGCTCCGATAGAGTAGCAAAATCGTGCAAATAGCGCAAGTTGTACGACCATAGACCAAGTAAATGCTTAACCTCCGGTGCATTCTTCGGCATGGGGGCTACTGTGATTGCCCGAGTATTAGCGGCGCATGATCGGATCCCACCGGATGATAAGATGTACCCAAGGAATTCAACTTCAGTAGCACAAAATGTACACTTTTTAAGATTAAGTCGAAGATCAAGGCTCTCAAACCAGCGCCTAGCCTTGACTCGTGCTCTTCTCTTGAAGGCCCGAAACCGCAAATATCATCCATGCAAGCGACTTGTCCCGGTAGATCTTTTAGTGAGTGATTCATGAACTTCTGCCAAGCTGCCGGTGAGGAGCTGAGGCTCATTCGCAAAAGTGTATACCGGAACAGACCGCTCGATGCTAGAAAAACCGTCAGTGATCTCTATTCTGGTGTCAATTTCATACGGAAAATTCCTTCCGCAGGTCTTATTTTGAGAAAAAACGTGCGCCAGTTAGCTTGACTAGCAACTCATCAACTATGTGAAGGACGTACTTTTCGACGACGATCTGACTATTCAACGCCTTCAAGTCATTGCGTATGCGCCCAGACCGTGACCATGGGTTGCACCCATTCGGAACAGTTAATTGGCTCTACAAGATCGTTGGATACCATCTCCTGTATAGCTTTCTCTAACATCGCACGTTTCGCCAACGGAATATGACTTGGCTGCGATATAGAAAACGGCTTAGCGTCCTGTTTAAGGCATTTGCGATGAGCGGCAGATGGAATCCGGCCAATCGTCTTACTTAATAATTTGGGATATAAACCTTAAAGCACTGATTCATTGAGCGCCAGGATGCTCATTCGATCGATAGATAGCGTTATGTTAACAGCAACCACAGCATTTCGCCCCAGCAAGGCTGGGCTGTCTTCGGACGCCACGTACATAGCAACGTCGGATGCGACCGACTGTAGACTAAGTTTCATCACTATATATCCACGGATGTACACAGGGGCACTGGTGTAAGAGTCAAACTTGTACGAAGTGGGATGCAATGGAATGTCATGTAAGTAATCCTCATAAAGGCTAGATGAAATGGTTGTTATTGGCGATGCAGAATCTAATTCCATCACAACTGGCACAGTGGTGTGGGGGCCATGGAGCATAACTGTACGAATGTCAGGGGAAGGGAGCTTTGGCTCCATCAAGAATGTTTGCCGATTGTCTGGCTGATGAAGTTTTCTAATCGCAAAAATATTTCTCGTCGCAGACGCACAAGGAGACGCAGTCGATGGTTGTTCAACTAGTGCTACGCGGCGGGAGCGACAACCCCGGGCGAAATGACCCCGCTTACCACAATTTTTGCAATCTACTGTACGGGCCGGGCATGTTTGACAATCTGCTTTGTGTCGAAAACTTCCACATCGAAAGCACAAAACAGTCATATTCTGAGATGGCTCCGAAGCTAGCTGATATCGTGTGATTCTTCGGTGGTGAACAGTGACTGTTCAAGCGCAGTTGTTATGAGCCTAGCGATCTCCATGGCTTTATTTCAGGAAAGCTTTGAGGGGTCTTCCAAAAGTCGCGTTTCTCGCATGCCGGCTGCTAATTGTTTTATCAGCATAACCCCTTCAACTCTATGCTTTTGAATGCTGGAGTAATCGCATGCTTTTACTGCATGGATCAAACGGGAAAAAATGTGTTCCAGCGGCTCTGAGTCCGCTTGTTTCAAACGGCAGAATTTGTAACGTTCAGCAAAGACATTAGGTCGAGCGCCCCAAGGTCCATCCAGTATATCTAACACCTTTGTGAGGGTGTCCACTTTTTGTAGTTCCACTGATTAATTAACGTTGGCCCACATTTCCTAATAGGTGACGGAGAAGTTGCAACTTTTGGGCCGCATTGTAAGTAGCACTTGACGGTAGTAAGTTCAACTAATCTGTAAACGATCTTTTCCATTGAGCCCAGTCGCTGTTAGTAGTTTTGACACTTGAATCGCCAGAATGCGTCCGGAGGTGGAAGATGGAATGACATCGTAGCAGTTCGCAGCCGCGACGCCAGTGTTTCATACCAATACACACACTAGACCCTTGCGCAAGCAGGGTCTTGAATCACTACGTGCGGAGCCCACTAACGGAAACAGAACACTGGTAGGACACCCTCTGAGCACTGTATTCACACAAGCGAGTCAGGTAAGGCACAAGTGCAATGACCTTGGTATTGCTCCGTGGATGACGCTCATCCAAGAGTTTGCAGGGTGCGATGTGTGACAGACATGACTAGAACTTGCGCTAGGCAATACCATAGTACCACGGACTGAAAAATGCGCACTTACAAGCCGATACATTCAGGCGCTTCGTGAACTGCGTACTAAGAACGTAGTTGTGATGAAATCGGATAAGGGCTCTGGAATGGTGGTCATGAACAATGCCGAGTACGCTCAGATAATGGATAGCATACTCAACGACATGAGCAAATTTGAACGATTTAATAAGATGGAGAACGTAGCCGACGTTGAAGCTAGCATAGCTGCCCATCTTGAAACGCTTCCCTTTCCTCGCCTGATTGATAATGACACCTGTAATCATTTGAAGGCAAGTGGCAGCACTACACCGCAGCCATTTGGGTCACCGAAGACACAAGATTAGAGTACCACTTAGGCCGATTCTATCAATGATAAATGCGCCGCAGCATAAATTGGCTCGTTGGCTAGTGAAGATACTTTCGCCTCTGCAACAACTGTCCAATCCACATAGTCTTAAAGATTCCTTTCAGTTTATCGATGACTTAGATGACATCAACCTCTCCGATAAGGTCATGTGTTCCTTGGATGTGGAATCTCTACTCACCAACGTCCCACTACAACAAACTGTTGACTACATATGTGAACTAACTGAGCAATCTAATTATTCGTTAGCAATTGCAGTCAAATTTCTAAAGGAATCCTTACTTTTGTATACAGAAAAGATTGGCTACCACTTTCAGAACACGCCATATCGTCAAATCAATGGTGTGGCAATGGGTAGCCCACTAGGCCCTGTACTCGCCGATTTCTTCATGCTGATGATAGAAAGAGACATATCCGCAGAAATAACCAGGTGACTGTACTATAAACCTTATGTGGATGAGCTATTGACCTTTTGTTCATCGGAGTAGCAGATTGTCCAGTTGGTGCAGCAACACAACTGTGCACATGCTAACTTGCGGGTTACCTGCAAAGGGGAACAAAAGAACTGTCTGCCATTTTTAGACATCCTCCTCAGTCGCAGGGATGACGGGCTCATTGAGATCCATCAACAACAAAAAAACAACATGGTACGCCAATGCCTACACTTCACCTCCTTCACATCAGTGCGGTACAAATGGACTCTTGTGAAAACTTTAGTTAGTCATGCTAGACCCATTTGCTCGGCTAATTGTCTAGCTTACGAGCTAGAGTTAATTACAAAGAAACTCAACGCGAATGGTCCTCCCTGTAGATTTATAGGGAAACACAGCCAACAGCGAGGCCCGAAATCTTGGTGCATACGGCAGCCAAGAAAAAGAGCTATATCGAGTTGCCTTTCAAGGGTGACCTTACTGTGTCGAAAACCACGAAACGTTTAATCTCTGCCACGCAGAGAAGCTACTATGCTGCTCAGGCTGTTGTCATCAATAGAACTCGTAACTTGCCGGTGTCTCCAACGAAGGAAGCTCTACCGCTCACGGACAACTCACACTGCATACACCAATTCGTGTGCGACTGCGGAGACAGTTACATAGGCAGAACCAATCGGTCTTTGAATTCCCGAATAAAGGAACACGTGCCTAGGTGGGTTCAAAGTGAAATTGACCAACATCCCTGTCCAACTAAAGTTCCGTGCTAGCGCAGTCCGCCAGTTTCCTCAATAGGTAAATCTCTACTGACCACACGTCACCGGATGGAGTTTAAATCAGCGTCACACTTGTAGAGTATTGGTGGTATTTGTGAGTAGTGTAATTTTCGTAGACAGTAGAAGCCACGATTAAACTTTGCACAATAATCTGCCTCGACGGGAAATCGAACCCGGACATCCGTAATTCCGGGATTCAATTCCCCGTCGAGCCAGATTATTGTGCAAAGTTTAATCGTGGCTTCTACTGTCTACGGAAGTTCACACTTGTGGGACGTCACCCTAATCCCGGGTTCCGCCGTGTCACCGAGGTCGTTGTGATAAGCCGGATGAAGCCGGCCCTGTGTGTTCAAAAGCAATTATTTATCAGCTTAATATTGTCGTGGACATAGGGGTGGAACTTCCGTCATTCATTTTGCACCTTATGCTCATTTGGTCACACTCGTAGTTAGGTAGATAGCTGCATACCGGTTATCGTTAATGGTACTGATGAGACAATACGAAACGCATGCATCTACCAGCTTTCGTCTTCTTACCGTGCTTTCCAAATTTCGCAACTAACTGCTTTAAAATTCATACTTCACTTTCTGCATACAGTAATCTTAGTGTTTGCAGCAAGTACTTGCCACTGCTGCAACCGAGATTCCAGCAACTCGGCCTTGTCTTTAGGCAAGCCTAGGCCACGTGCCAAGTCCTTCAGCTCCGATTATTCCATGAGATGTGGGTTGACAATATCAGCTTCAAAGTTTGCACCGATGTCAGAATCATGGGAAATTGACGACGCGGAATCACCACTCATCATCTGTGACATGTTCCCTGGAGGCACTGGAATGGGTAATGTGCAATCATTCGGAACCGATCAAATGGCTGATGGAGGATCGGGGTAATGCATTTTGTCCTTGTTTCAATTGGGGTTTCCAATGATAATGGTAAGGCAAAACTAGCAGTCTGTCGTGTGATCCTTCGACTCCCTCCACACCATGGGGATTGCAAAGGGCCTTTGGTCTTGAGCCACTGAGTCAGAGGAAGATTGTACGACACACAAACCATATGCGGCGTCCACTTCTTCTCCTGATCTCTCGGTTTCATCCCAAAGTATGCGTAGTAGGCAGACTTCAGTCGAGCAGAAATGGGTCTGCACTGCGACTTTGCAGTAAACTGTCCACAGACGTAACAAAAACGAGTTCGGTCATTGGCAGCAGCGGCTTTTAGCCGTGATCAAGATATCAGTTAAGGAGACACAGCTCTCAATCGACTTTCAGTATCAGGTGGACACCATGGTCAACAGGACTTCTTTTCCACGATTACAGAGAGCAAAGGGACCAATAAAAGGCAAGTTACAAGACGATCGCAACCAGTGGAGTTCCATTTGCGATGCGATTGGTGTTCGGGTTGAGCCTGTCATGCTGCAAAGCGTAGCGCGTCACCTGACCTCATTGCACTCTGGTGAACCTCGAATTCTTCGAGTAACACTAGACTCAGCAGATGCTACAAAGGTTGTTCTGCTCTCAGCATTTCGTCTTCGCAACTCACCAAGCGGAGTGCGTATATTACCCGATCTACATTGTAAAGATCACCCAAAAGAAACTGGTGAGCAGGTGATAACAAGAAAACAATATTTGTTCATAATTTCCCGAGCTTCGGCATTCTTCTGATTACGATGCGCAAATAAATGACGGACAGCAGCGGTGCTACATTCGCGAAGCACTCACTGTTGACAATCTTATTGCCAAATCCCTGACAAGAGTTCCGTCATCACCTAACTACAAGGGCAGCGATCCAAGGCTAATGAAAGTAATACTACATTCCGAGGGAATGACGCAAGTTTGCTTTGGATAACTGGTTAAAGTTTCGAGCCAGTTTGCCAACAGAGATCCGGCTATAGGCAGCAGGCGAACGTCCAAGAGTCGTAAGCAATTCTATGGAACTTGCAAACGCTGCAAATTTTTTATCTGCACAGTCTTGCACCCAGCACCCATGGCACACAACAGGACAGAGTACAGCACGAGTGAAGCGTCTGTTCAGGAACGCTCAATAATGCCATGCAACACGACCGAAATACATAGACCAAAAGAAGGTTAATGGCCGGCGACCTAACGGCCCGCTTAAAATCTAACACAAGGTTGACATCCATCAACGCACTCCTAACAGCAAAAACCCTATATTGTACGTACACAAACGCCAAAGATCTTCTAAGCAAGCTGGCTGAACTTAGAGAACACCCTGCCTCACAACTGCGGGGCCTCGTCATGGTTACGAAGATCTTGTTAAACCTTGGGATAAGCGATTCCGAGGTTAATGTACCCGGTATGTCGCTGTTTCGGAACGATAGAACCGGAAGGGATGGTGGTGTGATGCTTTATAGTAATACAAACATCCGACGTGAAGTCATTGATCACCCGGAAATCCGCGCTCCCGATTCGTTTTGGTGCCGCCTATGGTTGCGAAACAAGAGCACACGTCCACTAGCCGTAATTTACCGTCCACCAAACACAACGACGGAAATGGAGTCCAAACTGAACCAGGTCTTTCAGTTTGCTTTGAACGAGTCCTACACCCACATTCTTATCGATGGAGACTTTAACGTGCACGACCTAGAAACGCCGGCAACCGACAGTATGCGGTTTAAAGCCTGCTTGCAAGAGCTAATTGCTAGCCACCCTCTGTACAAGCACGTAACCTCTCCCACCAGATTTCGAACTGCTAACAAGCCATCGATACTGGAACTTGTGCTCACCAACGAAGAACTCTTGATTGACGGGGTAGTTACGAGCACACAACTGGGTCGTAGTGATCAGGTCTCCCTACTCGTTAACTATAGATGCTATGCGGAGTATCCTGAAAATGAGGACGATAAAGTGCATACTATCACGCACTGTAATGTGTTATCTACGCTTGATAAGTATACATCTTGGACTTTCTTAACCGACTTTCTTAACCAGATGTTGCCTGGGAAACCTTTACCAGGAGGTTTAGCACACTGGTAGCGCACGCTATGGGAACAGAAGTCATTCCAACCCAAAAACAAGCGTAAGTCATTTCTGGGGAGCAGCACACGTAAATGTATGTCCCAGAGGGATTTGGCATGGCGAGATCACCAGGACTGCCCGAATGTCGAAACCTGGACTGTATACTTGACACATCGTAACTTCTGTGTGAAACTGATCCATGAAGACAAGGTCACGCACCAGGAGGAGTTAATGAAGCGATGCTGCATGAACCGCAAGCTTCTGTACGGGCACGTTAACGGCCTTCGGAAGATGAAGCGGGGGATTCCAGCACTAGTCACTGCTGATGGGTGTACGCGATCAGCAATGAAAGCAGCTGATCTCCTACGGCTTCATTACTCCCAAAATTTCCGGCAGGTGACGAGCCCAAATATTATCCTCGTTTCTATTACCCCATCGTCGGGTTTAGACAACATCACCTTCACTGCGGAAGCTGTGTTGAAGAAGTTGTTATCCTTGCGTATCCACAGTTCTCCTGGAGTCGATCACATCTGACCAAAGGATTTGCAGGCAGTAGCTAGTGATCTAGCAGCACCACTGGCTGTTTTCTATCAGCGATGTTTAGAAGAGAACCGTATTCCACTAGTATAGAAGCGAGGGGTCATCACTCCTATCCATAAAGGAGGTAGCCGCACTGACACTACCAACTACGGTCCAATAACACTACTTCCCGTACTATCCAAAGTTCTGGAACCAGTCATTGCAGATGCGCTGATGCAGTATTTGGAAAGCTACAACTCAATAGCCCCAGAGCAACATAGCTTCCATCTAGAGCCTACATGTAATACTAACCTATTCATTGTACCTAATAGGTGGAAGGAAGCTGTTGATGATGGAGCAGAAGTTGATGTCATCTAACTGGAATTCTCGAAAGCGTTCGATCGCTTAGACCATCGAATTCTTCTGCAGAAGCTTTGGAATTGTAGCACTGGTGACCTAATCCTGAGTTGGATTAGCAATCTTTTATACGAACGACGGCTAGTGATGAGAGTCCGAGAATCATTGTCCGATGCAATCGATGTGGTGTGTGGTGTACCACAAGGCTCGGTGCTTGGACCTCGTCTATTGTTGATGTGCAGTAACGATTTGGCTAGATCACTTGCTTCTGGTTTCCAAATTTTCACTGATAATATCAAGATATGACGAAGGATCTGAGGACTGGACGACCACAAACGGCTCCAGTGCGATCTTATCAAGGTTTTGAACTGGTCAGTTCAAAACGCCGGGCCATTCCAAGTAGACAAATATCGCGTTGTACAATGACACCATAGACATAACTACACCTATGGGCTTGGGACAAATTGATTGCAGACCAGCTCCCAGGAATGTGACCTTGGTGTGCTCTTACAGAGCGACTTCAACTGTTCAAAACAGGTTGAGGTAGCTGTGAAAAGAGGCAACCAGCACGTCGGCATGTTTCGAAGGGCATTCGGGAGACTTGACCTATCTATCTTCCCAATGATGCACAATTCCTACGTGCGTCCACATGTTGACTACGCTATCCAAGCTTGGCAACCTTGGATGAAGCGCGAACTAGAGGCGTTAGAAGTACTACAACCAACAGCAACAAACAACGTAAAGGGCCAGCGCTATCACGCTT
Organism: Dicrocoelium dendriticum; assembly: GCA_944474145.2. Lineage (NCBI taxonomy): Eukaryota > Metazoa > Platyhelminthes > Trematoda > Plagiorchiida > Dicrocoeliidae > Dicrocoelium > Dicrocoelium dendriticum. The sequence goes on from OX104064.1 coordinate 81,052,297, forward strand.
ACGACTGAAAGCTGAAGTTGCTGGGAATTTTCAGCGGACGCTATCGAAGCCTGCGCCGTGATCTCATATTAGCGTATCAGATATTGAGTGACCCTAACCACTATGCCGCCACTTGTTGCAACTTAGCCACAACACTCAGCTCATGGGTAACTGCATAAAAGTGAAGTAACAATATAGCCGTCTAGAGTGTCGACGTGATTAATTTTCCCTTCGGGTTTGCCAACCCTGGAACGCACACCCAGACTCAGTTGTATCCTCTCCTACCTTGGAGGTTTTCAAAAAAGGACTAGATATTGCTCTTAGCTCCCAACATTTTGTTACCTAAACTCCTCTATTAAGGATTACGCCAAGCATATTTTCCTACAGGATTTAGGTATCAAATGGACCCAAGTGAGCGACCATATTTTACTTTTTTCATGCCTCTTATCAATGACCACTGCACCCCAGTGTATGTCTGAAGGTTTACGCTCGATTATTTTACTTTTACGCTGAGGTCATTTACCAAAGTATTTATCTCGGCATACATTCAGTAGATGATCCAGATATATTTCGATTTCCTCATATTCACCTCAACCATCTTACGGGACTTGTCAAGCACTGGCTTTTATCCCGTGCTAAATCATTGTTCATCATTGTTCACCACTGCTTAGCTGAAATGTACAATTGAAATTTACAAACCCGACCTGATAGAAACCTTTGGTTTGCATATTCGTAATCAGCTCACTTAGCAGTACTAGAAACATCCTATCTCATTTATGTTATAAAAATGATGTTGCACAGTGTTATCAGTGGTTAAGCTATCGCACTCAAACTATTGTGTAGTGTTTATCACTAAGATGAAAGTCTAATATTCTTGCGAATGTCATGATATGCGTTCACCACATTTGTTGGTAGTACATACCAGTGGGAACAGATTCTAGGTAAAAGTAATTTCTGCAATTCAAACGGTGTTGCGTCATTAGTTTCCAGTGGTTGCCTCAGCATTGTTTATAAGAGGCTAGGGTCAGCATTGATGTACACGGGTGCTCGCACTCAGTTAGTACCCGGTATGTGAGAATGAGATCTCCGCAAAGCCGTCGGTATTCTGAGGAGAACACACTGAGTAAAAGAAGTTGCAGTTCATAGCTGAGACTAGATAGTCCATGCGTTTCCTGTATGGCTCTACTTTGGAATTGCTCCAAAAGGGAAAGGCGTGGTTTTGACCATGGACACCAGGGCTGAATTGCATATTCAAAGTGAGAACGAAGTTATGAGTTGATCAGCAACGTGCTAGCCGCTGCTCAAAGGTGCCGCAATTTTGTCTCAAAACCTTGTTACTTTTGAACATTAGAACGAATCTCCAAGACTTTCTTGCACGATGATACCTAAGCCTCGTTCACTAGTCACGGGTTGCAAGACGTGTTGTCCCAAAAGATATGTGTTGATGAAGCCGCTATGCACTGTCAACAGGTGACAGGCTGCATAGTTCAGTGGGAGCTGGTTCTTTCCTGCCCATTCGGTAATTCGAACCAGATCGTCCTGAAGATATACACTGGTGCTGAGATAATTGCTCCACAGATTTTAGCGTCGTCTGCAAATATTTACATCCGGGATAGAATGTTTGCTGGAAGGTCATTAATGTAGACTAAAAACAGTAACGGGCCGAGGACGGATGGTTGCGATACACCGCTGGAGACGCACAGGTTTTCGGAATGGGTGTCGCCTACTTTTACCTTGATCACTCTCTCATGTAAGTAGTCTTACAACCAGGTGTGCTGGGAACCGTTGATACCGTAGGCAGCAAGCATGTGGAGGACGAAGTGATTGACTCTGTCGAATGCTTTAGGAAAATCTAAGTAATTCACATCTATTTTAACTCCTTCATCAGTCGCCCTGGTCCATGGTTCAATAGCGATAAAAAGTACTTAACTCAAAAACAGGTAATGGTACGAGCTAGGTGGCTTGACTGTCCACTCTACATACACAAGAAATAGCCCTATAGATGAGTTACATAAGTGATGGCTTACCTGATTTAAAAGCCAAACCGGCAAACGACCAGATGAGGCATGGAAGTGCTGGTGAAATCCATTGAGAGAACAGCCCGCATAGACGCAGCTCTCCAGGATGGGGTCCCAGTAATGGCCGTATTACTTCACTTATATGTTTTATTTATCAACACATGTTATCTTTTAAAACCTCACCATTCTTCCGAAATATTTAACCGACCAATTAGCCATGTCCGCCAAAAGGCTTGAGGACTGCTTTGGAAAATTAAAAAAATACTACTTCTGCTCCGTACGGTTTTGCCGTACACAAAAGTCGTTATATGCAGTTGGACTGTACTTCGCACCGAAGAGAAATATACCTTTGTTTTTCTTCACCACAAATTCATGTTGACCATACAAGAGCATGGTACTACTTGTACATATATGATCTGTGCCAAATATGGAAGCAGCTTCTCATATAAAGAGAAGTACAACCGTTATTATTATTATTATTATTATTATTATTATTATTATTATTACAAGATCGCCTGCGTCTGAAACTATGTTGGGCGCTGGAAATTATCTGTGGACTTTCAAAGTATCGCGTCAGTCCATCTGTGATTACAGATTCCGTCACTTTTGACAAAGTAGGTTGGGGAGTAATAGGTCGGTGGTTGGCCGGATCCGATCGCTTGCCGTTGTATATTGGATTGATACTTCCATTTTTCACTCCGATAGGAGTCAAGCAGACCCTGAAAAATGGCTGCAATTGCACTATTATGGTAGGCGCAAGGGTGTTAAGTACGTTTGAGCAGATCATGTTGATCCTAGGGGTACTGTTTTCCCGGAGAGACTGCAATTTGCTTGCAACAGCTGCTGGTGTTAAGCTCAAGCTGGCCAAGCCAACGACATTTGCCGGGAGTTGCTAAGACGAAGATTCCATGACATTCGTAGCCACTGAGCCAAACAGCAGGAGTAGAGTATTCGCAGCATCCATGGCGTTAGTATTTGGGCCACTGGCTGTCTTGAGTGGTGGTATTCCGTGCTTAACCTCACTTGCTAATCACATATTTGGATAGTAGTTTAGTGTTACTCGTAAACTTCAGTACCATGATCTCCTACCATCCATACTTGTAGATTCTAATAAGCGACTTGCAGTAGTTTCCGATTGTTTTGTAAATCTGCCATGTGGTATCACATGCATATAAAATGTTACCTCCAGATCTCATCTTTTATGTTGATCCATTAACATGTTCTGCTTCGGATCCACGTATTGGTTCGGCGCAATGCTCGTAATGAGAAAACATTTGACGCTGCTTTTATGTCCAGTTAATGTTATGTCTCACTTCATTCCATGCGGCATTCGCTGAAATGTGCGCCTTTAGGTCTCAGTTAACGGTTACCGCTAAGTTGCACAGCTTAAAATAGTCTGTGACAGTTCCTTGGGTTTCTCTTTCTTTATCAGGAATACCGTCATAACACCCATAATCAAACGTTAGGACTTAATGGTCGCAAAGGCCCAGTGGAAGGTCGTATGTTACTGACACAACCATCAACTCTTCTTTAGTTTTGAATAAGTCCAGAAATGTTGGCTTGTTTGAACCGTTGTGTCTGGTTGGTCGATGCACATGGTTATACAAAACAGCCATAGACATGAATTAGGTATTTTTGCTTTAAATGGTGACCCATTATGAGAAACTGATGATATTGAAAGTACATAGAAGTCGCTCATCATAAGACAGTAAGAGTACTTTTGTGAATCAGCATACCGGCGAGGGTTTAACGGAATATCATCCCTGTTCGCTGACGAGTTTTGTGGTTTATAGATAACTGTTAAGAGGCAAGTATCACGCGTCTTCTTCTGAGATCCAACGTCTCGACCTGCCAGGAACAGTTGGCAAAATAATGCGTCGGGAATAACAAAGGCATGTTCGGTAATGGCCTCACATTGTTAGTAATCTCGATAGTAGGTGGCAACACTGCCACCGCGAGATGGACGTTCAATCCAAATGGCAAACATTTCGCTGAGTTCGATCTCCGGATCAAGTATGTCGTTTGAATCCTAAGTTTCAGTGACTGCTATTATGTCCCAAGTTGTTGTTTCATGTCGATGGCGCAGTTCCGGGAGATTGGAATACAACCTTGTGTTGGTTTAGCAACATGGCAATTGTTGATGTGTTTGGAGCTCGGTTCGCTGTGAAGGACCGGCCTAACTAGTGCCGGTCTGCTGCATTTTTTGAAACAGGTGTTTATATGGCTGTCTGCTCTGAGATAGGTACAACCAAGACTGACTCACCTGTATCTGGCTCGTCAAGGACCTGGCTGGAAGCGACCGCGTGGTGGTCAGTCTTCCACTTGGCGGCAGCACATGAAATCGCTGACGTCATGTCTAGCCGCTTTTGGATCCGTACGTCCTCCAGGATGGGGACCCAAAGATGAGGAGTGCCAATGGCTTAGGACTCTTGAAGACATGACCCGCAACCGGAATCAGTGGAAGAATTGTGTACAGGATTGTAATGATTCACATGTTTAATACTACCAACATTGAAAATGACAAAAAAAGAAAAAAATCGGCGTGTGACAAGCAAAATAAAAATGTTTTGTTCTATATTTTGTCAAAACGTTCCATTCTGCTTGCGGCATATTAGCTGAAGTGTGTTGCTCACCTTCAACTACCATGCCACGATGATTTTGACGCAATGACTGTCTCCTATCCACTGATCTCCATGGCTTTGTTGGCTCTATGTATAGTTGCTAGACTGTTGAGATTACATACATACATACACCTGTATCTGGGGTCTGTATTAATTGAAGGAATGGTCTTAACCGTACTTCTGGTCGCCCAAGTTTCCGTTTGTCATGCCATGCATGAATCGCCACTGATACCATTTCGGGCGCAGCCAAGGCAACTTGCAAACTTTTCGGCCCGCTGTCTTGGTAGTTTGTGGAGGCAAGTAGACGGGTGACGACAAAAGCCACGACATTTTGCATGTCGTAAAGCTCTGTGATGTACCTCCATTCTTCGATGTCGTACTTTAGCTGTTCATAGTTATCGTCATGCTTCAATCCTGGCACCATGCACGGATTCTGCACATCGGTTGGTACGACATACTTGCAGACACGGAAGTGGTGCGCCGAAGTGAAATGCACGTAGTGAACTGCGAACTTTTACTGAGACACCTGGGATGGCTCGGTCATGTGTGCCGTATGGATTTGACGCGTATAACGAAGCAGCTGTTATATGCTCAGATGAGTGTGGGGAAGGAGCATGTGGGGAAACCGAATTTTCGTTACCAGGACATGATTTAGGTGAGCAGCACAAGTTCTAATATTGCTTTCAGTTGTTGGAAATCGAAGGCGATTGATCGGCGTACATGGCGCAATCTGATCACAAAGGCACTTGCCGAGGTGCAGGAGAACGCTTTTGGGTATGCGGAGAAGAAGCGGCAGGTGCGGAATTGACAGGCGTCCATGAAGTATACTCCATCAACGTCGAGCTCAAAATGCTGTAGCACACGCGGTCGCGAGCGCCTGATTCAGACAAACCTAGTGAGCCGCGAGCAAGGCGACTCGGGACAAGCATTTAATTGTTCACGGTCCCTGTTGAAAACGTAAGCAGAACCGGTGCAGCGTTGGTAGGCACACTACAAGCGCTTCCATCCGATTTACTAACCGCATGCTTTGGTGCTGCTTCTTTATTTCAGATGATTGGTTTACTATATTGTCTTAATGTAGGGAGAACGCAAGAGGTGGGGTGCAGAGCCTGTATTGCCAAACAGTGCGCAATTGACAACTCACGAAAGCGTACAGACACGGACCGTGTTTTCTTCCCACGGCGCAACTCGGAGGAGAATTTGTGTGACGGGCCATTCCATGTGCCTAGGAGTTTGAGCTTCGAAACAACCCCTCCAAGTTTTCATACCGAATCTCCGCTTCGCTCTATCCGAGCTTGATCAGTCATGAGTCCTTCGAAAGCTAGCGATTTGCTCTCGCTTGGAAGCATCACTCGGCCCTCGTTCAGTCTTGTGCCCTTCGCTAGCGGCGTATTTGTCTGCTTCCTTGCATTCTCGACAAATACCTCTTCCGTTGTTCTGGGCCTAGGCTCGTTACCAGATGCTCCTCGTGATCCGCTGTCGGCTCGATCCGCAAGGTTTGCAGTGCCTTGTCTCATCTCATCCATTGCGCCTGTTGGTAATTCTCTATTATCCAGTTTTCGTTGTCTTTCCGGTTCACAAGTAGTCACTGGCTTCTGCCGCCCTATTTAATAGTTACCTTACTTCCTCATTTTAATGTCTACTTGAATAATCTTTTATTTACTTGCACAGTCACTTAATCGAAAGGTGGTTAACTTCGTTACCTGTTTCGCGTTTGTTGTATGTGTTTGGATCTCTTTTTCTGACATCCTGAGTTTATTGTGGATTTGTTGATAACCCATTTATTTCATATGCTAATTTATAGAAGAGATATGTCGGAATATACGTAGGCTCTACTCGATTTATTTTATTTGATAATGTCATTTTACTTGGTTGCCTGTTGCTTGACGTCCCCGGTGCGGCTGTGCTTGATACGCATTTTGACAAGGTGCCTACCTGGCAATTACCCTGAGCCTCCATTACACTGTCTCCAAGAGACAATTGGTCGTTGCTGCAGGGGACGGCGTGCACGGTCCTCGTGACTGTGCTGGGCTTCAAGAGTGGTGACATTTAGTGTGGAGCGGACTGCAGCACATTCACCACCTTGCGTACGCCTGGTATGCATGATTCCCTACAGAGATAGACAGGAATGCTGCAGTTGTGAATGTTGAAGGAGTGTGAGCCGGCTGCGTTGATGAAACGTTGCTCTCATCTGTATGCCACCCGATCTTATTCTTTCGGGTTTACACTGGATGGAGCTGTGGGTGGTGTAGCGCAAGCTACCCATGGTCCCTCTGTAGTCGCAGGCGTCCTATGGCTGTCCTATGGAGAAGGCAGTGAGAGACAAATCCGCCGATCATTCTTATTATTGTTAACATTTCACAGCATCAAAAAATGAAAAATAATAAATCCAAGTTTTTTCCCAATAACGGAAGGAGGAACCAGTGTTGTAACAACTGCGTCATCCAGCTCTCCTTGATGTATGGCTGGTGTAGTGATTCGGGGAGCGTTGCATGAGTGAACTACACGAATAGAAAGGAAATTTTTGCTGCACTCAAGGCGGCTGTACTGCTAGTTTCAAGGAGTGACCTCCCAAGTTTGTGTTTCTGCTGAGTTAGAGTAAAGTGCGGTACACATGATGTGAATCGTGCAGAATCACTTACGCAATCATCAGGTTGCCTCTTTATCCTCAAAACTGTCCGTAGAATACCCCGAGCGTTACCTGCTTTGCTCGTATCGGAGACCGCGCATTCCATTTACTTAGTTGGAAGCCAGACGCTGAGGATGCTCCAGTGCAGTGAGGTAGTGTTTTAGCTATGGATGCCAGGATTGAATTGCGTATTCGACATAAGGTCGAACATACCCACTGAGCATCTATCTGAAGGTAGAGGTGGCTATATGTTCGATTGCTGGTCTCGACAGACCGAACTGTTGATTACTGGCTTTTGAGGCCTTTTCGGATTGCTTCAAGAAACCTTAGTTGTCCTGGACCAGCACGCCTAATTCGCGTTTGACGAAAGATTGTTGCAGTACTTGCGTTCCTAACCCGTAGCAGTAGGTGCTCTTGGGTCATATGGAGATCCCCTTGCATTTACTCACGTTGCATTGCAGCAAATGTCGGATTGAGTAATGAAGTGTCTTTTCTGAGTCACTCTGAAACAAACGCTGGTGGGCATTCAGTTGCATTGTGCGCCATCTCATGGTATCCTCGGCAGACGATAGGAAAGTTGGGGCGATCGCCTGTGCGAGGTCATTAGTAAATACTAAACACAGTCACGGCTCTAGAACTGAACCATGCGGCACGCTACACTCGATTTGTATGAGGTCAGATAAGGAGTTCCCAACGCCGACCACTAATTGATGATGACTGAGAATATTGGCTAGCCAGCGTAACAGATACCGTAATACTGGAGCTTGGAAAGGGGAATCCGACGATCTGGACGATGGAAGACCTTCGAAAACCCCAGGTAGATCACGTCGAAATTCTCTCCAGTGTCAGCTGTCTTGGTCTAATTACTTCGTGATATTAGTAAGTTTGTTGTGCACGATTGCTCTCGACGGATGTCGTGCTACTCGAGAGCAATAATCTTACCGTTTTCCAGCTAGCACACCAGCTCCTTGGCTGTGATGAATCCATTATCTTGAACAGTACAGGGAGAAGAGATAGGGGGCGGTGGTTTGAAGGCTCAGCCCTGTCTCCGCCTTTGTTAATTGGAGTTATTATTCCAAACTGCCACATGATAGGGCCCTGCTTCTGGCCTAAGCAGCACTGAAAGAACTGAACCAAGGGTTCGGCTAGTTGTCATGTTGCCGCTCCTAGTGCCTCTGGACAAGTGGTATCAAAACCAGGGGAGCTCTGATTGCACAGTGACTTCAGATTCGTCAAGACAGCCTCCGCAGTGAAATAGATAGAGAGCTAGATAGATAGGTAAAATGGATATCTAGCTGTCCTGTCAGACGGCAACAAAAGCTGGAATATCGCTCGATATAAGTCCTACTAAAATGTGGGAGCATATTGCATCCGCAACATGTTTGCTGCTTCTACAGCCGTTCTTGTTATCCCATCAGCTGTCTGGAGGGGAGCAACTCTCTGCCGCATCCTTCAAAGGCCACTGACGTGCTTCTACAGCAGCTTGTGGTTAGCGCTGAAGGTTTGTGTGATGTTCTGCTGATTTGTGCCTTGGTCCTATCTGAGCACTTGAATGTGGTGATTACTTTGGGCTGCATAGTTTTCCCAAGTACCAGGCGCTGGTGATAATCTATACGCCACCCATGCTGCGTTGCGTACTGCCATCCATTTTCGCGTTCTCTTTCTTACGAACTAAACAATTTTAGGCCCATTGCAAACTCTTGTCTCTGAAGTATCCGTGACACGCTGATTGAAATTGCTGACGAATTTCAGCCAGGTAACGTTCGGGGGTCTTCCATGAGGAACGACTAGGTTGTAGCACTTACAAGCCGAGCTAAGCAGTCGTAGAATGTAATGATGCGCACCCTCACAGGGTACTCATTTCGGTATTGCGTTTAGTAGATGGAGTTGAAACTGATGATTGCATCATCAATGAAACCCAAAGGGAAGTCTATAAGCAATACATCGAACATATCTTCCCGTTGGTTAAATATGATCCAGCACAGGTGGCCTGTTACCTGTTCTGAAACGAGTAGGCAAAGTGACTTAGTTGTAAAGAGGAACACTGGTACTGAGCACTTGCAGATCGGCTTTGAAGTGTCCTCCGATCATGAAAAGGTTTCTAAAAAATGTGCCCTGCTACCACCCTTGATGAGGATGTGAGTGTGTTTTCCATCTGGAGTGCGTCATAGAGCAATCGAAAGGTGTCAGTTCATTTCGGCTGCATAGTGTGGGGGCAGTGTACCAATGCCATAATGCTGTTGCTTTTGCTTTTTAACTGTAGGCGACACTATAGAGAATCGGGAATCTGCGACTCTGAATCCTCTATGGCCTCGCACAGTAAGTCGCTTCGGTAGTATAGAATTACCCTCCTTTTGCTAGTCTGTCGTCTCGGATTTGCGACGAGCTCGGCAATGAGACTTTTAGCGTCTGTCATTCTAGCATGCAGCCAAGTCTCATTGAAACCGATGCTGTCGCATGGTGATCTTTCAGTTCGGCCAGCTTAGTAAAAGGGGTCCAAGCGTTGGTATAACAGCTGGCTAGCTTCTCGATCTCTAGGAGCCCATAGAAGTGTCAAGGAGTCAGGTGTGGGCGAGTTCTGACCAATGTGGCCAATGTGTATGAGATATTAATACCTCGTCTGCAACTTGATCTGCCCACTGCCTATGAGCCATGCGAGAGCCAACTAGCTAACATGCCCACTCAGTGACTGTATCGCACCATTGAAAGCACCGATCAATGGCAGACTCCGGTTTCTCTGATTGGCTTGTTCGAATCCATTTGTTCACACTTAAGTGGGGACCAATTGGATCGATGTGTCAGAATAAAGAGTTCACGTGTGACATCCGACCTCCCTGTTTTGTTTCTAAACGTGCTACGCTCCCATACACAGAATAAGAATACGCGATCAGTGCGTAATACATGCTGTGATAGGATTTTGCAAGCAAGCGGCAAGCGTGCCGCATGCGAACAGAGCAGTTGCTTGGACAGCTACACGAGTTGCGTCTACGCGCTGATTGGCTCGCTGGAGCGGGTTTAGTTAACTGATTCAAAGGAGGAATCTCATGAGTGCAGCAGCGTTGTTAGTTATGGAAATAACTTAGTTATTTATAGCTAGGTTCCTACAAGCTTGTCAGGCTGTCATTTTTGCTGAGCTCGCTTTGTTGCATAAACCGTTTGGCCCTGAAGGACCGAGTTCTGCGACATGGTGTCAGAGGAAACCAAGCCGATCACCCATTGGTGCTCAGTTGTTGATTGGAGTGCAACCAGCTGTGCAACCACCTGCCCCACTACACATAGAGGAACAGAATTTAAGCGATAATTGGAGAATCTGGAAAAGCAAGTGGGTCGGTTTCTGTGTACTGGTGCAGCTGAATGAACAACCGATGGGGTATCGATTGGCGAAGTTTAGACAAACGATCGGAGATGAAGCCCGCAGAATCCTGGAAACGATGCAGTACGAAAAGGACGAAGACCCAGCTTATCTGGAAACTGTCATCCGAACAATCGGTGATTTGTGCGAAGTCCAGACTAAAGAGATGTATCAACGGTACCTCTTTTATATGCGAAACCGGAGCCCAAACGAAACTATCTAGAACGATGTTACGGAGCTGCAGATCCTGGCTCATTTCTGCAATGTTTACAATTGTGTGGCTGACAGTCTCCTCCGAGATAGAACCGTGCTGGGGATCAATGATGCAAACATCACCAAAGGACTGTTGCGGCAACAGCAGTTATCGCTCAGACAATGTTTTGATAGATGCTACAGTGAATCATCAGTTGCACACCACATCCAACAAATGTGGTTGCCGACTGAAGCAAAGCTATGTGCAGTGTCTAGTTTACCGGATAAAACTGCGAAACCTGCAAATTCTGCACCGAGAGACACCCGAAGGATCGTGACCAATGTCCGGCGTGGGGCCGAATTTGCGTCAGATGCGGCAGACGGAACCATTTTACCCGATGTTGTCAGTCTTCGAATGCGAATGCACTCAGTCGTGACACAGCGCCCACGGACTCTAAAAATTCAACCAGCAGCTTGTTGCAGACAGGATGTAAAAGTGTGTCTATGCAAGTTTATTGGTTGGTGATGCGATGGTGCGTTTCCAGCTGGACTCGGGTGCCACCACAAACATAAGTACAGGGCAGCAGTGCCTAGGAATTGGTGCACTACCAGATCAGAGAGTCCTGCACGTGTGGAACGCTTTCAAGCTCCATGACACAATCAAAGTGAGCAATCCCAAAGACGGATCGTCACATCAGTTGGATTTATTAGCGCGATTTCTGTGTATGAGATGTGATGTGGGGAGTTCGTATACAATAAAGTTTACAAATTCACAATGAACAATGATTTATAACGAGTAAAATGCAGGTGCTTAACATGTCCCGTAGGGTGTTTAGCGTAAAAAAACATAGAGCAAGGGATAATGGAGTCGTCAGTTCGGGCGATTATAGATTTAACAGCATTGCCGTATAAAGGGAGTTTGAAATGAGAATGTTCGCACACATAGCTATACGGGGAGTGGTTATTGATCACACAATAAGTGAGAAAAAATAAAAAATAGCAAGGACAACGCTTACTCGTGTGCAACTATTTTGGGTCGACAAGATACAGAAATCCAATTTCTATAGTAGTAGCGTTTATCAAATGTTGTGCAAGGGGTTTGTGTGAATCATTCACGAGTGGGGTTATGGCACTATCCACTGTCTGTTGTGCATTAGTGCCAGCATTTGGGGGTCATGGGCTATAGCAAGTAGTGTAAATGTGACAGAGTATCGTTAAAGCGTTTTTTGAAAAGGGATAGGGTGGGTGCATTAAGTACATGTTTCGGGAGGGCCTTCCAAGGCTGTGACACTCGAAGGGAGAAATAGTTTCGCCGACATTCCAGGCGGCTGTACTATGTGACTAACTTAAACTGGTGTCCTCTTAGCGGGGTGTTTTGACTGAGTATTAGAAGGGAATGACATGGGTGGTTGGGGTTTCTCAGGATCTGGTACACCATTATAAGATCGCCCCTTAGACGCCGATAACGTCCACTGTATATTTTGAGAGTCTTCAGCCTCAGTGGGTAGGGTAGGCTAGTCAAACCTCTGACGCTCTTCGTTGCCCTACGTTGTGCAGTATCGAGCGGGGTGAGGTGGTGCTTGAGCCATGGTTGCCACGCTTGAATAGCGTATTCCACGTGCGGCCTCACGTAAGCAATAAGCATGTTTTGAAAGACTGAAGGGTCAAACTTCCCGAAAGCTCTGCGAAGAAGGCCGAGGTACTGGTTTGCTTTCTTAGCTGCCTTTCCAGTCTGCCTCAAACAACCGAGGTTATCTTGAACTATCACGCCGAGATCACACTCGTGAGAAGCGCGCTGTAGAATTTGTGGTCATAGGCGGTAGTTGTGCATACTCTTGTGCCGTATGCTGAGAAGTGTGCACTTGGTGACGTTGAAATGCAGCATGTTTTCGATGGACCATGTGTACGCTTTGTCTAGGTCCTCCTGTAAGACTGTGTGATCCTCCATTGCAGCTATAGTACGCCATTCATTTAGATCAGCAGCAAATAGCAAACAGTTAGAAGATAGCACCTTAGCGAGATCATTTATGATAACCAGGAACAGGCGGGGTCCAAGTACCGAGCCTTGAAGTACGCCGCACTGAACTTCGATGGATTCCGACAGGTTGCTTCTAACCCTCGCATTCAGGTGACGTTGAACGAGAAAGTCTCCTATCCAGCCCAGAAAAGGATCGCCGATACCATATTTCTGGAGCTTGTGGAGGAGAATGCGATGGTCTATGCGGTCGAATGCCTTTGAGAAATCCAAGTAGGCCGCGTCGACTCCTGCACCAGCTTCCACAGATTCCGTTCAGCTTGCACAAGCAATCAACAGATTAGTGGTACAGGAGCGATTTTGGCGAAATCCATGCTGTTCCGGAACGAGAATTTTGTTGTTCTCCAGGTACCCCATCAAAGCCTCAGCTACAATTGACTCCATAACCTTGGAGATCACAGGAAGTAGTGTTATAGGGCGATAATTTCCTGGTTCAGCACGACTGTCACTTTTGTAGATTGGCATGATAACTCCGTGCTTCCTCATCGTGGGGACGTGCATCTCCTTCGGACATCGTTGAAAGTAAATTGCTAGTGGAGTCGCCAAACTCATGGCAGAAACGTTCAACGTCTTCGGGCGAATGCCGTCCGCACCCGGGGAGCTGAACTCGCGCAGAGACATCCGCCTTTTCGGTACAGCTGCGGAGGTGGATGATATGTGATTTAGCCCTGATGGCGGCGTTATCTGCTTAGGCAGGATGTATGATGATGGCATGCTTTGGAAGGAACGGCCAAATTGTTGTCCAAGAACGTTGGCCGCTTCTTGTACGGTTTGGCCTAACCCGCATGCTGTGTGTAGAGTAGGAATACCGCGCTTAGCAGGACGCAAATTGTTTACCTGCCTGTATAGCAGTTTGGGATTGGAGCAAAACTTTTCCACTAGATCTTGTTGGTTCTTAAGTTTATCCACCCGGACGAGCTTGACACAGTGGTTTCTTTGTATTGTGTAGATATCCCAGGTATGGTCGTTCGGGGAGGCTATGTAGGTGTACCATGCCAAGTCCCTTAATGTCATGCATGTACGTGTCCTGCTCCGTACGTAAGACTTCATCCTTTTAGGCCGGCAGAGTTTGGTTTCAGATGTCTTTGTCACGAGCTTGGTAAATGTGTTGACGTATGTATGTATTTAATCTCAACAGTCTATCCACAAAACAGGGAGCCAACATAAAACCATGGAGATCAGCGGATTAGCAAGAGTCGTCGCGTCATAATCATCGTGACATGCTAGTTGAAGTTGAGCAACACACTTCAAATAATATGCCGCAGGAAGAATGGAACATTTTGACAAAAAGTAGAAGAAAACATTTTTAGTTTGTTTTTCACACGCCGATTTTGCACCTTTTGTCATTTTAATGTTTGTAGTAATAAACATGTGAAGCACTACAATACTGTACACAATCCTTTCACTAATTCCGGTTGCGGGCCATGTCTTCAAGAGTGCTAAGCCATTGGCACTCCTCATCTTTTGGTCCCCATCCTGGAAGACGTACGGATCCAACAGCGGCTAGACACGACGTCAGCGATTTCATATGCTGCCGCCAAGTGGAAGGCTGATCACCACGCGGTCGCCTCTAGCCAGGTACTTGACGAGCGAATAGAGCGCGACGCGGTAGACGCTCAGGTGCCATGCGTAGGACGTGACCGAGCCATCTTAACTGGCGCAACAAAACCAGTTTGTTGAAGAGAATACTTGCATTCCCCAAGATGTGACGTCGAATGTCATTACTATTAACTCGATGTTGCCACCAAACACGAGGGATCCTCCTTAAGCAACCGTTATCGAACGCAGAAAGATGACGCATGTCTTCCACGCGAATCGGCCAGGACTCGCTCCCATACAACAATACTGAGCGAACGGACGCGCTGTAAACTCGGCCCTTTAGTGAGAATGAGACGTCGCGGCGACGCCACAAGTGCCTCAGATTGACAAATGCTGGTCGAGCTTTAGCGATACGAAGCGAAACTTCTTTGTTGGTTGTGCCGTCAGCGGAAACACAGCTCCCAAGATAGACGAAACTATCTACCTGTTCAAGTTGTGCACCTTGGAGAGTGAGCACGGGTGCAGGTGAAAGCCAATCCTTGAGCAGTACTTTACACTTCGATGGGGCGAAGCTCATGCCATACTTAGATGCTTCAACCACCAAACGATCCAGAATGAGTTGCATACCCTGAGGATCGTCACCAAGTAAGGCGATATCATCAGCATAATCTAAGTCGGTCGCGCGCTCACCCGGTAGAAGCTCTAAGCCAAAATATTGGAAACCTTCTAGAGCATTCGACAGAACGTCTTCGATTGCGAAGTTGAAGAGGAATGGGGAAATAGGGTAGCTCTGTCGCACACCGCTATTGACAGCGAGTTGCGAGGAAAGCTTGCCATAGACCCTCACTCTGCGGGATGTATGAAGGTAAAGTGCTCGTAAGATGGCGGTATATTTCTCTGGCACCCCGTTCTTTAGTAACCAACGCCGTAAAGCAGGTCGGTCAACGGAGTCTAAAGCGGCACATATGTTTAGGAATGAAATGATAGTGGGCCTGTGATAAATGTGGCGATGTTCGAGGAGCTGGCGGAGCGTGAAGATTTGATCCACGCATCCGCGGCCAGGACGGAAACCAGCTTGTTCTTCACGGTAGTATGATTCACGTACTGGGGATAGTCTGCGAAGCAGAGTGGATGCCAATAGCTTAGGGGCAACCGAAATAAGACTAATCCCGCGATGATTTCCACATGAAGTGCGAGCGCTTTTCTTGAAAATCGGGACAATAACTGATTCTCCCCAAGAGGAAGGTACTTTCACTTCATGCCAAATTTTTGCGAACGACGCGGTCAGCTGGTTAATGATTGCCACACCGCCGTACTTGAATAGTTCCGGAGGAAGTCCGTCTAAGCGGGCGACTTGAAGCGCTTCAAGCATCGAATCTCGAAGCAGACTTCTGCTTCGCTGGGTGCATTCAGTGGGACGAGCCAGGGTGGACAACAAGGTGTACTGCATGTACTCATGGATGGTGGAGGCCAGTTGAACTGCGAGTGAATGTGCTCGGCCCAGCGGTCCATACGCCTCTGTTGGTTGGTGATCGGAGACTCATCCACCTCACAAATGACCTCACTGACACCAGGCTTCCTGAGGCCAGTGGACCGAATGCGTTGGAAAAGCCTGCGAGTGTTGCCAGAGAGGGCAGCGGTTTTCATCTCTAAAGCACGCTCAGACCAGCATGTCTCGCGATCCTTGCTTAGGCTTTGCTTGAGCAGCTGGTTGGCAGAACGGCGCCGCTCGTTGTAATCTGATTCCGTCGGGATATCTTTGCGGCGTTTGAACAGCTCCAGAGAACAAGCAAAGATTCAAGCCTTCAAGGGGCTTCGAGTTAGGCCGCAGCATGACTGGCCAGAAATGGTTATTGTCTTCCGTATACAAGTCCAGTGTTGTTCCACTTATTGCGATGGATTGCAACTGAGTGCATATGCCAGTGAAGACTGATAGCTCGTCTGGACAGAGGAATCAGTAAATCTGTTTACATCAATCTTGCGGTGCTTCGTGTTTCGGGATCCTCCAAAACACATACAGATTTTCGCGCAGACCAGAGCGTGATGTGAGTCAACGAAGGTGGACCAAAAGGACCTGCAGTCCAGTACGCTGCCGCGCCATCTGAAGCTAATTGCAATGTGATCAATTTGAGACCACGGATGTGTTGTAAAGAGGGACGCCACGTTGCAGAACGCTTCTTCGTACGCCTGAAGTTAGTGCTGGAAAGAAACAGACGGTTGTCTTCGCACAATGTGAGAAGTCTCTCTCCGCTATCAGAACAGTTTTCATCGAGCGCGTGATGACCACCAAAGTGGCGTTCATACGGTAACAGGCGGTCAACTCGTGGATTAAAATCCCCAGCAAGGATAACCACATCCGACTTTTTTGCATTAGTCAAGAGCTGTTGTAGATCCCGATAGAATTCGTCCTTGACCGAGTCGCCACTGCAGTCAGTTGGAGCGTACACGGAGATCACAAACAAGTTGCGTCTCTCGTCTTGGTGCCTGTTGATTCTACATGAACCCCGAAGCCGAACTGCACATAGTCGGTTGTTAATAGGGAACCAGTCCAGTACCGCCGCCTCGGCCTTGCCACTCAGTGCTGTGCCTACACCAGCCAAACCCGCTGAGGCTGCTTCTGGATCTCCAGAAAGATGCAGGTGATATCTGGCTTCGTGGTCAGTGGGGGATGTCAATGTGAGTACATGCTGGGATCTTGCAATCGGGTTCCTGCAAGGCAGCAAACATCAATGTCTAGGGAATTTAGGGTGCTCGCTAGAGCGGCTTGCTGTGCAATCTGCATGCGTGTCCGGACGTTGAAGCACGCCAGACGGAACGAGGATCTTGGACGAAGGAGAGCCATAGGTTGAATTCCTTGATCTGCGGAGCAACCGGAATCGCAGCTAGATTGTTGAACACATGCATCGGGTAACGGAAAGTGAGGATTGTTAGCAAACAAGCAATTGGCGTGTGATGAAGTCACGTGAAACTGCCTAGCAGGAACAGTAGCTGATGAGCGCGTTGTAACACAGTCCATGATTTCGCAAGAGGGCTTGATACTACCCGGTTGCCCAAGCCGAAGTAGGGAGTTGACTTAGGGGACTCCACCTGGAGCCTTTGGCTAAATACCCTACCCGCAAGACAGCAGGGCGAATTTAGGGAATCGCGCCCACTGGGAGGTGTTGACTGAAGTTCAGTTCATGCGTCTTTGGTTGGTAGATTACTAAGCAGGAGCCCAATACCCCATAAAGTCAGCACACCTGCTGGAATACAATGTCCCACCGAGGTGGTTCGTTGTCGCCCAACACTTTGCTGGAACGGGGTACATCCGAAAAACCTAGCTAGCACTATGAGGGGTTAGTTCGGCAAGCCATCTATGTCGACGAATTCTCCCCAGGCGACCTCAGGGGTTAATTCGGCTATGAACGACCAGCTTGTTGCATGAATGAGGTCGGACAGGTCGTCATAGATGGTTACGACATGATATTCTTCGGCATGCTCTTTAGGATAATCCGCATAGCATATGTAATGAAACACTAGCGTCCCATGATCACTGCGGCCCCAAGGAATATCGGTTATCACCCTCTAGACCATCGGTTCTTCATTGGTGAATATTCCGTCCAATATGGATGGCCTGTTAGTTCCCCTGAACCCGGTGGACGTAGTGACGTGGCCATAAAGCGAGAAGTCTGAAACCAGATCTTGCAAAACTGCTTTGAATCGCTCTCCTGATGTGGTCTGAAATTCTAGAGCATGTAAGTGGAAGTTACTGGTGACTAGAATGTGACTGTACTTTCTGTTTAATACTTGCCTCAACGCAGCCATCAAGTTGCAGTCCATCTCAGGAGTAGACGATCGTGGGCGGTAAACAACAGCCAATAGGCCAAGATCGTCCCTTCTCAGCCGGCAATTACACCAAATGGCGTCAGGTACCTCGGTTTCCGAATCGTTTATGGGTTCGCATTACATGTTGTTATGAAAGTAGAGGGTTACCCCACCACCTTTGCTGGCTCGATTCTTCCGGACAGCGAACATGCCCGTTAGTGGGATTTCAGCACCCATTATCGCACATCGCAACCACGTCTCGGTGACAGCGATGAGGTCCCAAGCTGCTGACGCGTGTCGAAGTGTTAATTCAGCTAATTTGTTGAGTAGACCTTGGGCATTTGTGTACATGCATGAGTGCTTCTCGGAGACCAAAAGTGTGTTATATTGGATGGATGAAGCAAGTGAATTTACGCCGACCAATAAAGGGTCGGCGACTTATCGTTTTTTGGATGTGTTGCAGACTCTCGAGACGAATTTGATATGTAGTCAATTTCAGGTTCACTGTATCCCGCTGTTTGCTCGTTTTCTTCTGTGTCCCTCCGGATATTATGGTTACTGTTTAACCTACTTCGGGTTGGATCCTGCAGTTGGCGTTTACGTTAAGATTTGTGCCCCTACTGTTTTTCATTAGTATGTGCTGGTGTTTTCGCTGCTTTCTTACGAATTTCTTTTGGTAATCTTCAACGGAATTTAGGCCAGTTCTTTAGTAGATTTTGTGCCATTAGTTCTGATTGTAACACAAGTTTTAACAGCCTGGGACCGCGCCCCTTATATTTTGGTGATATGGGGATCCTTGTCAATGAGGTGACCACCACATTTGCGAGAGAAAGAGCCTCTCGGATGTAGTGTCATTGCTTGCGGTCGTGCATCTGAGTATCGTCGGAAAAGGAATCAGTAAGTTCAGGAACACCGTGAGCAATCACTGTTTTCTTAGCTTGACTTATTCTGTACTTTTCTTTGTTAGCGGGATTCCCTGAACGTTCTTTCCACGGAAGTTCGGGTAGTATGCGCACTCCACTTGAGTTGTTGCGGAGACGATTCGCAGACAGCAGAATGGCCTCAGTCTCGTCCGCCGAGTTTAGGGTTACCCGAAGTAACCGGGGTTCGCGAGATTCATTTTAATGTCGTGGGATTAGCATGGACTCCGATCGACGTACAGATGGAAACCCACTGATTTCGATCGTCCGTCAACTTACCCTCAATTGTATTGGATTTGGATTCGGGGACATTAGTGCATACAATATTTAGGGCACCATGATTGCGCCTGGTGGCTACTGGTTTTGGATTTGGAGGCTTAGTATCTGGTGTTTTTGGTGAATTTGTGAACGGCACTGGTGTGTGCCATCCGTGCTGCGACACTTTAGTTTTCTCTAGTTCGGGCACAAAGGTTACCGGTGCTCTTTCCGGTGTTTGCTTGGCGGCAATCGATGCGTACGTTACCGGGTTGTTCACTATTGCTTACAGTCTCGAGTGTAGCGAACAGACTACTAGGTGTAGCACACAGTACAGAAGTTGAGGCAGGCGCTCTGCAGGCACTCTTTTTACTTATAGGAGGGAGAGAGCATGCAGTTGATACTGCTGGTGGCTGAGTCGTCGGGGTTAGGTTGGGACGTATGGCTCGCTTCTTCGGCCTGACTAGGGAATTCGGGGTGTTATTTTCGCATACAAGTGCAGGTCCGTTTCCTCCCATGGGTGTAACTCTGGCGCTCACCGGTCGCTCGACCGCTTCTGTTAGTCTTTCACACCTTTTCAGTAGCACAGCTAGACAGCTAACAAATGGGATAGAATGGCATACTTGGCAGAACCAAAACGCCTCTGCGGTGTTTGTTTTTGTCGACCACTTCCCAAGGCAGGTAGTGTGATAGGTTCTCAAACACATGGTACACACTAGACCACTTTTTACCACTTAAACACATGATTCGCATTTGCTCTTCATACGAGACATCTTCACAGTAGGCGTGTTGTTTTAAGGGGTAGCAAGAGGACAGAGATACTGACGCACCGTTGCGTCACTATCGGCGCTGGTTTGAGGTCAGCGGGTTCAGGCGTGTTACGGCCAGCTGAGTCACACGTAGGGTAGATAGGCGACGTGGGTGCTGTCGATTCAGTCTTTAAGTGGGTAGGCAGCGATGCAGCGTAGGATTGAGGCAAAGCAAGATGACTTGGAAAATACTGTCTAATGACGACAGTGGCTGTTCCAAGGGCGGATCAAATTGACGACTATCGCTTTGTACAGCGACTTGAAGGAATGATAGTAAGCTGATCGAATGACTCTCAAAAAGATCTTTAAAATAATACCACAAGAGTTCTTGTGCGACGAGAGGAGAAGTAAATCCTTCGATAAGGCTCAAATATGGTTGACTTCGAAGTTGCAAGAGCACAGTTTGCTGGTGATCCGCGAATGATAGATCCAATAGATGAATAGTGGTAGGAGTAGCTCGCGGAGGCAAGTGGAATGATAGCACGTAGGTCTCTGAGAGAATAAATCCAAAGATGTAGAGGCGAATAACGCACGAGGACACTTTTTTGCGACCGCTCGGGAGCGGCTAATACTTCGAATCTGGGTTTATGGGCTTTTGGTCAGTATAGATGCAAAATTCACGACCTAAAGAATGACGGGAATGGCGAATGGATAAATAAGTGGGTAATGATTATTTACCAAAAGTACGGTAACGTGACTCAGAGTGTGGAAGCTTATGTGAAAGGAATGCTAGCTGTTGATGTACATTAGCAATTGTCTGTTACAAAGCAGTACCAACTGTTTCACTAGATGCGTCAACAGTAAGTGATAAGAAAATATTGGATTACAAGCGCATTAACTTAAGGAAATCAACCAGAGAAGCCTTGACTTGCTCAAAGTCAGACGTAGCAGAATCGGTCAATTGAAACGTGTTGGGGTTTCCAGATAAACGACTAGTAAGTGGTTTTAACAAGGATGCAGCTTTGGGAATAAATCGCCGATAGAAGTTGGAACATTGAAACAGTGTACTTCATGGAAAAGAAGCTGGAGCTTTACTTGACCCATAAGGTGTACAGAAATAGGGTCTGGTCATATGGAAAGGCCAAGCAAACTAATGGCGGGTTGGATTCGCGTGTTACCCGCATCTTCATCGGACCTATGTGACCTTTGAACAAAAGGTACGCCGGCTCGAAGCGTGACACTCTACCACGCCCTCTGCTACACCTACGAAAAGAAAAAGTTTAGCATGAAGGAAAAAGTCCACCAACATGTAAATCGGGGGTGTTAGGGGTAGAGGAACTAGCTGTTGCTCCTGGTAAGAACTGGCAGGGATATAACTGGGGTTAGTCCGGGGTGTGGTATTTCAAACTGCAGGTAGTTGTCTCAGGGGAGCTCACGATTCAGGTCGGCAAGATAACGGTCCAGGCGCGTCTCGAAATCTTCCACAGAAGATGCCTAGATTATGTTGGCAGGCAGGGCGTTCCACGGTCCGCAGACTCGCAGAACGAAGAAATGTCGCCTTCAATTCACCCGGCTGTGCTGATTTGTGAACCGGAGTGGGTGACCACGAAGCTGGTAGCATGAGTGGTGCAGTTTCAATAAGTGGCGGCAGGAGTGTCCAGGGTTAGATAAGATTGCAGATACGAGGATCAACTCGCCCCGAAGCCGTCGGTATTTCATGGAGAAGAGACCAAGGCGACGGAGCCGTTGTATATAATCCAAGTGTCTGAGACACCGTACTAATTTTGTCGCCCGACGTTGTTGGGCTTCAAACATACGCTGGGCTTTGAGCAACCAGGGGCTATATCCCTGGGTAGCCAAATCCAAGTGAGGACTTAGGAAGTTCTTTAAGAGGAGGCAGAATTTCCGTTGGTCGATTTAGCTGAAGGCACGTTTTAACAGTGCCAGCATGCGATTAGCAGCAGAGACAGCTTTTCGGCAGAAAGCAGATACTGAAAGGTTGGTTTGGGTGATGATATCCAAATCTATTTCAGCTGACGAGGCCTGGTGAACAGCTACTGCCAGGAAGTATATTGGAGAAGCGAAAGAGCGGGTGAAGAGGACGCGCCAATTTGAAGAATTAAACGGGAGCTTGTTTTCTAGTGACCACTGTTGCAGACCGTTGAGGTCTCTCTGAAGTGCGCGGGTATCGTCTGGAATATTGATCGTGTGCCACAGCTTCGTATCGTCGACATAGAGCAGCATCGAAGCCTCGACTTTTGTTGTAATATCAGCGATGAAGGATAGGAAGAATTCCGGTTCAAGAACCGACCGCTGTGGAACTCCGCTTGGCACAGGGATACGGGAGGACAGCACTCCAATGACACGCACTTGGACGGCACGGTGGTGATGGTAGTTCCGGATCCAGTCCATTAAGGCCCCAGAGACACCGTAGAACGACAGCTTATGCATTAGGATGGCATGGTCGACTTTGTCGAAAGCCCTGGAGAAATTTAAGAGGACGATTTGCGTTTCCAGGCCGGTGTCAGCGGCATTCGTCCAGCTATCCCGTGCGAGTAGCAGGTTACTAAGGCAGGACCGTTGCCGACGGAAGCCGTGCTGGTAATCGGAAAGTAGTTTCTGAGCCTCAAGGTGATTCATTAAAGCATCGGTGATGATCGATTCCAGCACTTTGGAAATCATAGAGAGGAGTGTTATCGGTCGGTAGTTGACGGGGTCCTTACGCTTGCCGCCTTTGTAGATTGGTGTAATTGTACCGCATTTCCAGTCTTTGGAGACTTCACCATGCGAGAAGAAATGGGTGAACAGCTCCGCTAGAGGTAAAGCCACAGCTACAGCGCATGTTCGCAGGAGCCTTGGATGGAAACCGTCTGCGCCTGGGGAGGCTGTTACCTACAGGGATTTAAGCTTCTCCAGGACCTTCTCCGGGTTGAACTGAACAGTTATCAGGGACGTTAAAGCAGAAAACAGAGAATATTGCGTCACTGTGTGCACTGATGGAACGGAAAAAGTAGATGTGTAATGTTAGCACAGAAATTCTGCAGCCTCCTTCGCTGATGTTGTGAGCCCTATGGGTTTCGTCAGCGCAGTGACACCATGTTTGACTTGTCGAAGGCGGTTGACGTGACTATAAAGGGCTTTGGGGGTTAGCAGAAAATCTGCGCAGAAGCTAACGCTGCTGCTCACTTTTATCTTCGCGTATAAGCTGGACGCATTTGTTACGCAGAAGTCAGTAGGCTTCCCAGTGAGTAACTGTTGTACAGGAACTGTTTGTTCTCCATGCCGTTTCCCTGTGGGCAACCCACTTCCAGGTCCGACTTCGAACACGTGTGAAACTTTTCTTCCCTATGAAAACCTGTTTGCAGGTCTTGGTTAAGGAGCACAGTTCGTGTAGAGTAGTGCAGAATGTTGACCACGCGTTGTCGGCGCTCGAGTGAGGTTCTGGTAACCGATAGTTTACGGAAATGAGAGTGCTTACCTTTTCTAATCAGTCCAGCGTTTCGTGTAAGACAGCGTGCCGACAGGCTTTTCAGCAAAGCATACAAATTCGTACCAGAGGACGCAGTGATCGCTGAGCCCCAAAGGAACACCATAGTCGACGTGCTCAACCATCAGTTCTTCGTTAGTGAGGATGTGGTCAAAGAGAGATGGTTGGTAGTTCGTTCGGAATCTGGTTGGCTGGCAGGTATGGTTGTACAGCGGGGCCGTGTGAAGAAGCTCAATGAGGCTTGACGCAAAGGAGCCAGTCGTCGGAACGGAGCGAAATAGACCGGGTAGATTGAAATCTCCCGTGATAAGGTGTGTGTATCTGAGGGATAGAATGAAGTGGATATCGTGCAAGAGTTTTGCGTCATTCACGGAGAAGTTTTTAAGTGGGCGATAAATGATACCAAAACAGCAGGAGCGTTTGGCAGTTAGTACGACTTCGCACCACATGGTGTCGGGAGACTGCAATGCAGTCTGCCAAGATGATGCAACTGAGGGAGGTGCCGTAGTACAGTTCACCACCCCCTGGGGTTGCCTGATCGAGGCGGAGGACAGACATGTGAGGAAGTTGGATTTCACTGTCAGTGATGTCGCCGGACAGCCATATTTCGGTTATGGCTATTATGTTCGCTGGCGTTGACAGAAGTCGAGGTTGGAGTTCCGGAAGTTTGCGTAGGAGGCCCAGTGCATTCGCGCAAATGCAAGCAAGGTTTGTCTGCGTGACGAGTGCGGGAGCAACTACCGCGTTGCCGGCCAACAGGTGACCGGCGGTACACCATTGTTTGTTTGGAGAAATAGAGCCATTAAATTTGTTGGAACTTGGGGATGCACGGTGTGGATCATCGGAGCAGGGGTGGGTAGATGTGTGAGGTTCGTTGGGGGGCTGCCGCTAGGGATGTGTAAGGGAGTGGGCGACTCCAGGCAATGGGGCAATTGGTTCTGTAGTGGATAATCTAGTTGCGGTTAGGGTAGCGGGCGGTGAAGGTATCGAGGGGGCTGCTGCTGCTGGGGATGTGTGGCAGGCCCTGCGTCTCGTCACCGAGTGGCTTTCTGGACGTAAGCGGACATCTGGTGGTGCTCGTCTTTTATTAGCATGCCGACGGTGAGGACATCGGTTGCCATGCTAGCGGTGAGGAAAATCACTTTCAGCAGACGGTGGGCCGTTCCTGTATAAGTTGTTGGACGAGGTAGGCGGTGAACGTCAGTCGTGGTCACCTTGACAATGGTCAATATTTGCTGAAAAAACCGCCATTGGTAGCAGTCATGATGCTGTCGCTGTTGTAAGGTTGCTTCAGAGCGATGCAGTTCTAGAACGCCGTGCACTAGTGTAGCGAGAACGACGCGGGGGGGGGGGCAGAGCGTGTATTGCCATAAAAACATGCCACTGACAACTCACAATTCCGTACAGGTTTGGACTGTGTTTCCTTCTCACGACTCAACGCGGATGAGGGTATGTGTGACGGGGCATTCCACGTGTCTACAAGTTTGAGCTTGAGAACAAGCCCTCCATCATTCCATCCCGTAGCTTCGCTTCGTTACATCCGATCCTGGCCAGCCAAGAGTCGTTCGAAAGCCCGCGATTTGCTCTCCCGTGGCAGTATCACTTGGCTCTCGTTCAGTTTTGTGGGCTACGCTAGCGGCGCATTCGTCTGATTCATTGTGTTCTCAACAAATACCTCCTCCGTTGTTCTGGGCCCAGGTTCGTTGCCAGATACCGCCCATGAGCCGCGGTCGGCTCGATCTGCAAGGTTTGCAGTGCCGTGTCTCGTCTCATCCACTGCGCCCGTTGGTAATTCTCTATTATCCAGTTTTCTTTGTCTTTCCGGTTCACGAGTAGTCACTGGCTTCCGCCGCCCTGCTCCAAAATGGAACAGCGTTGGGTGGGTGGTGTCGGCTGATGTCTGCGCGCTCAGTCCAAGGGATGTCGAGGAAGATACGAATGTGGTTGCCGCCAAGGGAAGCGTTGCTTTGGAGAAGGTGCGCAGACAGCAGAACATCCTCGATAGCCGTGCCTGGCTGCATGTCAACACGAAGGCGTCTTGGCTTACCGGTGTTCGGAGATGAAGGGTGACGAGTAAATCTGGTGAAATTGCAGGGTTTAATCTCGAGAAGGTTTAGAACGTCGCAGATCGAGCTCCACATGATGGAGTCATCAGAATGTGGATTCCGAAGTTAATCATTCCTAAGAAATGTTTAAGCTGTTTACATCAAATAGTACGAGGAAAATGGCGAATGGCGTCCAGCTTATCTGAAGCAGGTGACATACCCTCTTTTTCAATCATATGGCCAAGAAAGTTTAAGGAAATCGATCTGAAGACGCATATTTGAGCATTAATGACAATATGCTCACGCAATCGAGTAACTAACAGACGCAAATGTTCAAGGCGTTGCGACCAAGGTATTATGTAGGTAAACAAACACGAACAGTAATCCAATGAGCACTTGGTCTATACAGCGTTGAAAAGTCTGAGCAGCATTTCGTAAGCCAAAACGAATGCGTAAAAGATCAAATAGACCGAAGGGTATAGTGATCGCAGTTTTTTGAATGTCATCAGAATGAATAGGAATGTGGTGATAAGCACGGTGAATATCGATGTGAGGGAATATTATGCAACCTGATAATTGAAGCAACTCTTTCCCGACGAAATTTTCAGTAAAAACGTTAACACCAAAGCACCGCACGATTTAATTCCGGACAAATTTCTCTGCATATTCTCAAGTGCGTACTACAGAACACGTGAAAATTAATAGCATCATGAAGAGTTAAGAAAGTTGAAATAGCAAATTCACCAACATACGTACACCCACATACACGCGCACACACGTCTTTGTCAATTCATCAGCTGTCTATTGGCTTACTACCAGGGTAGATTCAGAGCGGCGAACGTGTCCTTCTTCACACACAGACTCGGGTCAAGCTGTTTGATTGCGACTGCCTCAGCGCATCGTAGCACATGAATGTTGTTTGATGCGTAGATCACACTGAACATACGCGTGGGGTCAACACAGTGTTTGTCGGTCAGGAGATGGCGGGCGATGGATGACGCAGGCGTCTTAAAAGGTTGACCACTTGCGTTCTTTGGCTGCGCAAGTTGGGTGGTGGACGGGGCTAGGTTCAAAATGTGATTCTTGACCCACGCTGGGATATGCTCCGCGATTCTCACCCGCAGCTGGCGCTCTGTCATGCTTATGTAAGTGGCCTTGCAATTACATGTAAATTTGTAAACGATGGGTGAATGGTTGGACAGAGGCAGCTGCGGTTTAACCGAAAGTGTGGGAATGCGCGCCGTCGTGTATACCAGTACGGGTTGCTCCGAGGGACACACTCGTACAACCGCGGATTTCAAACGCCGTTGAAATAGTTGGCCTACATCATCTCCTTTAAACGGTAGCTTCAGTGTAACTTTAAGCTTTGGCACAGTGGGCACCTCTTTTTCCCTCTTCTTACTGAAGTGTGCGATGAAAGAATCTGGATACCCGTTTTCTTCTAGGGTTTTAGTGAGGAATCGCACCTCTTCATCTAGCGTGTTTGGCGTGCAGATTTTTCTTGCTCTGTCAAACAGGGTCTGCACCAATCCCTGTTTGTA
Source organism: Dicrocoelium dendriticum (assembly GCA_944474145.2). Lineage (NCBI taxonomy): Eukaryota > Metazoa > Platyhelminthes > Trematoda > Plagiorchiida > Dicrocoeliidae > Dicrocoelium > Dicrocoelium dendriticum. The sequence continues at coordinate 81,079,463 of OX104064.1, forward strand.
GCGTTTGGGTACAAAACTATAAAAATTCAGATACTGGCCCTTCCACGTCGGCTTACGGTATACCGATCTACGTACCGATCCATCAGTTCTGCGTTCGATCAGTACGTCAAGAAACGGCATGCTATCATTCTGCTCTCGCTCTATTGTCACCCTGATGTTTTGATGCAGGTCATTTAATCTGGTGTTCAGTTGCGTTAGTTGTTCCTCTTGATCACAAATGATCAATACATCGTCCGTTTATGAGCGAAATAGCACGGATTGGTGGATTTCCTCCTTGACTTGATTTTCAAGGTGAGCAATGAAAATATCCGCTAAAAGCGGTCCGAGTACACTACCCATTGCAACACCATCCACCTGCCGAAATCTTTGTTTTTGAAAATAGAACTTCACATTCGATGTACTTAACAGCAGGAGCCGTTCTATTTCGGACACTGGAATACCCAGTTCTAATTGGCTCTCAGTCACATGGTTGCATATGATCTGGATAGTCTCTTTCAGTGGTACGTTGGCGAACAGTGAGACTATATCGATGCTAGTCATAGACTTTCCATTTAGCTGGACACCATCCAAGCTGATAAGTTTGCTGAGAACTCGTTGATATGTGGAATCGGGTATCGATCTGGAGTCGGCACATTATTTAGTGCACGATAGTCACCACAGGGCCTCCAATCAGTTGAGGTATTTTAGGAACAATATGGAGTGGTGAAGCCTATACAATCTGGGAAGATCAGATGACTCCTAATTGAAGCATATGTTGAAATTCCTGCTTGGCAATAGCTAGTCTCTATGGAGAAAAGCGACGTGGACATGAAAAACCGGTGAGCTGCGGGTATTTATGTGATGAAAAATAGCGTGCTTTGGGTTTTGTTTGTGGGAATCGATCTTTTGCAGTTCCGGAAACTCGCGAAGCAGCACATGATATGGTGAAGAGTCGAGTGTGGAAAATGTCAGTGGACATATTGATGGGGGTGTCGTGGATTGTCCCTTAGCGTATGGATGTGTCTTAGCATCAAGTAAACATTGGTTTTTAAGGTCTATCCATAGACTAAAGTGCGTGAGAAAATCTGCACCCAAAATCGATTGATGGACGCCAGCAAATAAATATCCACGGAAATACTCGACAAAGACCGTGGTTTAGTGTTCGTTGTCCGTAAGTCTGAATCACTGTACCGTTAGCTGCTTTTAGGCTAAGCCATCATGGTGAATTTTGGATCAGGTTGGTGTGGCCGGAACGACGCTAATGTGTGCCAAAGTGTCAAGGAGGACTCGGAGATCTGAATTTCTATCCAGAATAAGCAAACGGCGTGTGATATGGTGGTGGTGGCCTTGGACATTACTCGCCTCTAATGTCCGGCTTATTCGTTTCCCGTCTGTGACCTTGCTGAACGGATAGTCGATGGACATGAGCAGAGTGGTGTGCATTTACGGGCTGGACGACCAAACGTCTCATGGTACCAACAGTACTTTGAGTCTCGCTGTGAGAAGACTGAGCGTGAGGGTGAGCGCGAGCTTGAATGATTTTGGAAACGCCGGTAAGGAGCACGGTTAAGGTGTAACATTGCGCTTTTTTGGGCTAAGTCGTCAATGAGAGAGTTGATGGTGGGAAGTGCAGAAGGAAGATCAACAGTGTTTATGTTGGTGGAACTAGGTTGAATCTCTAGACTTCTGTCCGCTATGTTCGCCCTTTGAGATAATGGAAAGTTATCAGTATTCGCTGCCAAGATAGACGGAACCTGAGTGGGTAATCGTTTGAGGAATAGCGGTTTGAGCAAAACCTCGTCCATTTGTCAATCACCAATTATGTTGTAGAGACGACGTAAGAACTGGGATGGTTGTGTCTCACTACTGATTAGTTGTTAGAGCCTTTTTCTGACTGATAATGTGGTACGAGAGGTTGTTTTATCTCGTAGTTATGTATATGGCTTGCGGTTATCAGGTGCCGAAAAATATCACGCAAATCTGCCGCTATATCTGAGGGAGAACAGCCAGCACATGATAATATATCGTTTTTTCTTGATTGGTGCCTCGTACAACGAACTGTGCCTGGACTTGAGTAAACCATATCCTGGGATCGTGATGCCAGAACGAAGGTAACTGGACAGTTGCAGCATTATTGTAAGACTGGAGAGTCAGTGATTGTGGTGGTTGAGATTGTGAGGTGTCAGAAATGAGTGAAGTAAAATATGAGCAGAACAAAACAAAAGGCGAAGTCACCAAATTATTAGCGCGGTTTCTATGTATGTGATGTGATTAGAATGAACACGCTAATAATACCAAGATGTGTATAAACGATGTGTGTAGTTCGTATACAATAAAGTTTATAAATGAACACAACAAGAACAAAATAAGGTGTGACTTATCTATGGTTCACTGGGTAATTTGCTGTTTAGACAAAGCCTGCGTTTCGGTGCACGGTTGTCCCACACTGAAAGTCTTGTGAATGTTGTGTGCTAAATCCAAGGTTGTACATGTGAGTACGAGCAAGCGCATGTCTGAATTGTATTTGATTTTTAAGTTTACAGTCTGTTCCCAAACTTTGAACGATCGTCGTGGACGTGTGATTTGATACCAGTTTGCGTGGCCAAAGCCGATAGTCTACGGTTCCATTGGGGTTTCCAACGGTCTGCTTCGGCAATTACGGCAAGGTCTCTACAGATTTCGTAGTAGTGAAGGAAGAGCTCAGGCCGGTTCTTGGCATTAATTCTATCCGATGTCTTGGCTTTATTCAGTTCAACCATGACCGTTTTGTACATTATGTAAAGCCGAGATAGATGTTACTGAACAGTATCCATCCGTGTTTAACCCAGGTTTGGAGGAGGTTTGGAGTTTCCGTTCATTTATCGCTAGGTCCGTCAATAATACCGATTGTGCTGCCAACTAGAAGGCTTCCGTTTGCATTAAGTGATCAGTTCGCCACCGAATTAAGTAACTTGACATACTTGGGTGTAATCCTAAGGTCGACAAGCCGACAGGCTAGGTTAGCGAAGTCGCGATTGTTACGGAAAAGAACGGTGAATTGCGTCTGTGCATAGGTCCCAAGCCATTAAATGAAACTTTGCGTAGAGAACACTATACACTGCCGACTGTAGATGTCCTGCCCGCGGTTGGCTAAGGTGAAGTGCTTCACCAAAGATGATCTCTCGTCGGCTGTCTGGCAAGTGGTCCTACATAAGGAATCCAGTTTCCTGACAACGTTTACCACACCTTTTGGACGGTATTGTTGACTTCGTTTACCGTTCGGTTTGAGTTTCGAGCAAAATCTCTTAAAAGCGATGTAACGTGTGTAGCAGACGATGTACGATTTACGGCTCAGCTGAACAGTAATATGTCGCCAACCTGCACCACTTTTTGCAGCAATGCGTGCAAAAGAACATAAAGCTCAAACGCGAGGATGTTGAGCTCCGGAAACCGGAGTGATTTTTCACGGGCACGTTCTAATATCCGAGGGAATAAAGAGAGATCTCGGAAAATTCAAGACAGTGCAGGAGATGCCAAAACCTAAAGACGTCAAGTATGTTAATCCCTTAAAGCACATGGTGAATTAGTTGAGCCGGTTCTTGCCAAGACTTGCTGAAATCATGAAGCCCATCCCGAGACTGACTCACAAAGGTGTAAAGTGGAGTTGGGACGAAGAGTAGGAGGCAGCCTTTACAACCATCAAGAGTCCTGTTAACTGTGTACCAGTACTTGGTTACTATGATCCAACTCTACCTTTGGAGATGCAGTGTGACAGCAACCAAAGCGGAATAGCTGCCATTCTCCTGCAGGATGGTAAACCCTTGCATTTTCCGCAGTCGGGCGCTCATAGTGGCGGAACAGCGCTATGCGCAGATCGAAAAGTAGATGCTGGCTTTCGTCTCCACAATGGATCGATTCAACGACTACAGTGTATACTGACTACAAACCGCTAGTGTCAATAGCTAGTAAACCGTTGGACAGTGTCCCTCGACGTCTTCAATGTATGCCTATGCGGCTCCACAAATAAGACATGAATCTGGTATGCGCACCGGGACGAAAATGTTCATCGCGGACACTCTGGCGAGAGCTTATTTTCGGATACTCGAACATCAGCAGGAAGAACTCGAGGCAGTCAATGTCGTAGAACATCTAGCGGTAACAACAGATCGCCTGAAAAAGTTAAAGCGTCAACGGAGGCAGAGGCGACGTGCGTAGCTTCGCGCGATGTGATTGTGAAGGGTTGGCGAAATACCAAGGCTAAACTTCCGACGGAATTAACGCCGTTCTTCAACTTTCGGGGTAAACTAACTGTGTATGACGGTTTGCTGTTCAAAGGAAATCGCATTTTTCTCCCACCGCCAGTTCGCAAAGAAATGCTAGAACCCGCTCATCGAGCCCATTTGCGTGTCAACTACAGTATGAGTAGAGCACGCGAACTGATGTTCTGGCCTGGGATGACAAGTCAACTCCGAGACCACGTATAAAGCTGTTCAGCCTTCCGGTCCCACGATGTTCGCCAAACCAGAGAACCAGTGATACTGTGTGAGATTGCAAATCGACCATGGCAGAAAGTAATGGTGGACTAGTTCTGTGACAACGGGAAGCACTATTTAATCACTGTGACTATTACAGTGACAATCTTGAGGTGGATCCACTCACTGCTACCACTTCCGAAGCAGTAATCAATAAGCTTAGAGTCAGTTTGCCAGGCACGGAATACCGGAGAAAGTGATCTCCGACAATAGCCCACAATTTGCATATGCTGTATTCCAGACCTTCGCGAACAAGTGGAAATTTTTCGCATCGACAAAACAGCCCGTATCACAGTCAGTCTAACGGAAAAGCAGATCCAACTGTCAACCAAGCCAAGAGGCTGTTGTCGAAAGCCAGAACCACTCATGAAGACCCGTAGCTAATGTTGTTGGGGATTCGCAATGCGTCATTAGCGAAGATCGGTCTCGGTCCAATACAACGTTTGTACAGCAGAATGACAAGAACCCTGATGCCTGCGACTGCTGAACTCATACGCCCTGTCTCGCCATCGCATGAGCAACTGTAAAGGGACTTAAGAAAACGGATGACAAATCAGAAACAATGAACAATGCGTTATCACGGGATAAAAGCAAGTGCTTGACACGTCTCGTAGGATGGTTGGGGTGAATATGATGAAATCAAAAGATATCTGAGTCATCTACCATCGGTGGTATGACTGCGGGGCACGTGCGCTACCGTAGCCATCAGTAAATGATAAAGTGTGGATCCAACCAATACCGGGTGTCTGAGAACGATGGAAGAAAGATGTGGTGACCGCGATGGTTGGCGAAAAATCTCATGCAGTCTGTACCGGAAGGAAGATAATCAGAAGGAACCGAGTGCAGCTGAGGCGACTCCGGGAAGGTGAAGGCGAAAATACAACAAAACAGTTGGAACCTTGCGGAGAGGTCACAATGACAGAAGCAGCAAGATGACGAGGAGCGGAAGAGCGTAGGGAGTCTTCTGTGACACCGATGCAGATGATCGCGAAAAGAGAAAGGATGTGATAGGATTGTGCAAGCGGACGACGTGTATGTCGTATGCGAACAGAGCAGTTGCTTGGACAGTTACACATATTTCGTCTACCCGCTGATTGGCTCGCTGGAGCGGGTTTATTTAACGGATTCAAAGGAGGAATCTCATGAGTGTAGCAGCGTCGTTAGTTATGGAAATATCTTAATTATTTGTATCGAGGTTCCTACAAGCTTGTCAGGCTGTCATTTTTGCTGAGCTCGCTTTGTTGCATAAGTCGTTTGGCCCTGAAGGATCGACGTCTGCGACACATGCTACGTCCGATTTTGCATCTATACGGTCTCGACATACTTGAGAATAAAGTGAACGAACAGTCAAATGAAGCTCTTGTGCAATCACCGGCAGGTCTGGCTTTTTAGATGCTTACCTGTCTGGCCTTTGTAAGGCACCCGCAGCCTTTGACCGAAGTTCATACGGAAGGCTTTTCCGCTTTCTCCGCCAACTTTTTGGAACTTCCGCTGCTGTTTGCTCTGATTGAACCGCGACTCGCCTTAATGCGTAGAACTAGGTCGACGAGTAATTCGTACTAGGTTGGTGAGTTTGGCTGTGACGTTCCACAAATTGCACGATGAGTTCCATTGCTCTTGGTAGTCAGTCAACTCACTCCGCAATGTGATGGTGGTAGATTCGGGAATATTCCTACACACAGCGGTCAGGGCGCTACCGATGGATAACTTTACCTTGAGCTGCAACGTCAGGTGACCGTTGGTCCTGGATTTCTGCTAATCCGTGGTTGTTTATCTGGTATCTCTCTATTCGCATTAGCGGTGTTTGTAACATAGGAAACAGCATCCCTCAACTGCGCTAGAATTCCACGGTAGTCTTCCTTTATTACTCTCTGACCATGTGGTGCCCATTCCTGATAGACTATGCCTTTGCAGTTAAAAAACAACGAACTTCCTCTTGATCGATGACCGACCCATGCGTGATTTTTCGGACCAGGAGACCCTTTCCCAATCCACTGAGACGACTGAAGGTTCGTTCCAATATCGTAGCCATTAAACCAAGTCTCATCACCTGTTATTTTGTTCTTCACAAAATTTCCTTTTCATTGGCAGAAGTAAGCAGTTCCTGGCTGTTTTCAACAAGGTTCGGTTTCTTATCATCAAGCAGTAAACACCGCACGAATTTTGTACTGACAAGCTGCATCACAACTTTGACATTAAATATTTGGTGGCATGATTCTACGCTGAGGCCCACTTCGTCGGCAACTTCTGAAAAACAAAAAAATGACGATTTTCACGGCTCTGTGGTGATGGTACATACCATATTCAATGATTGATTATTGTTATATATTTTCACCAATAGACTCAGAACATTTGCCCACGAAATTCGAATTCTGTAGCGAAATAGAAACCGTGATGGTTGTTCGAATAGACCACCATTGTTATCCCGTTTCTTTCCGTTTACTTACTGGTGTGTACGAACAGAACAATAGTGAACTCATGGAATAACCCCTTGCTCCTTTGAATTGTTACGAAAGAACAGGTTGTTTATATATAGGTGTACCACCTCTCCCGTCTTGAGTGCACTGGTATCGGTTTCGCTACGATCGTTGTGTTTCATTTCATTTTCTTCCTCGCGTCGTGCTTCGGTAGTGATTGAACGTCGTGACAGCGTGTGACCGTCTGTGGAGTGTAGCGTGCCCGTTATCTTTTTCGTTGTGTACCAAAGCGTGACTTCTCGCTCTTTCAGCGTCCGTCCGTCCGTTATCCCTCACCACCCACCTCGTTCAACTTATTACATTTGGCGTCGCGGGCTGTCTGTCAGTGAAGACATTGAGTTCAGTCCACCGGAGCTAAAATTATAATTGCGTGCAAATTCGCACGTGTTCGTGTCGGATTTCCTACCGTCGCTGAGGTAACCGTCCGTTTTCCATCCCGACGATGACTTTGAAAATTGGGAGTACCAGGTGTCGGCTTACTTGTCAGGCATTCCTGAAAAACATGTTGGCAAGTTCATTCATAGTTTTTTGAACGGGGAAGCTGTGCGTATGGTTCGAGCAATCGGTGTCACCCCTAACTCCTCCTCCTCTGAACTTTGGAACGCTTTACGCCGCTTATTTATTAAGACAGAACCATCGGCCATCTACAAAGAGAAGTTTGCTGTTCGAAACCAACTACCGGAAGAAAGTGTGGATGCGCTTTCACGCGCACTTTTGACATTAGCTTTGAAAGCCTTCCCCGATCGCGAAAAGTGGCACTGTGAACGTTTCTGCATGGGGTTACAAGACAAATCCCTACGGAATGCGCTCTTCCCTATGTTTCCGTGTACTTTCTCTGAGATACTTAACAGCGCACGGTGTCAAGAATCGCTGGATTTGTTAGACAATGTCGCTATTTCGACTGGGGTGCACGAATGTTTAGACCTGTACGCTGCCCCCCAAAAGCCGTCAAATCTCGAACGGAAAACCCCAACCATTTCAACAGAAGTGAACGAAAGTTGCTGATAACGTCAGCGGTTTGGAAGACGGGCGCAGCACTGTGGACACAACTCACCAGTCAAGCCACGAAGACCCCGGGGTAGGTGTAACGTTCTGATCTCTGCTTTTGATTGTAATGCATTGGCTACACGTTTGACCGCTGTAGGTAGCCTTAATGGTTCTAGTATTAGCTTTTGTTTGATACCGGGGCATCATGTTCTCCGCTGCGAATAGGGGTGGCCAGCCGCCTCGGAGATCAACGCCCTTTTCTCAAGAGACGTCCACTTGTAGCAACAGCTAATGGTACCAAATTGACTGTCTAGTTTACTTTACAAGCCGAAATGCGCCTCGGTGAAATTGTCGCTCCTCACGAATTTATTGTTTCTCGCCACCAAAGTTGGGATTCCATCTTGGGCATGGACTTTTAGTCAAACACAAGGGTATCCTTCACCTTTCTAATGGAACTCTGTCACCAAAACAGTCACACAACGCATAACACGCCTCTCATTTACATACGTCCTGTTGCCTACCAGTCAGTCGCCCAGAGCCTTCTCAGTTTGAATCTGATGTAATCAAACCTTTGCGTCTCGATAAGTCCACCGGTGAAGAACAAAAGTTGCCTCTCTATGCTCTTTTACGGGAGTATGCAGATCTTTTCAGTGATGGTCAGTTGGGTCGTACCAGGATTATTCAGCGTGTGATTCATCCTGGGGAACACCATTCAATCCGTCAACCAGCTCGCAGAGTACCCATTCACTACCAACCTGAACTAGACAGCATGATTTGTGACACGTTAGATAAGCGGGTTATTCGTCCTTCGACGTCACCCTGGGCCTCCCCGATCGTGCTCGTTAAGAAAAAGGATGGTTCCTTACGATTATGCGTAGAGTACCGCAAGTTGAACGAAGTCACGCTCAAAGAGCCCTTCCCACTTCCCCGTATTGATGTCACGTTCGACGCTCCTCGTGGTGCACGATGGTTCTCGACTTTAGACCTAGCCTCTGGATACTGGCAGGTAGAAGTTCAACCAACTGCTCAGGTTAAAACAACTTTTATTGTGTCATCCGGATTGTACGAGTTCGAGACGATGCCATTCGGTTTGACCAACGCCCTAGCTACATTTCAGCGGTTGAAGCAGAAAGTTCTGGAAGGCCTTGTACCTAAAGATTGTTCGATTTACTTGGATGATATACTTATTCATGTCAGGTCTATCGAAGAGCACAACACTCGGTTGCGTTCGGTCTTGGAGAGATTGCATCTTGTAGGACTCAAATTAAAAGGATCTAAGTGCCATTTTCTTCGAAGCCAAGTGAATTTCTTGGGTCACGTACTCACATCAGATGGCAATAAAACAAACCCAGACACATGTACAAAGATAAAAACTTGGTCTAAGCCATAGCATCTTGAGGCTTTGCGAAGCTTTCTCGGACTTGCCTCATACTATCGACGGTTCATAACAAACTTCGCTACCATCTCCCCACCTTTACACCGTCTAACTGAGAAAGGGTGACAGTTTGTCTGGACCGACGAATGCAAACGTTCCTTCACGACGCTAAAAGAATGTTTGTCGTCGCCCCCGGTTTTAGGACTCCTGGACACGTCGGAAAATGCGGGATAATTCATACTTAACACACACGCGAGCGACCAGGCGATTGGTGCTGTGTTGTCACAGCAGACTATGTCTGGGGAGACGGTGATTACCTATGCAAGTCGACGTTTGGACAAAAGCGAAAGGAAGTATAGCACAGCAAGACGCAAACTACTAGCCCTAGTTAAATTTCTGAAGCATTTTCGACCGTACCTGCTGGGCAGGCCGTTTTTGATCCGGAGGGATCACCATTCCCTTCAGTGGCTAGGTACTTTTCGAGATCCCGAGGGTAAATTAGCCCAATAGCAAGAAGAGTTGCAAGAGTACGACTTTACATTTGAATACCGACCTGACACTCGGCATACCAATGCGGATGCGCTGTCACGGTTATCGACACCCGAAGTGGTAAATGTATTGTTGCAAGGGACCGATGATGGTATGTGGTGGGCGCAGGAACAAGCTGATGATCCTTACATATCGAATATTTACAAACGTCAGGTAGGTGGTTCACCGAAAGCTACTGGCACAGAATTGCGGTCACGCCGACTAGAAGAACGGGCTTTATGGAGTCATTGGAGCAGTCTAAAGGTCGTTAATGGGATTTTGTACCGCACTGATAAATCAGGTCCGAAACTAACCACACCGATAACGAATGTACCTGGGCTCCTGCAGAGTATGCACCTCGAATTAGGTCACGCGGGCCAACTGAAAGCAGAGGCTGCAGTGCACCAACGTTACTAGTGGCCGGGAATCCACACCGTTGTCGTTAAGGTCTACAACGAATGCGAGCATTGTGTCGCTGTCAAATCAAATACACCGACACCTCGTGTCCCCCTGACACTGATAATCACTACCGCTCCTGGCCAACGAGTGGAATGGAAATCGTCACATTTTAGTTACGGTCGATTACGTTACGAAATTATGTGAGGCTGTGCCTATCAAGCACCCGGATGTGACAACGGTCGCTTCTGCGTTCGTTAATAAGTAGGTCGCGCCTTATGGTACTGCTTTATCGCTTCACTCTGACGAAGGGGTCGCCTTCGAAAATTACCTCGTACAGGGTCTGCCGTCTGCTCTCAGTTAGAAAGATGCGAACTACGCCATACCACCCGCAAGGGCACGCCGAGCGCACGAATCGGACCATAAAGAGGATTCTGCAAACTTTTATCGAGCGGAATCAATCAGATCAGTGGGATGAAATACTTCCGCAATGTATGATAGTCTACCGAACGTCGGTAGACGCGACTACAGGCTATTCTCCGGCCTTCCCAATGCACGGTCAAGAGCTGCGACTCCCACTAGTTGTTGTCACCGATTCCCCCAGCGGAAGATTGCTCCATTTTGTGCTTTGTAAGAGACCTACGTGAGCGTTTTCGGTCAACATTCGTCAGTGTGAGAGAACATACAGGAAGAGAGCAGCAACATCAGAAGGCGCGTTATGACAGATACAGCAGAGGTTCTGATTACCACGTGGGAGATCGTGTGTGGCTTCTCCGACCGAAGCCACCTTCGGTCACATCTAGCAAAGTTCATAGACAGTGGCAAGGGCCATACAACATCGTATTCATCCGTTTACCTACTGTGTACGCCCTACGCAGCGTCAGGAACCCAAATGCTGATGTCTTGACTGTACATTACAACCAGCTGAAGCCTACAACACGGAGCTCAAGCAATGTCTCGACAGATGTTATTTCCCCGGGATGTATTCCAGAGGTTGGAGAGACCGTTGAGATTCCGGCTGAATGCACGGTGGCCACCTATTCGGGTATCGCGGCACTGCGGGAGAGGGGGTGGTGTAGCGAAATAGAAACCGCGATGGTTGTTCGAATAGACCGCCATTGTTATCCTGTTTCTTTCCGTTTACTTACTGGTGTGTACGAACAGAACAATAGTGAACTCATGGAATAACCCCTTGCTCCTTTGAATTGTTACGAAAGAACAGGTTGTTTATATATAGGTGTACCTCCTCTCCCGTCTTGAGTGCACTGGTATCAGTTTTGCTACAATCGTTGTGTTTCATTTCGTGTTCTTCCTCGCGTCGTGCTTCGGTAGTGATTGAACGTCGTGACAGCGTGTGACCGTCTGTGGAGTGTAGCGTGCCCATTATCTTGTTCGCTGTACACTAAAGCGTGACTTCTCGCTCTTTCAGCGTCCGTCCGTCCGTTATCCCTCACCACCCACCTCTTTCAACTTATTATATTTGGCATCGCGGGCTGTTTGTCAGTGAAGACAGTGAGTTCAGTCCACCGAAGAAATATGTGAATATTATCCGAGCATTATATGCGCGTAGCTCGGGCATAGTGAGGGCTTACGGCAAGTTGTCGTCGCCCTTTACTATCTCCAGCGGCGTGAGACAAGGATGCCCGCTGTCACCTTTCCTCTTCAACTTCGCTGTTGACGAAGTCATGGAAATCGCGTTCACAGGACACGACTTAGAAGGTGTGGAGCTAGTCCCAGGAGAACGACTCCGACTTAGAGTATGCTGATGATATTGCCCTAATCTGTGACAGCTCACAAACGTGCCAATTGGCACTGGACAGATTAGCACCAGCTGTCCGTCACTTCGGGCTTTGTTTCGCACCCTCGAAGTGCAAAGCGTTCCTCCAAGATTGGACTGGACCGCCTCCTACTCTGACCGTTGGTGGGGATAAGCTAGAAGTTTTTTAAAAATTTAACTGCCTGGGGAGTTGTATCAGCGCCCGTGGGATTGAGGATGAGATCACGAACCGTATAGAAAAAGCTCGAGACGCTTTGGCTAACCTTCGCCACTTATGGCGCCGGTGCGACATCACTCTCACCCTGAGGGGTAGAGTGTACAATGCAGCAGCACGTTCGACCCTACTGTACGGTTGTGAAACCTGGCCGCTTAAAGCAGCGGACCTGAAGAGGCTAGTTACGTTCGACCACCGGTGCCTTCGTAATTTAGCTCACATTTGGTGGGAACACCGCGTGAGCAACGAGCGTGTTCGACGCCTTGTTTATGGCACAGGAAGAGGAAATGAACCGCTCAGCACCGTTATTTCACGCATCAGGCTCCGATGGCTCAGCCACGTGTTACGCATGCCAGCCCACCGACTTCCACGACGTGTGTTGGTTGCGCGCCGGGGGTGTGGATGGGAGAAGAGGTGGGGTGGCCAAGCGATGACTTGGTCCAGAGGAATGAAGGCCCTCACTTCTGAGCTGGCCTCGGTTGGAGCGTCTCGGCTCCCTGGTTGGGGTCCGAAAGACGATGAACACGTTTGCTTGGACACGCTGATATGGCTAGGAGCCGACCTCAGTGGCGTTGGTGCTGTGAGCTTCTTTGTTACACCCCATCCCTCTTAGCTCCCCCTCCAACCACGATCTCATTATTTAGCCTTATATAATTTTGCCTAATAATTTTTTTTTGGGTGCACAGTAGCCGGCTGGTAGCTTACCGGAACGATGCCCATCCGTTACCGGTAGCTCAGCCAGCTTGCACCAGTTGCTATTTTTCTCCTTTTTTCTATGTATTGCGGTGCAGTAGCTGAGGTGTTCCCCACCTATAGCTAACGTGCATGATGATGATGATGTCGTGTATATTGTAGTTATTGAAAGTAAGGGTCAAATACGCCTTAGTTGTTCGTCAATGATGGTACACTTTTGATGCTGAAATAGAATAAAGAAAGTACGTTTAGCACGGGCACTGATTCTAATGTGGATAATGATTTCCATTAAATGTCTTACTTGCATTATATAGGACTTTTGCAGGTTCTGTGCGATGGCTGCGGTAAAGATAACGCTGTATGATCGCAGAAACGTATATTGAATTTAGTAGCCAATTAAGCACGGAAACGAATAGATATGTTGCCCAATAAACGTTGCTTAAACATGGTATTACTAAGGTGCATATATATATATATATATATATATATATATATATATATATATATATATATATATATCAGTGCCCCATGCTGAGACTGATGTTACATTCTTGATGCTTCTTCACCGCAGTTGGGCTAAACCAACATACGCTTAAACTAGCTCTCTTTAAGCCGGACACATTTCATTCCCCTTTATTTGGTTTGTTCTGCCTTCCTGAATAATGTTCTATTAACTGGCCACGTTGCTTACACTAATTGCGCTTATCTTCGGTAACTTTGTTGCGTTTGTACCATTTTTTAAGTAATTTGTGGACAGTAGTTACTTATCGAGCTTTCGTTACTAACCAACTTACTTCGTCCGTTAATTTAGCTAAGAGTTATGCCACCGTATCTGTATGCCTTATTGGATTTATTTTATTTCACCATGTCGTTTCAAGTGATTCGCTGTTGCTTGATATCCCCAGTGTGGCTGCGCTTGCTGTGCATGTTGACAAGGTGCCTACCTGTCTATTACCCACTACCTCGTCCATACTGGCTCTAGGAGACATTTGATCGTTGTTGGAGGGGACGGGGTGCCCGGCCCTTGTGGCCGTGCTAGGCTCGAAGAGCGGTTTCATGCACTCAGTGTGGAGCGGACCCCGGTCTAGCCACCGCCTTATGTGCGCTTGATTCCCCAAATACAGCGTGCTTGTGTTTGCCTGTGAAGGAGTGTGGGCCGGCTCCGTTGATGAAAAGTGGCTCCCATCCACATGTCTCCCGGTCTTATTCCTTCGGGTTTGCACTGGATATGGGGTGTGTGATTGGAACTGTGTGTGGTGGAGGGTAAGCCACCCATGGTCCCTCTGTAAGTGTAAGCGTCCTGTGGCTGGCCACAGTGACATGCAAATCCAAAACCGGATGCCGCTTCGTGGTCCGCATATATATATATATATATATATATATATATATATATATATATATATATATATATATATATATATATATATATATATATATATATATATATATATATATATATGTCTGGGCGGGAGAGCCTATGGTGCGCTGAGGCTGGTGGTGGCTCTATCCTGATAGATGGTCTACCCACTGCTGCTGCTTTTGCACCATTGGTTCATGTCCTAGGCTCTTCCTCATGGCGACCGCTTGGTGGGAGTTGGGTTATCATCTTCTCCCTGCTAAGATAGAGGACACAAGTCCGCATGATTCAGTGAGCCGACCATGTGCTCGACCCCCTGCCTTTCGGGTGTTCATTTAATCGAAGCCTTTGGCTGAGGACACGAGTCGTTCTCCTGTCAGCTGAAGGCGCCCTGCCAGATTCCTAGTCCGTCCTCTTCGGAGGTTAGGAAGTGGTCGATCGCCCACTTCCCATAAAACCTAGCCAGGGGAGACAACAGGTACACGGGGTATAAGCTCACAGCTCGCTTGGCGTAGAGCACGAGCGCCACACATTGTCTCTGTCGGTGGGAGGGCACCTCCGGGTGTTCCATGGTTTGATACTGCCCGTCTCAAGCCAGGCAGCCCCTGGTCAAATTGGCACAAACCCGCCAAAACCCACATGCGTCTGGCAGTGGTCGCAGGTGCATATCCTACTACGGTCGCAAAACATATAAAAATTGTTCCAGAACCTACAAGACTGCGTGTGACGCCCGTCAAGCAGATCCCAATCTGTCTCTGCAATCACATTCCAGAGCTGGACCTGCTCCCCACTGCCTTGTGGGTCAGGCTATTGAGTCAAAGGCTCCGGGCGGAGACCCTCAAGCAAACCTCCGAAGCACAACGAACACCTCGCGTGCGAGTGCCCACCAATGCAATCGTATGACTGTGTGCAAAGCACTGAGCGTCTGGTGCTGGAATGTACGCACGCTACTGAACCAGAACGAGTGAACGTCCAGAGCGACGAACTGCACTCGTCGCGATGGAACTGGCGCTACCAAATCGATATTGTGGCGTTAAGTGAAACGCGGCTCGCTGAGCAAGGTAAATTGCAGGAATCAGGTGCTGGATACACGTTCTACTGGGTGGGCAACGCCGCCTCAGCACCACGTGAGCATGGGGTCTGCTTTGCAATATCCTATCATCTGCATGGGTTAACCAACAGGCACTAGCGCGCGACTGTTGACTGTTCTCCTATGACTCGGAAGAGGTAAGTTTGCCACCTTTATAAGTAATTACCGTCCGACCACGTGTTACCCTGATGACACGCGTGATCACTTCTACACTGAGCTATCCTCCGTGATACGGTCTGTGTCGAGGAGCGACCGGCTATTTCTACCAGGTGATTTCAACGCGCGCTTTGGGCCTGATACACCGGTGTGGACAGATGTTATCGGTTCGTATGGCATTGGTTCAGCGAATGCGAACGGTGACAGGCTGCTCTCACTGTGTGCCACTCACGGTCTGACGATCACGAACACTCGGTTTGCACTGAATGCGGATGATATGGCAAGTTGGACGCACGCCCGGAGTGGTCACGCCCACCTGCTCGACTATGTCATCCTGCGTTAGCGTGGTATGCGTGAAGTGCGCATGACACGTGTAATGTGTGGACCTGAATGTGGCACTGATCACAAAAATTGGTGCGGACCAAACTGTACATATATTTTCGTAAATCTATGTATTACACTCCAGCCGTGAATCTTCATAAATTTAACATTCTCTCCCTCGGTGCTGTGGTGAAACTTATTGAGCTGGAGTTGGCGATGGCTGCACGCCTGTGTGATATGGAATGCATAGCCACAGCGGGCGACCTGTGGCACCACATTCGCGACCAGGTGACAGCTGCTGCCGAGGAGACCGTTGGGCGCGCAAACTGTAAGCGGCCTGATAGATTTGATGAGAACAATGCGACGATTGGCGCATTTGTGTGTGAGAAGAATACAGCGTTTGCTGCACATGTGGCAGACCCCAGTGACTTGGGGAAGAGTAGTCAGTTTCGCAAACTACGACTGCGACTGACCCGAGAGCTCCGGCCCTTTCAACAATGCATGATGGACGGAGAGGGCGAAGCAGATGGAATGCTACGCTGAAGGCCGCCAACACAAAAGTTCTTTTATCCTTTGAAGGCGGTGTATGGACCTATGTTGGAGCCGCTGAGGACGTTGGTCGATGTTAGTTCAGGCGCTACCTGCGCACAGACTGCAGATATAATGCAGATCTGGCGAAAACACTTCGACTGTCCCTTGAACACCCGTTCAGAGATCGACTGGCCTAGATTGAACGGCCTCAAGTAGCACGATGTGACGGCGAGTCTGGAAAACACCCTGACACTGGATGAGACGCAGAGTGCACTTGCTCAGCTGCGAAACGGCTAGTGTGCCGGTGCCGACAGGACCCCGCCTGAAGTATTGAAACAGAGCGGAAGTGCGTTGTTGACTGTGCTGCACCACTTGGTGCAACGCGCAAGAATTGAAGAGGAGGTGCCTCCTGCGCTGAAGGATGCCCTTGTGTTACCACTGTACAAGGGCAAAGGGAGCAAGCAATGTTGCACGAATTATCGTGGCAGCAACTTGCTGAGTTGTGTGGGCAAGGTGATTGCCCGAATCCTGCTCAACCGCCTCGTCAGTCAGGTTGTGGAACCTAGCGTGGCGGAAGAGCAGTGTGGATTCCGTTCGGGTCGCAGCATTATACATATTGTGTTTGCGGCTCGTCAGTTGCAGAGGAAGTGCAGAGAACGACACCAGCCATGGTACTCGCTTTTTGTTGATTTCACCAGGACATTTGATGCGATGAACCGCGAGGCGTTGTGGCTGGTGTTGGGTAAGTTTGGTTGCCCGCGTAAGTTTGTAAGCCTAGTTGTATGTCTGCACAGTGGTATGCGAGCGAGGGTGCAGCTGAGTGGAGAGACTTCGGATGACTTTGTAGTTGTCATTGTTGTGAAGAAAGACTGTGCCTTAGCTCCTGCCCTGTTTAATGTATATCTTCATGCCATGATGTCTTGTGCTTTTCATGCCGCATGTGCTTACGGTGTTCGTGTGGAGCACCGTATTGATGGTGGGTTGCTAAACATCCATCGTTTTGGTGCGAGAACTCTAGTCTGTGAGACAACTATCGGTATGTTGCTGTTTGCTGACGACTGTGCGTTGTTTGCATCCATGTCGCTGAGGCGTCCACTACAAGCACTTCAGGGAGTGCCTCACTCGACTTCATTAGTGAGAGGCTGTCAAACTTGGAGCTTAGAAGTTATCACCTTAGCCGCGGTCGAACACGAAACCAATGATCTTCTTCCAGAAGCAGGCCTCATAGCAACTCCCGCAGACGATCATCGCGCTCTTCCTACTACTTCTATTACCGCTTTGCTGATGTCGCAAGAAACTGCCGCCCAGGGTGTACTCACTCAAAGGCTTTCGCTAATTCCAAATCGGGAAACATCGAAGACAGCCAGTAATGGCGACGGCTGTCGCCGATCAAAGTATTAGTCTCCTACTGTACGTAGTTACTTCCACGACAAAATTCCACTTTTTGGTTGACACCCGTGCAGAGATAAGCATTATACTCCGTACCTTGGAAAAACGCTCTTTACAGCTGGCTAGAATGGTGCTACAGGTTGCTAACCAGACAAACGTTGCGACGTATGGCCAGAAACTTCTCACGCTCAGTCTTGGACTACGTCGTAGCTTTCCTTTCAATTTTACAATCGCCGACATTCAGAAGCCTACCATCGGTATCGATTTTCACAGCAAATTTGTCTTGTAGTATATCTACCTTGTGGGAAATTACGTGATGCTACCACTTAGTTAATTGCTTCCGGCAAGCTTACTTCAGTCAATTCCATCGGACTTCAAGTTCTTATGCCCAATGGTTCGCAATATCCCGAATTGTTGCAGTACTTTCCATCACTTGTCGGAGTAAATAGCGACGCAACGGAACTCAAGCACGATGTGCAACATCACATCGTCACAACTGGTCCAGCCGTAACGGCGAAATCACGACGACTTATACCTGACAAACTACAGGTCGCCAAGAAATAGTTAGAGCACATGCTTAAGCTCGGGATCATCCTTCCTTTATGCGGTTGTTGGTCATCTCCACTCCACCTTGTGATTAAAAAGACCAGTGATTGACGCACATGTGGCGACTATCGTGCACTGAATAACGCTACGGTTCCCGACAGATACCCAATCCCGCATATACACGATTTTTCATTAGGATTGGCTAGAAAGTCGATCTTTTCTAAGATTGATATTGTCAGGGCTTATCACCAAATTCCCTTGGCCTCGGAAGATATTGCACAAACGGCGGCGACCACCCACTTTGACTTGTACGGGTTTCCCCATATGGCATTCGGTCTCCGAAATGCCGTGAAAGCTTTCCAAGGCTTCACGGACCAAGTCCTCTGTGGTCTCGACTTTGTCTTTGTTTACATTGATGATGTTTTAGTTGCAAGTGCTTCTCCCGACAAACCCTTAACATATCTAAGAACTTCAGCTAATTCATCATCGCCACTCCCAATCAGCAGGCTTAGGCTAGTCTGGAAAAGCACCAGATGCGGGCTTTTCGACCTTATGGGTATCTTGAGTGTTGCGCCTCCCAGAGGACTTCTGCCGGGTCCCGCCCCCATGACTTCAGGATGCCAGCAACTAGTGCCACTTTGCCATGGGTGACAGACGCGGACCTACATGATTGACAGTTGACTATGATATAGCCCGGCTCATCTTCCACTGCCATGCCAGTACTATAAAATCTGTCCGTATAGCTTCTAAGTCCTATGCGGTTCATTGGCGCTATGCGTAAAGTCCTAGCTCGTGAGGCTAGTCATTGCCTTTTGCATAGTTCGTAACTGGCATGGCAGTGGAAGATGAGCTGGGCTTTATCATAGTCAACTGCTAATCACGCAAGTCCGCAGCTGTCACCCATGGCGAAGAGGCCCTAGCTGCTGGCATCCTGAAGTCATGGGGGCGGAACCCGGCAGGGGTCCGCTGGGAAGCGCACCACTGACGAGACCAATAAGGTGGAAACGCTGGCGTCTAGTGCTTTTCCAGACTAGCCTAAGCCTGCTGATTGGGAGTGGCGATGATGAATTAGCTGAATTATGCCAAAATCCTCACTACTCATCAGTACATCTAAGAAAAGTTTTCGAAACTTTCTAACCTCATGGTATTGTAGCGCGAACGACACGGTAGGGGAGAACGCTGTTTATTGCACGCTGAGAGGTCTACACACATGTCCCACGCACACACACAAATATAGCCGCGTTTCCCACTTACGACGCACGACGTTCCGCCGAGTGAAGTGGTGTCCACTAAACGCCATTAGGCTGATCCGACGTGGACATTGAATGTGCCGTTTTCCGCCCACATTTCTGCTCCCTTGCGTCGCAGCCTATCCAGAGTGGATTCGTACCAAAGCTCTCGACTTGCTTGCTCGGGGCTGTGTTGCTCTGGTCGGGCCGATTCCTGGGGCCGTAGATAAAGGCATATCTCTTGGGAAAATCGGGCTCCCTTTCATGTCGCCTCTTGTTCTTCTCGACGTGGCCGCGGTATCGTTTGTCGCGGACGACGCATTCCCGGCTTGCATCGTAGGCCACGAGCTGGGTTGACGATTCCCGTTCTCAGTCTCCGCGTTAGTCCCGATCTCCTGCTGCTTCCGGCGCATTTCCGTGTGAACTGAGATCCGCGCCCCTACAGTATCACTATTAACCCTGACAAAAGCGTATTTGGCTAACCTTACATCAACTTCCTAGGCCACATAATTGACGTTAACGGGATTAGCCCCCTGACTGATAAGACGGAAGTCATACTTGATTATCCATTGCCACAATCCGTTAAGAGCCTACGCCGTTTGCTCTGCAAGGTTAACTACTACGGACGGTTTCTACATGGCTGCGCTGCAATTCTTCATGCTTTAACTGATTTGCTCAAAGGCAGTCCCAAAGTTCTGGTTCACTCCAGACGCCGAAGCAGCGTTTAACGCAGTCAAGCAAAAGCTTAGCCAAGTTACTTCACTTGCTTACTTGGGAACGGACGATAAGGTCACTCTCATTCGCAAGACAGACGTTTCACGGTCCGCCATTGGTGTCGTATTGCAACAGCTAGTGGGTAACGAACTTCAACCCTTGTCTTTCTTCTCGCGGAATCTGCAACCTGTTCCGACCAGGAACAGCTGCTTGCTATGTAACTGGCTGTAAAGTATTTCCTCACATTCTTGAGGGTCGACGTTTTGTCATCTTGACAGATCATAAACCCCTTGTGTATGCTTTTCGTGCAACTTCTACTAGTTACTTCCCTAGAGAAACTCTACACCTTGATTATCTTTCCCAGTTTTGTGTTGATATTCGCCATATTGATGGTCCTAACAACCTTGTTGCCGGAAGCACTATCCTGTGCTCACATCCATCAGGTTTCACGCTCGCCCATCGATCTAAACGAAATGTCGGTTTCCCAAGCCAGTGACCCAGAGTCAACACAGTTTCAAACACTTCATCAAAACGCTTCCAATTTCCCGTGCGCAATGCTGACGCTAGAATACACTGCGATATTTTCACCGGTAAACCAAGAACTTTTATTCCACAGTCCTACCGGCGAGTGGTCTTTGACCATCTTCATGGATTATCGCACCCCAGTATTCGATCTACTGTGAAACTAATTACCGACCGTTATATCTGGTCTACCATTTGCACAGACATCCGACAATGGGTCAAAACCTGTCTTAGTTGTCAAACCATCAAATTTCACAGACACACTCTTACAACTCCTTGTATTTTTCACTCCCCGAAGCCCGTTTCAAACATATTCGCCTTGATGTAGTAGGACCGTTACCAGCTTCTATCGGTTTCTCTTATCTGTTGATTTGCGTTCATTGCTTTACTCGTTTTCCCCACGCAGTTCCCTTACGTGATATATCCTCTGCAACTGTTGCTCGTTCTTTCCTTGTATTGTGACTTTCATTCTTCGGTATGCCAGGTACTTCAACCACTGACAGAGGATCTCCATTCAGTTCCACCCTTTTCCGTGACTTGAGTGGACTGCTCGGTTGTACTCATTTTCAGACGATTGCCTATCATCCTGCTGCCAATGGCCTTGTAGAACGATTTCAGTGACAACTGAAAGCTGCCATTACAGCTAGTTTGTCTGCTGCCCGTTGGTCTGGACGCCTTCCAGCTATCCTTCTTGACATTCGCAATACCGTCAAAGAAGATATTGGATGTTGCCTAGCCGAACTTGTCTTTGGCACAACCCTCAGACTCACGGACGAGATGATGCTGGACTCATGAATCACCGGCGAATTGCATCCTGCATCCTATGCTGAACGTTTTCAGTACCATTTTCGATGCACTAGACCGACTCCGCCTCGACTAAACACGCGCCACCAGCGTACACATCTTGACTTACACACTAGTCCATTCGTCTTTATCCGGGTCGATGCTGTTGGAAGATCCTTGATACCTCCTTATGAGGGTCCATTTAAGGTCTTATCACGCAAACCGCGCATGACCGATTCGCAAACCTCAGAATCCTTGTGCTCTCCAACAGGCGATCCTATCCCCGCACGTTCAGGTCGTGTTGTTTCACTCCCTCCCAAATTAGCACAATATGTTCCATGCACGCTATATCTAGCGTTACTTGCCAGCGCAAGCTCGAGGGGGAGTTCGGTAGCCGTTGTGATTACACTATATTTTACCTTTGTTTTTATCATTCTCGTTACTGACAATTTGCGCTCTTTTTTAAATGCACAAATTTTGTATACAACATTTTCAACGCGCTCACGTCATGCTGCTTTCGTTTTGCTGTTGCCTCTGCTTGTGCTATGGCCACATCATTCCATTAGCCGGATTTATATCTTCGAATTGCTAGTCCGCATCGGAATAACATTAACGGAAGGAAGAACTATAACGAAAGTGTGCTTGATTGTTCTTCTATTGTGTTATTACCTAAGATTGTCTTCTGCCTCCGCACTCGAACTTACTAGACAACAGTCCTCTACATGTTTCCTGTGGCAGTAATCAAAAATAGCCCTTAGCACTGCAACTTAATAAAAGATTCTTGATTCGATACTGGTGAAAAACAAAAGCAAGTGCAAGAATAAAAACACACTATCATGAAGTAATAAGATTAGGGGCAGTTATTGAAGCTCAAGGAAATTCGAGAAGCAAGGCCAGCCTACGTTTGTCTAGGCTGCGTTTAAATTCCTTCACAATTTCGCATGCTAATAGAGCAGGAGGAAGTTTATTCCAAACAGGCGCAACCCGGTTTGCGAAGAACCCGGATCTTAACACTAGCCTAGATCTTTGCCGCTTAATTTCATGCAATGACCCTGCAAGTTGTCTGACGTAGCTGGTTCACACAGATCGGTAGACTTGAGACCAATGAGACCCTTCGTGCTTTTGAACGTCTCTATCTAACCCCCTCTCAATCTGCATCTTCGCACTGAAAACAGAACGAAGTTAGCTAACCGACTCTCATACGATAACTCGCGCTGACCTGCTATCATTCGAGTGGGTATGCTTTGCACATTCTCAATAAAAATAATATCTTAATGCAGTTAGGATGCCCAGGCCTGAAGATAGTATTCCAGATGTGGTCTGACCACAGCTTTAAACAAGGGAAGGGAGACCTCTGGTTTGGTACCACTCAGTGCTCTCCTGTGAGGAAATAACTGCTGTCATGCTTTATTAGCGGCATGCGTACACCGCGCCGAGGACTTAAAGTCACGTGTCACGACGATACCTAGAACGCGTGCCTCGATGACATGCTGCAGTGTTAGGGACCCATTAGATATATGCACAGTAAACACTTCATCACGCGGGATTAGGATTTGACATCTGCTGGTACTCATTGGTAAGTCCCATAACTGTGAGTAATTAAGCACGGCAACCAAACCTAGGTAACGAAGCCCCATCTCCCCTGCTGACAAGCTTCAAGTCGTCCGCAAACAAATAGGAAGCTCTTCAAGTAGTGATACCAAGTCGTTTAGTAACAGGATACTTAGCAACAGACTGAGTACTGATCCCTGGGGACCTCCAATGTGAGCAGTGCTTGCCATCGAAATAACGTCACCAACCCTGTTGAACGTTGAAGGTAGGATTATCCAGCAGCGTAGTTGTCCCCGACGTAGTATGAACCTTGGTGAGAATTTTAAACAGCTCATAGGTAGTGGCGTGATAGAGAGGATAATCACATACGCAATGCAAGTGGCTACATGTTGTGAATTTGTTGAAGTCACGGGTGTACTGTTGAATGGAAAACCGTTTACGCAAGAGATATTGCGCGAACTGTGCGCGGAATGGCAACGGTTATAAAGCGATCCCTCTACTCCTAAGTAGCTAACTGTATAGGCTTCAGAGAAATGTCAGTGGCATATGCCAACAAAGAAGCTGGAAGCAATTCATCAGGAATGTGGATGGAAAAGTTTCAGTGTACTAGTGTTGCGTCGCAAACGTGTATATGTCCTATCCACTGCCACTATGCGGTATTCACGAATGCCAGAGCAATATGCACGGCTAATGGTAGTGAATTGGTGTTATCCGAGGAATAAGGTGCACGCGGGAATGGGAATGCGCATTGCGCACCTGTGCTATAGAGCCAGCAGGTGTAAACGCTGGACATGCAAACGAGGTACCGCGTTGTTTGCCATGCAGATAAATGTTAACGAGAAGTATGATCTCATGCTTTGTCATGCAACGGGAAGCGGTAATGGAGATGTACGTAGCCTAAGGCGCAATAAATGCACGTGTACATGAAATAAAAGTAAAGGCACAGTACTGCAACTGAGGTAACATCATGCATATAGGTATGAGGAACTAAGGCAACAGCATCACTATTGTAAAGGCATCATGCTAAATAAAAGTCACGGGAAGGTAGGCATCGGATGCAAACGGAATGAAAGAAGTGTTTGTAAGGGGAATAAGAGCAAGATATCGCGGAAAATGTAATGTGGATCGTTGCTCAATCCCAATCAAAGTGATCACGCGTATGCGTTTGACGAATGGATTGCATCGCGTCAACACAGCGGATCACTGAGTTATGGGGTATAGGTGCATTTGTAGGCAACAGGTGTTGGTGAAAAAGGAAACGGACGACAGGTGACATGTTACCAGTGTAATGCTTAGGGAGGGCGATTGCTCGATAGCAGATTGAGTGCGAGACCAAAAACGCGTCCCACCCCGAAGTGGCAACTTAATTGTGGAAGGGTATACAAGAGAGGAATTAACTTTGTTGTTATGTTATAGCAAGATATGATGACCGAATATGTATGTAATGTGACTATAGACAACAACGGAATCGACGTCTACACCATTTCTAATGTCTGCGTCATTGTTGGGTGCCCTCAATGAGTGAACACCAAAAAATGGTTGGCCCTCAAAAGGGCCGTTTTCGCTTTCTCCTTATAAGTGTTGTTGCGTTCATTGGTCCGACTTACCGGAACCTGATTGAAGAGGTAGGTATGGTGATGGTGGACTACTGAAGTGAATGTTACGATATAGGTGCATGCATACCCGAGGCAACTTGCAGGTGCACCCAGGGTGACGGATCGGGCACGGCGGACTGCCATCACGGAGGACGGGCTTACATTGCTCCCAGGCACGGTAGAGGCTTCAGGGCGCGGCGGACAAGTGGCACATACAGCAAACAGGCAGACGGAGGGTGCAATATGTGGAAGCAAGTGTGAGACAACAGCGATGCGCACTAACATAAAGTGACTGGCGTCTGAGGCGCCAATCAGGTTTAAAACTGGGCGGACGTTGCTCACATGCCACCAGGAGACCAGGTGCGGTAAACAAGTGGCTAACGACGAGTGCAGGCCATGAAGGACAACAGCGATGCACCCTTACCTCAAGTAAGTGCCGATTGAGGCTCCAACGAGGTTTCCAGTTGGGCTGACGTTCCCCGGCACGGTAGAGGCATCAGGGCGAGTGACACATGCGGCAAACAGGTGGGGGGCAAACGGATTACATAAGAAGCAGTGTTTGACGAAATGGGGCAATCGAAGTATAGCGAGATGCGACAGTAATGGGTAATGACGTTCCAACAATGTACGAATATTCCCGTCCTGGAGGGTGAGCGTGTAATTCGCTGACAATTCACAAAGCATGAACACGGAAAAAAGTTTGAGCCTCGTAAAAATGGGGGGTTGCCCGCTCAGACAGACTTCCTCCGAAGCTCTTCAAATTTGAAGGTCCAGTTATCATTATCCAGCTAACCACAGTATTCTAAAATATTATTCCTGGGGCGTCAAATATCATTCCACTTTTTAAGAAGGGTGCTCGCACTTCTTGTACCAACCACCGGGGGTCGGTCTCATTTCGGTTGCGTCCAAGCTATTGGTGTCCATTCTACTCCGTAGACTATCTCTCGTCCGCGAATTCAAGTACCGGGAAGAACAAGCTTACTTCCGACCTGGCCACGGGTGTGTGTATCAGAAAGTCATACTCCGGCAAATCCTGGAACACAGTAACTATTATCAGCGACCTACCATCGTTGCACACCTGGAGATTCGTGCCGGGTACGAATCGGTTATTCGACTTGCACGCCTTGGTACGCAGTGTTTGATAGTTCGCACGCCACATGTTGGGATAGGGCTCAGCGATGCTCTGGTGACTTTGAACACAGTACAGCCAGAGGATAAAAACACATCATTATCATGACCTAAGGGAGAGGCGTAAGTGATGTTACCCAAGCAGTCTAGTGACTTAGCACATACAAAGTCCAAAATAGACGGTTCTTGGGCGTGCATGGACCGATGCAACGATACTTGAGGCGTACCATGAAGAGGAACTGCACCGAAAGAACTTAACACCCAATTATAACAACGACATGCCGAAGAAACTTTGGGTAGGTTGAAATCACCCAGTATCAAAGACCTGTTAGCGGCTTAGGAGCACACCAGGGGCTTCTATACACAATTACGACTGGAAGTTGAACAGAGGAAGTGTTAATCACTACCGACAGAGCTTTGACAGTTGTGTCTGCCGACTGAAACATGTAGGTATGCAGAAGGTCAAGATCACAGCTAACAAAAGTGCATGGCCTCCGCCTTGTCGGCAACGAAGCGATCACATCTAAATAGTGCGCAGCCAGACAGAAGTACTCCACCGACTGTGATGTCCAGAGACAGCCATATTTCAGTGAATGCGAGTATATCAGGAAACGTATCTACACGCAGACATATCTCGTACAGTTTATTCCTCAGGCTGCGCACATTGCTGAGCACTAGGTAAACGCTTTCACAATGACCAAACCTGTATCGTGAGTTACCAGAGCCAGCAGTGACAGGGCGTATAAAAACCGCCGGATGACCACCTGAAAACCCACCGACCGGACATCACGTTCACCAAACGCTCGCCTGTTTCAGGTCCTTCCACGCTACGTTCAGCATCAGCCAATATGCCGGCAGGTCCGGCTGAACACCAACAGTAGTGCCATTCGGTTTGAAAGCAGACCACAACAGAGCGTTACGTTACTCCGGTGTGTATAACACCACACGAAGTAAGCGCGATCCAAGGTTTTGCGCGTAATCCGGGACGTTACCAAGGGTACTCAGCTCCCTGACAGTAACACCGGGAAGCGCAGGCGGAAGTACCTTCGTTAGGCACATTTTAAACCACTGCAGGTCGTCCAAAACGCTTTCAGCACAAAGTGCGACAGTGGATAACACTGCGTTACGGAACATCACGCCGCTATCCATGCATCAAGTGCTTTTGACATTATGGTGGGAAACACCGATTGACCAACAATGTTCAGCTGCCTGTGTGGCTTCGTCAAACGTACAACGCTTGAGATCACAAGTGTCTCTATCAGCCAGTCTAGCTTGGGATCGAGACTGGACAATACAGTGGCGACCGCCGTGGCTGAATTCACCAAATTTTACAGCCTCTACCGAGGAAACCCAAGCGACCCTGTCGACGTCCACAAAAAATGACGTAGAGATAAAGCAGTGTCGCTGGTAAATAGCCTGGCGTACGGTTTGGCAGTCAGATCGGTACACTGGTAATTATACCTTCGGTTGCGGCCGTCCCACTGCTTGCCACCAGAATCATCAGTAACGCTAAGCCAAAGCTGGCATTCCCACAAGCGGCAAAAGCCTCTACGCCCGCATGCGTGCATACTGAGACGGACATTATAAAGCGAATGCAACAGATTTTTAACACGTGCAAGTAGTATAACGACTAACAGCTAAAAGGTAAAAACTGGGAAACGGGTTAGTAAACAGAAAACAGGAAACCTCAACGGCAAGCGTCACATAAACGTTTAGTGCAACACCAATATCACCGGCCAAACTTGCCTTGGAGCACACAGAAATAGACAACAGTCAAAAGTTGCTTCGCGTGTTTAATCACACACTGCTTTCCATGATATTTCTGCTTAAAAATCTATTAGTATGGCTTGCCCAAAATTATACTTACTGCGTTTAGGCCAGCACCGAAACAAGTGGTCATGAATTCTATTATTGAAAACCACCAGTGCATACAACATCATGAACCGCTTCCCACAGGAGGCATCACGCTTGGAATGCACGTCGCGGAAATGCCCTAACTGGTTCGGGAGACACTCAGACTGCGGAGTCACCATGGAATACTTGAAAAAACTGCATGAAGTTGTCAACTCATTAGCATGCATAGCATCTTCTACTTCTTCAGCACTTTTGCAGCAATCACAAACCATAAGACAAAGCACAGTGTACTATTCGTCCGGGTGGGGGTTCCAGGTTTCTCCGTAATCGACACAGAGTAGGTCGCGATGGATCCGATGACCAGCAATGGAAAACAAAGGGACGAATATTGACGAATAAGGTATCGAGTACCTGCTGACAAGTCGACATCAGAAAGTGGCCGAAAACCTAAGAGGCCGGAGCGTCGTGTCCGCCCGGAGAGACTGTCTAACGATAAGCATTTAAAGTACTGTATGTGACGGATGCCTGGTACAGTCAGTGTAAACATGCTAATGTAGTTTTAGATGTTGTATAGTCATATAAACGGTAAGGGCAAGTTAGGGTAAGGTCAATATATGTCATAGTGTTGGGATGAAGACAGTGTAAATGGTTTGTTTATATGAGCTATTTAGCTTGTACATTTTGTGGCGTTCCGTGTCTTCCGCTATGCAGGATGATACCGCTGCTTTTAGTTGCATGATAACTGACGGTTAATAGGCAATTGAAGAATTCCAACGCGATTTGACGCGGTTCCAAAGAGAAACTGCAAGCTCGCTTGATCGACGCACGGTGATTACTGCGGCGGGTCATAAGCAAAAGACTGGAAACGATCTCCCTGATGGTTTTCCTTATCGTTTCAGTAAATATCGATGTGTGCACAGTAAGCGTAAGAATGTGAAAGGGAAACGGTATGGTGCATGCTAATGTTTACGGTTGATGAATCTTTTAGTTTCAGGTGCTACAACGGCAAGGCCCGATTTTCCGTGGTACTGAAAGGCATGTATTATGAAATTGGCCGCGTCTGCTTGAGGCCTTCGCATGTGTTCTAGTTGGGGTAACATTGGCTTTATCCGGGTAATTGGCGGCTTAATGCGGTACAGGCGGCAGTGGTATTAAAACTGATGAGGTCATTCCGTACGACACGTGAAATAAGGAATTGCTGGTTAACGGAATACGACATCCGTATTACCAGACGCGTTTTTAACATCTGAAGCATCGGAGTCAGGCGGAGCAGGTTAGTGAGGTAGAACATGTAGTCATCCTGTTAGAAAAAGAAAATTCTTGTACGGTTGTGAGGAAGCAGCTGCAGGTGCAATCACTGTTCTTCGTACCAGCGTGCATTCGGAGGTTTTTTGCACGATACAGCGAATTTATACTGGCGGATTCTACGCATCAGATTAAGTACGGCAACTACATTCTGTGGCATCGCATGCGCGTTGACGTCAAGGGGTGGGGATGTCTTTCTTCTAAGCCTTGTTATCAAATGAGACGATGGAAAGTTATTTGGAGGCAGTAAAAGCCATGCGTGCAATGGTTCCAAGCAGGTATCCGTGCAAACAATTGTGGTAGACAAATACTCGCAACAAATAGACGCTTTTAGGGAGGTGTATCCGGAGGTGTGCATGGGGTTGTGCCGTGTCCACATGCTACGGGATATAAACAGACAGTGCAGTCAGCTGTCCGTTGCGGACCCAGCGGAAAAGGCTTTTCTGCTCTGTTTGCTAAGGAACCTGATATTCAGGCCTGAAGAGATGCGTTATCCCGGAATACTGGAAACCATTCGGCAGAGAAATACGGAATGCTTTCAGCATTTCCGTATAACATGGACGCCTTGATGGAGATACTGGGCGGCGCATCAATAACGGCATGTCATGATGTTCGGATACAATACCACTAATCGAGTGGAGCATTAAAATATGCACCTGAAACGCACTTTGAGCAAACGTCCATCCTTATGGGCGCTTTTCGAGGTGATCGCTAATCGTGAGAAAGACATGGCTGATCGTCATGGCACTCAGGTAGCGACGGAGTGCCTGCGAAGTAATGCAGCACACAGTGATGGATTGGTGGTGTCTAAACTTCTAGGCAGGTTGACTGCATATACTTGCGAAACGGTGATGAAGCATTTTCAGCGTACGACGATGGTCGGTGTCGTGCCGGATGAACGGTACCGGGTGGCTTCGGAATCCAGGTCCGTTATGTACCCCCTATGCCTAGACCGAGGCAGTAACTGTGACCGTTTTAATCGGCATTAGCGTATGCCTTGCGGTCACATATTGCACGTGGATGCGGAGGAGAATCGAAATGCCCACGATGTCCTTCAAGGATGTCAATGGTTAGTTGATCCAGCGCTATAATCTGAAACGGCCGAGCACTTGGATAATAGTCAAGCTGAAACGGTCTCAGTAGTTGGATATGCACACAGTGTTATAGACAGGCGCATAAAGATTACAGGATTGCAAGAGGTGCTAGCGGAAATCGATATGAAAGTCTGCAGCCTCGACTCAGACTGGTATCTGAAAGCGATGGGTATTTTGCGTGCTTTCGGGAATGTTATCTCCGCTAAGTTAGATTACAACATTCGCTGCGACATGTCGAAGTGTTCAGAAAGTATACCACTGTGCACTGGAAACGCACCAGGTTTATTGGGAATTCAGTGTGAGAATGAGGTGAAATCATTGCGGCGGGCTCCGTTGATACATCGGCGAACGTTGTAGAGCGCGTTATGATGGATGGCAGCAAGGAATCCATTCCAGGCCCGTCAACTTCCGCTACAGTGGTCTCTGCGGAGGATCCCGGGCATCGCAAACGTGTGCGCAAGGAACCATTGATCCATCGTGTGGTAAAACTGCCTCCCGGTACCAGCGCAATGTGCGGTACACAATTTCGTCGGCTCCGAAAGACTGCGACCGCGAGATGCAGAACGCAGAACAAACGTGCTGCACATAGGAGTGCAAGTGGACAGGTTGCAACAGCGGTTTGTGAAATGTGTCTGCAGGAGGAGGACTTTGGAACGCACGGTAGCGATGTTTCCTGGGTGATGTGTGACAGACGCTCCAGGTGGTTCCATCAAAATTGCGCATCATATCATGCTGAGGATATGTATAAATGCGTTTTCTGCGGAATGTAAGTTCCCTTATTCCATGTAATGACGAAACCCATTGCAGGTGACCGGGAAACAACAGCATGGGCGTTTGCAAATAAAATCCAAAAACGGAAGTGAACGCGATTCATCGTATTTGAGAACGTGCATCACACTTACTGTTATGAAAGCAATCATTTCTTGTGTCGGTGAACATTTTTGCTTTCCTTTGAGGATATGTATTAAGGCAGCAGTTGCAGCAGCATGTGCGGTTATGCTAGTAAAACGTAATGCTGTTCGCAGGTTTATCCTGGTTCCGCCTCATCCACTGTACAAGTGCAAGGGAAATCTGAACAACCACCTTAAAAATTCTACATCTTGGACATGCTCCCGTGCACGAAAAACAAGGGACGCCGTCAGTCAAGTTAACAACAACGGAGTGCAAGCGCATGCTTGCACAGGGAATCTCGGTTGACTAGGCTTGCTACCAACTAAAATTGTCCGCCTAGAGCTTAGCGCGATATACGTGGCGCTGCTCTAGCACCTGCAACAGAGTTAATTTATGGTCTATACGGCCACATCCTGGGCGGAAACCTTGTAGGACTAGTCTATACTAGTCCAGGAGTGTTTTTGCTCTGGTGTGGATAACATAAAATCAGAAGAACAGACACAACAGATTGTATTC
Organism: Dicrocoelium dendriticum; assembly: GCA_944474145.2. Lineage (NCBI taxonomy): Eukaryota > Metazoa > Platyhelminthes > Trematoda > Plagiorchiida > Dicrocoeliidae > Dicrocoelium > Dicrocoelium dendriticum. The sequence continues at coordinate 81,110,972 of OX104064.1, forward strand.
GAGAAAAGCTACAATCGAACAAAACGTTTGGAGAGACCAGAGCGTATGTCAGTGTTGGCACTCACCGTGGACACAAGTGATGAGCCGGATGTAGGTAAAAATTGCCGTAGAGTCGGCATTAAAACAAAAACCAATATTGTATCATTGAGTACCAAAAGTGTGCATAAGATAAGAAATATCTTTTGGGTTGTTACAACCTGCCTGCTCTTCCCTAATCCGAGATTCACCTCCCACAGTGAGGCGACGAACGAGATTCGAGGCAAGTGCTTTATCGCAACTGTGGTTAGAACCGTCTGTGCGACTGCTCTGCTCGTATATTGCCACTATAACGGAATCACTGCAGTTAGTCGGGACACTTTTCCTTCCAGATAGGTTCGAAGAGATTGGTCAGTTCTTTACAGAGGCCCTGACCTACATCCTTATATAGTGCAGGTGTTAGGGAATCCGGGACAGCGGGACTAAAACGATTGAGAGCTGTGATCGCGTTTAGGACCTCGAGTTCCTTATCCGCACGTAGGCTCCGCTTAAGTTCGCGCCTAATAGCCGGTCTGTTACCATTGTGCTGTTAAAGTTAAACAAAGCCGCGGGACCAGGTTATATTCATTCCGCCCTCTTCAAACACGGGGGCCCTGCTATTGTTGATGAGTTACACGAATTAGTAGTGAAACCGTGGGAGCAGGAAACTGTCCCTACCGACTAGAGCTGCTCCGTTTTCATTCCCATCTTCCAAGGAGGCTCGCGCTGGAAATGCGGCAACCACAGAGGAATCAGTCTGAGCCCCATCGCCTCCAAATTACTTGCCTCTGTAATCTTCACAGACTGACTGGCGCTCCTGAAAACCAGGTTAGTGATGAGCAAGCCGAGTTTAGTCTAAGTCGTGGATGTATCGACCACAAAACACAATACTTTTATGTCTACTCTTGATCGACTGGGATGGGTACAGCATGTCACAGAACCTACACGGCTTGGAAACACACTTGATCTAATATTTACGATGGGATGTTCGCATGTGTCCACATACATCAGTGACAAGTTGCCGGGTAGTGATCATAACATTGTTGGTTGTTCCTTCCAAATTCTTTCTAAACCGACAGAATCAGTGATCAAGTATCGCCCATTCTCTTCTGTGAATTGGTCAATTTTCTCGGATCTTGTAAGGTCTTCATATTGGGATCCATCCTTCTTTGCACAGAATGTACAAATTGCTTGTAATGAATTCTACCACCGCATTCAGCATTGTGTTGAAACTGTGGCTCCAGAACGTACTAAGAAGTTGAAAACGACTGCTGCTCCTGCAGGCATCTCAAAAAAGGTAGCCACTAAACTTTATAAAATAAAGCAAAAATTTAGGAAAACTAACGATTTTACTCTGCTGATGCTCCACACCAGATTGCTTACAGCGTTATACCAAGACCACCACAAAATGCTATACTCTGAGGAAGTAATGGCACTGAAGGGCGCAAATGTGGTAGGCTGCATCTCAAAACTTTTGGACCGTAGGCAGAATAGAAAATCAAGTTGTATAAACACCATTGTAAACTCTGATGGAACTGCCATAACCGACGGTGCAATCATATGTTCAATCTTCAATGACTACTTTATGTCTACTTATGGCGCTAATGCGAAAGAAGATCCTCAGCTCAAGCTGATACACAGAGGGAGTAATTCACTCCAAACTGTTGAATTTACACTTAGTGAGATATGTCGCCAACTCAGATTAGTTCGGCCATCATGCTCACCAGGCCCTGACAACATCCCTCCAATACTGGTAAAGCACGGAGGTCCAGACATCTCCCTGTTTTTGCTTAATGTATTTACACTTTCTATGCTCAATGGGGAGTATCCTATACACTGGAAGCAATCAACTATAATACCAAGACACAAAAGCGGATCTATGAAGATGTAAAAAATTACCGCCCAATCCACCACACATCTATTATCTCCAGAATAATGGAGAGGATAGTTAAAGAACACATAATAGAATATTTGAATTCTATGAGCCTACTCAGTAAACATCAACACGGTTTTTTGAAAGGTAGGTCGTGCACTACCTGCCAGTTAGATTACCTTGATTATGTGACTAGAGCAAGAGACGCCGGAAGTGCCATCATCGTAATATTTCTTGATATCCAAAAGGCTTTTGACCGTGTCCCACACAATTTATTGTTGCTGAAGCTTATGTCCTATGGTATCACTAATTCGCTTCTAGACTGGTTGTCTTCCTACCTCGAGGGTAGAAAGCAAGTAGTCAAAATCGGTAACTATACATCTGAAGCCACTACAATCTCTAGTGGAGTGATTCAAGGTAGCGTGCTAGGCCCGCTTTTATTCTTAATCTATTTCAACGATCTCCTCGACGAAATCTCGTATGGAAAGCCGTACCTTTTCACAGATGATGTTAAGATTGTGTATTGTTCCACCCCTGGGCAACGTAGTCCTAACTTAGCCTATATTCAGTCTGACTTGTCCGCATTGGAGCTCTGGAGTAACTCCTGGAAGCTGCACTTTGCCACGGACAGGAGTAATCTATTGTACTACGGCTGTGGACCTTCTCTGAACATTCTTACATTAAACGATACCCCTATTCCTGTGTGTGGCGCAGTCCGAGACTTTGGGCTAAGATATTCTGCCTCATTTAACTTTTTAGAGCATGTTATATTCTTGCAGGCTTCTGCCAGAAAAGTAATCGCCTATATAAGTCGAACTCTTATTTTGAGGGATTCCAGGCTTCAAGCCTTTAAAATATGTGTTAGGCCGAAACTTGAGTACTGTATGATAGTGCATAGTAATCTGAGAAAAGTGGATATTATAGCACTAGAAAACATTCAACGATCATTCACAAAAAGGTTTCTGAACATGCCTAATACTATGACATACCGTGAGCGTTGCGAGGCGCTAAATCTGCAGCCGCTATGGCTACGCAGACTCAAACTTAATCTGTGCCTTTTATACCGCTTACTATTCGGTTTGACCTTCACTGCTCAGCCACAACTCGAGTTTCAGACTCGTATGCGCTATGAACTAATAAACAGCGAGCGCACAGTAAAAATACCAAAGTCTCGCACAAAGCTCCGCTCAAAATTTTTCTCTGTAAAATATGTGTTAATATGGAACAAACTTCCATCGAGTGTTAGAAACTGCACTACCTATGCACAATTCAGACGCATGATTAATATTCACCTGACTGTTGCAAACATCTGGTCAACACTAAGCCAAACGGGGACTCTAGATGAGTTGTATGGGAAAGGTCCTGGATACGTATGAAAGTCACCATATCCTCTATTCGTTTCAATAATATAAGATTACCTACATATAATTGCATTCTTGAGTATATATTTGAGAACGATCTTACTCCTATTAATCCGTTTAACCAATTCTGTTTTCTCCTTTGACGCACTGGTTCGTTGATGCACTACGCCTTCCAAGGTGATGTCTCTGTACCATCGTCGTCACTCGCCAAGATTTTCCATCAAATTGTGACTGGCCTATTGACTGCTAATCATTTCAAAAACCCATATGGGAACCTTTGCTCAAAAGACGAACAATTAACTATATTATGCGATCACGTTGTACATGTTGATAAGACCACCCAATTGGTCTTCGCCTCGCACTGCTGGGGAATAAAACGTTTATTTATTTATTTATTTATCATCACTTTACATCAATTGTTGGAGCATCGTCACACATGTTGCCGGCCCACTGTTATCGTGTTCCTCGACACCAAAGTGGCCTTCGATTCAGTTGATCGATGTGTTCTTCGGGACTGTCTAATCAGGAAAGATGTGCCCGAGAAATATGTAAATAGTATCCAGCATTATACGCGCGTAGCTCAGGCCGAGTGAGGGCTTACAGCAAGCTGTCGTCACCCTTTACTATCTCCAACGGTGTGAGACAAGGATGCTCGTTGCCACCTTTCCTCTTCAACTTCATTATTGCCGAAGTCATGGAAATCGCGTTCACTGGATACGACTTAGAGGGTGTGCATCTGCCCCAAGGAGAACGACTTATTGACTTGGAGTTTACAAACAATATTGCCCTCATCTTTGACAAATCCTAGACGTGCCTATCTGCACTGGACAGCTTAAAGCTGGCTGTCAGCCGCTTCTAGCTTTGCTTTGCACCATCGAAGTGAAAGGCTTCCGCTCAAACTTGGCAGGGATCGCCAGCGCTGACCCTTGGTGGGGATCAGTTAGAAGTCGTTCAGAAATTCAACTAACTGAGGTTTTGTATCAGCGCCTTTGGGATAAAAGGCGACATCACGAACCGTGTAGCGAAAGCTCGAACTGGTTTTGACACTCTTCGACACCTATGGCGGCGAAACTTATTGCCATTAGGACAAGGGAGCGAAAGTTGGGTACGCAGTTCGTTTTGTTAGGCATATCTGACCGAGGGCTGAGACAGTTCCCTAGTTGCCAATCGAAGGAGACGCTTGGTACCCCGTCCGGCAAAGTGCATGGAGAAACGACAGCGTACTAACAAGTGGTTTTCAGAACACCTTTGTAGCTGTGCTGCCTATGTGACTGATCCGCCACTACTTTTATGTCTCCACGTAATCGTTGCTGCCACTATCTACTCCAGTACACCTCCGATAAGTCTATCGGCTCTTAACAAGTGGTTATTTGTATTCCTGTCTATCCGTGATGCCTATATGGGTGATCCACAACTACTGGTTTGACTCCACACAACATTTGCCGCCGCTATCTACTCCGTTGCACCGCCCGCAAGTATATTGGCTCTTAATAGATCGCTTTTAGAACGCCTCTCTATCCGTGATGCTTACTTGATTGGTCAGCCACTACTGGTTTTCCTACACGTAACATGTGCTACCGCCTGTATACTCCGTTGCACCTCCGGTACGTGTATTGCTTGTTCACCTTTTTGCTTTTAGAACCCCAGTCAATCCGTGGTGTTTGTTTAAGTGATCCGCCACTACTTGTCTGCCTCTACGTAACATGTGCTACAGCGTAAATATTTCGTCGCATCTCCGGTTGGTGTACTATTCGTTCAAATGTAGCTTTTAGAATGCGCACATATTCCCTTCGCATGCATGACTGCTCTGACCGTCCCTTCACTTGTAGATTAACTCAGAATGCCATGCGTCTATTCACCACCGCGTACTTTACACACCAGATGTTTGCATGTAACACTTCTTCTCAACAAAAGTACATGTTTATACTGCCTAACGCGTTCGTTTATCCCATGTCCGGTTTACATTAATTTTGAGCTGTCATGGTAGTCTCGTATGAGGCTGGCAAAACTATTTCTCAGTGTTCACCCTTTGTGGGTTCCGAGCTATATACACGCTCACTCACCTAGTGGTGAATATTTCTGAATGGTTTAAACGTTGGTCACCTTTATTGTATCCGGTTTCCCAATGTCCGGAACCATCCACCGCTTCTTATCCGCTAGCACGTCATCATGTATCATTATTGTGTTCGCAACTATCGTTATTACATGACAACTGCCACGTCGCGTAACACATTACAGCTGTGCAAACTCATGAACATCAACGCAGTAACCAGATATTTGTACGCATTGCATCTACCGCCTGTTCGTAAAGTACTGCGCAACACTGTTTCCCTTAATGACAAACGGATACCACTGCATTTTCATAAACCTCATGCAACACAGCTGAGTTCCTATCAACACAGTACCGCCGCATGCGGTCTCCTACTCTAAGACCGTGAACACGGTCATTTTCACCCCGTTTTCCTGTCTAACGGTTAACAGAAGTCCCGACGCATCCCTGCAGAAAGCAACCGTTTTGTTCCGTGCAAACCTCCATTAAACGTTTATGTCCCGAAATCTCTACCATTACTAACTGTATGTGCACCACTTCGCTTTCTTTTGATTAGATTTGTAGAAGCCACTATGTTTCATGTATGCATATTGTTTCCCTATTGGTAATCTTCTCGCACATTTCATGGGACGTGATTGTGGTAATTAACCACCGTTCATGGAAGCTCGTTTAGCTAATGACATAGTTTCAAGTCCGGCAATAACAACGTCTCCCTATGGGACATGGACAGCCATATTACGCGGCTTGAATTTATGATGGTTATTACATCAAATGCATCACAGTTTCATGAGTGATGATGACGCTACGGCTATGGTGATTATATTACTTTTCCATGCATTGCTCCTGCAGGCAATTAACACCAATCATAGGTCCGGTAAATTATCCACATTAATGCGACACCATGACGCATTAACATGTCCTTAATATGCACCCGTCACGTTCGCAGAAATACCCAGTAATACGTAGTAATGCGTATATACGTGCTATACATATATGAAATTATGTTCCTCCATGTTCATAACTTTTCCCAATTGCTCCTTGATCACAATGCCATTGCATATCCTATATACAAGTCATCCATCTACGTCACCTAAAAATTTCAATAGCTTTTCTTGATCCTAATTGTATAATGTTATTAATGAAACGTGCAATCCAACTATGCTATTCACTATATTTCTATATGTACAATCACTTCTACCTGTTAATTTGCATAAACAGTAGCAAGTATTTTTTGATTACTTTACAATTCATTTTCAAAAATAATATTGCAGGAGATAGGCATATATAACTGTACGTACCTTTAGCACATTTGCCAATACATTAATATAAATGTTACATTTGCATTTATATATATATAATCATATTATTATACTTTTATATTTGTGAATACAGACTTTCATTATGTACACATACACTCATAGATAGATTTGTGCATCCGTAATTCCATCAAGTCTTTTATGCAATATATTGCAAGCTATTTCCATTCCCATGTTAATTAGCATTGTTAATGGCACATGCACATAAGGACAAGCGCACAATTACACCATCACACATGTAATTTTCATCAATAAGTTTATGTTACGGTGCACCAATTAACCAACATGCGCTTTCCTCCCAACACAACAATCTCTTTTTCATTTTCGAACTGAAATTAAAGCATCTGCTTTGTATTCCATTTGTGTTTTTACCAGCATTACGAACTTTTACATTTCGTCAAATATATGTCAAATAGATTGTCCCACCCCATTTCTCTTAGCCTCCCCATCCAACCACGATCTCACTATTTAGCCTTATACATTTTTGCATAGTAATTTCTTTGATGCATACTAGCCGGCTGGTAGCTTATCGGAACGATGCCCATCCGTTACCGGTAGCTCAGCCGGCTTGCACCAGTTGCATTTTTTTGTTGTTGTCGTGTGACCAGATTGGACGTATCCTCGCGGCTCTCGCCTTTTTGTGGACCATTCATCACCATTTCACTGCATAGCACCTAGCGTGCATTCATTCTACTCGGAATCATCTTCTCTACACGGTGGATCCACTCCACCCGGATTATTCCAATCGCTTCAACCTATAGCTTGTGTCTGTGTTTTTCGCGGAGTTTTCCGAGGAATCCACACGCAAAACCTCTCCAGTCTGCAGCTTTTCGTGGATTTTTTTTACAAACCTTCGCATTTTTACATCATTCGATAGAGAAATCTTTCCGCTTGCTAACAAGCCTTCAGTTGCTTTACAGCACCACTGTGTATAACAGTTACAGAAGAAATTCATTTTTAACTTGCGCACTCAAGCGCCCAGCAAACTTCACGATCGCCATCGCATCTCGGCCAGATCAATTTCAATCTCTCGGACGACCCAACCACGTCCTACACATCCTATTCAAACGTGACCGCATGACGCACAGGCCCATCACGCGTAAGTCGATCAACGTGTCCTCTGACCACAAGCGGACAAGACGGTTAAGCACACCTACCACGCACGACACCAAACTAGCCCGTGAACCGGGCCGTGTCACTTCGCTGCAGCCGACCATGACCAATGTAACAAGGGGAGAAGGTACAAGTGGAGCTGAGTCACTTGCCCAGACAGTGGAATCGGGCCAGCATTGTGCGTTGTGTTCCGTTAATCATAGTCCGATTACTGAGGCTAACAAGCACAACAATCTGTCCGAGTCTGTTCCGTTCTGTCTTAATTGCACAACGGTTCCCATAGTAAAATGCGTAATTGCTTTGTCGAAAGATTACGACCGTCGGATTGCAGAAGTAGAATTACGCCTAAATGAAAGAATTATTTCCTTAGAGGCTATTATAGCAAGGTTTGTATCTCCACCATCTCCCGTACTCACCGCCACTAAACCGAAGAAAAGAGCCAGACGTTCTCGCGAAATCACAGCGGCGAATATCTTGGGAACCCCGAACCAGTCAGGCATCACGTACGAACAAAACATCCTCAGTTCCTCAGCCATTCTGCCCTTATCCAAAGCCTCGGTAAGAACCAGACTTCCGACTGACCAACAAAGTCTGAGTATCTCTAAAGGCCAATCAACTTACGCAGCGACTATTGCTAGAGACACTGTAAACAAGACTTTAAGCACAATATCTGCGACATGTGTAAAAGACCAAGCACGAAATTCAGAGACTCGTTTTAGTCCATCCATCACGATGTCTCCCACATTACCGAACACCAGGAGGAACTACTGTGCTCTAACACTCATATGCACCAACGTTCCTGAATCCAAAGCAAATTCTCTGAGATGTAAGCAACAGGACGATCTGAACCAGTGGAATCTCATTTGCGATCGCATAGGTGCTAGGGTCAAGCCGACTAACATCACGCGTGTAACGAGACATCCAAACTCCGTTCACTATGGTGAGCCCAGAATTCTGCGGATAACACTGGCATCCACTGACGACGTAGAGGCGGTGCTCTTATCGGCATATCACCTCCGAGGTGAAGACAGTAAGATCCGCATCTTTCCGGATGTTCCATGGAGCGAACGTCAGCGAGAAAAAACTATTTAGACGATCGCAACACGGCCAGCTGGCGAAAAACCATTTTAGTTCATGGTGTGCCCGAGCTACCAACAGCTAGGGACGAGGAGGCTCATGCTCACGATCTGGAAGAATGGCGGTACATCCGTGAAACTCTATCTGCAGGCGACGTTATCCTTCAGTCGATTTCTAGACTGCCCGTTTCACCTCCTTACAAAGGTAATGGTCCAAGGATACTGAAACTTGTGGTTCAGTCCCAGAAGATGGCGGCGAACTTAATGCGTAACTGGCATAAAATGCACAGCGCACTGCCATCGGAACTACGATTTAAGGTACCATTTATTGAATCGAAGCCACCGGAGGATGTGACACCATCTGTGGCTCAATGTGATAAAATAAACGGAGCCGAAGACACTGCATCAAGATTATCAACCACTGAAAACGACGCTATTGAAGAGCGTTCTGCGTGTGCATGAACGACGTTAGGCGGGCTGCAGGCCCGTGCAAAATGTTCATCGATAAACTGCGCAAAAACGATCAGGTGCCGGCCTTTCATCGGCCGGCTTAAATCCAACTTCGTGTAATCCTCCACAAGCTCTTTTGGTGCTCAAGCAGCTGTTCTGTATGTAAACTAACGCTCAAAGTCTACTTAACAAACCACCCGAACTGCGACTACATCAAAGGTCCAAATCGTGTGATTTCGTCGCTATAACGGAGACGTGGTTGCGCCCGGATATCACAGACACGGAGGTCGAGCTACCAGGCATGTCCGTCGTTCGGCGCGATCGATCCAGTAAAGGGGGCGGGGTGGCTCTGTACTACCGCAGTGACCTCCAATGTGAGCCCATAGAAGACGTGTACAATAACGTGCAGGATACTCTTTGGTGTCGGCTGCGTTTAACTGGCAACGACGTCTGTCTGGTGGCGGTTGTTTATTGACCTCCATCCTCTACACCCGAGATGGACTTCAATCTCGCGTCTGCGCTGAGGCTTGTGATCAGCAGGAGATACAGCCATGTTCTTATTGCTGGTGACTTCAATATCCACGCTCTGGAAGCCCAAGCAACACCTACGGAACAGTTCAAAGCGGATCTACAAGACCTTGTCTCCAGTTTTCCGCTTTATGGCCATATCGACAATCCCACCAGATTCAGAGCAGCAGAAAGGCCGTCCACCCTGGACCGGATATTTACCAACGAAGAATTCGTGGTCGAGAAAGTAATCATCGACGCTCCTTTGGGTTGCAGCGATCATGCAGTTTTACTCTTCGATTATATATGCTACGCAGAATACCCTGCGGATACTATACGGGAAAGCCGAGTTATCATACGGTACGATGAGCTGGCTGGACTTGCAGAGACAGCCAACTGGAACTTTCTGACAGACGAAGTACCGACAATCGCATGGCCACATTTCGTCAACCAATTTAGCACTGTCGTCAAAGAGGCATCCGAAACTAAGGTTGTCCACCCGAAGAAAACTGTTTTATTTGTGCGAAGTAGGACACGGAAATGTATGGTAGTGAGGAACTCGGCCTGGCGTATCTATAAGGAACACCCGAGCGCGGAGAGTTGGACGGCCTACGCAATTCAACGTAATCATTGCACACAACTCGTTCGTGAGGATAAACTGACATACCAGCAGCATCTGACGGAGCGCATGGTTTCGACTCATAAGATGCTCTACCAACATGTAAACAACCTGCGCAAGGTGAAACGGGGAATCCCTCCCCTTCAAACGCCAGATGGCATGACGCTGACTACGGAGGATGCGGCGAAGGCCTTGCGGCTGCAATATGCTTCGAACTTTCAATTCATTCCTTGGTCATCTGTTCCTTTGTCAGCAGCTGTTTTACAACCAAAACTTACGCACATAACTTTCACGGCGGGGATGGTATTAAAGAAGTTGTTGTGTATGCGTAAGCACAGCTCTCCTGGAATCGACAACATTCACCCTAAGTCCCTTGCAGTAATGGGAGAAAGTTTAGCAGAGCCTCTGGCACGATTCATCCAACGCTGCTTCGATCAGACGTATGTACCCGAGATGTGGAAATGTGGGATCATAACCCCAATTCACAAGGGCGGTAGCCGTTCTGATCCAGCCAACTACCGTCCTGTAACCCTTCTCCCGGTCCTGTCAAAGGTTATGGAAGCTATTGTTGCTGACGTATTAACAGCCTATCTAGAAGAGTCTGCCTTCCTTGCACATGAACAGCATGGTTTTCGACGGAATCGATCGTGCATCACAAATCTGCTGCTAGCAAGATCAAGTTGGACCAAATTAATTGACAGCGGTGCAGGAGTGGGCGTGGTCTACCTAGATTTCTCAAAGGCCTTCGATCGACTAAACCATGGAATCCTGATCTGCAAACTTCAGAGCTTCGGCATTGGTGATCCGCTCCTAGGATGGATCACAAGCTTTCTTCTCCACCGGTGCTTAGAGGTAAAAGTGCGTGGGTCCCTGTCCCACCCAATCCAAGTCGAATGTGGTGTACCACAAGGATCGGTACTGGGGGCACGATTGTTTTTGACGTATATTTACGACAAAGCGGCCCTCATTCTTTCCAACTGCCTACTCTATGCCGACGACATCAAGGTCTGGAGAGCGAGCAATACACCAGACGACTCCGCAATACTTCAAGAGGATCTGGATAAGGTGTATGCGTGGTCAGTTCAGAACCAACTCCCACTCAACACAGAAAAGTTCACTTACGTCACCACTCAGCATTTTTCTATAAACTGGGTGACCATGTGCTTCACACAACTGCTGAAGAAAAGGATTTAGGAGTCTTGACTCAGTCCGACCTTGGTTGTTCAGCCCAGGCAAAGAAAGCATCAAACGTGAGCATTCGAAATTTGGGCCTTCTCCGGCGCACATTTGGACGCTTCGATCCACCCGTTTTTCACCAACTTCTAGGTGCATACATACGACCACACGTGGAGTATGCAATACAAGTCTGGCAGCTGTGGCTGAGGAAAGACCTCTCCGATTTAGAGAAACCTCAACGACGCGCAACGAAGAACGTGAAAGGTTTAGGCCAGTTACGCTACGAAGACAGACTGAGATTGCTCGGGATATTTAGTGGTCAATATCGACGACTACGGGGAAATTTGATTTTGGCTTATCAGATTCTGACAGCCCCCAATCATACCTGCCTCCATCTGCTGGAGCTCAGTAACAACAACAATCTGAGAGGCCATCATCTGAAGCTGGCAGTGCAGTACAGCCGTTTGGAATGTCGACGGGATTTCTTTTCCGTGCGTGTTTGCCAAGCCTGGAATGCTCTCCCAGAATCTGTAGTCAGTGCACCCAACCTGATCGAGTTCAAAAATCGAGTTGATAGTGCACTCACTTCATTGCACTATCTCCCATAGTACAGTCTAATTTTGAGAGATCCAAAATCCATACTTTAAAAATAATTTTCCCCCACGCAAATTTCAACAGTGGATTTATATTTTGACGCTTCAAACTCAAACACTTTGCCCCATGCGAATTTCAAGATTCGTTTGTTCTTTTTGGCGTTTTCTGCGCGTGTCTTTCTATTTTCTCGTTTTTACATGCTCCAACCCTCCCCTTCGATCGACTGGCCCACACGAGGAATGTGTTTCGAGTACCCTGACGCGAACACTGGTCGCCTCTCCGCGGGACGAGGATCGCTTCTCCGCGGGACGAGGATCGCTTCTCCGCGGGACAAGGATCGCTTCTTCGCGGGACGAGGGTCGCTTCTCCGCGAGACGAGGGTCGCTCCTCCGTGGGACCATGGTCGTTTTCTTCGTGGGACGAGGGTCGTTTTGGCGCGGGGCGGGGTGTGGCGGGGGGAGAGACCACTCCCAAGCGCACCGTTTGGCAGCAGCGGAGGTTGAGGTCCTGTCGGCCTTTTTCTGGGCTAGCCAGTTTTTTTGTAGTCCGACAAGCCCGCTCCAACGGCTCGCCGAAATGCACCCTGCCCTGCATTCAATAAATAACAAATCATAAACGGCACAGCGGACTCCGACTTCCGACGAACCCCCATTTACACGAATGCACGCCCATTTTTACTCGGCACGATTTCGCCTTACGAACCTGGTTTCAACATTCCTTTTCGATTTCGAAGGCTTTCTATGTTCAGCCTTCTAGGGGGGAGCTCTGTAGCGCCCAAAAAGATAACTCTTATCTTTCGTGTACAATTTACTTGTTGACCGATTGTACATTACTCCTTCTTGTTTTAATCTTACAATCGGCTCGACACACAACTGCCTTGTAAGTCCCCGCGCTCACGTGTACGCTCTTGTCTCGCTTCATCCGTCCGCTTCTTGTTGTAGCCCATCGAATACAGTCCGCTGTGTCCGACTCCAAGCGCCTTCTGATATCCGCGCTTAATTCCGCGCATCGTCTCGGACTAGTATTAACTAGTCCTACAGATGTTACGAGCTTGCATACGCTTGTCTGCGTCATTCGCACATTTGCATGAGGGAAAGCCTTCACTGTATGCCAAAAGTCGGAGGGCTAACAGCGGAACAGGAAAGCATGGTGCTGAATTTGATGAAGCATTTTCATCAGACTCAGGAGACGCGTGCGTTTGTGCATCTTCAATATGACATTCGTATAATCAGGCGCGATTTGAATGACAAACGACAGCATCATCGTAACGTTGATGAACAATGAACAATGATTTATAACGGGTAAAAAAGCAGGTGCTTGACATGTCCCGTAGGGTGTTTAGCGTGACAAAAAATGATAGCAAAGGGATAATGGATTCGTCAGTTCGGGCGATTACAGATGTAACTGCACTGTCGTATAAAGGGAGTTTGAAATGCGAATATACGCACATAAACCAACAGGGGAGTGGTTATTGTTCACATCATAGGCGAGAAAAATAAAAAAGATAGCAAGGACAACACTTACTCGTGATGTCATGGAGGTGGAGGTGGTTACGCAGCTTTTGCGAAGCAATGGTCAATTAAACATTTTGCTTGAAGAAAATAAAATCTGGTACCTCTTTTTCGTCCCTCCACGCAGGCCGGAAGTGGTGGGCCAATACGGGGAGGTAAATTTGGCGGACTCCACATATCAGATCAATTACGGCGGTTATATCCTGTGGCACTGTATGTTTGTGGACGTCAGCGGCCTTGGTATCAGTTTCGTTTATGTGCCTTTGCCGAATGAGACTGAGGCTAGCTACCAAGAGGCGGTGAGAAGTATGCTGGAGTTGGCCCCCGAGGTCAAGCTTGCGCGAACGCTGGTTATTGACAAGTGCGTGGCGCAAGTGAATGCGTTTCGCAATGCGTTTCCCACAGCGAAGCTCGTTTTCTGCAGGGTACACATTAGGCTTGACATGCAGCGGCGTTGTGCTCACCTTCCGTTCTGTAACTTGGAGGATAAAAGAGCGATGTTCAACACTTTGCGTTCTTTGTTGTAAACGCACGACTGCGCGCATTGTCATCATCATATGGAGGGTATATTTGCGCGCAGCGGTGAATGCTTCCAGTACCTCCGTCGCACCTGCATCCCATGGCGGCTTAGCTTGGCGGCGCATTTGGTGGGCCATGAGGTGTTAGTTGGGTGCGACAGCACCAATCGCGTTGAAAATGAGAATAAGCATTTGAAGGAAACTTTAAGTGAGCGGTCAACTCTGCTTCACCTGTTTCAGGCGATAGGGTAGCAGTGGTGTGACATGTTGGAGGAGAGGGAAACGGTGATTGCAAGAGATAGGCTCCGTATGTGCGACGTTGAGCAGCATGTAACCAGTGAGCCGTTCATTTTGATGAAGATGTCCTCATACGCCGGTCGGCAGTATGTGCGGCAGTTTGAGTTCTCAACCGCGGTGTGACCTCGGAGGGCAGGTATTGGCTAGTGGGTGACGAGCGCCTAGGCATGCAGCATGCGCTCATAGAGAATAGCAAGGCATGCAAATGTCGCTTTAATCGTCAGTGGTGCATTCCATGTGCCCATATTGTGCAGGTTGCTAGACTGCATACATTCGAGGAAGAGGTAGTTCTTCGTGTTTGCTGTTGGGTGCTGCCAGCGTAAAATGTTGGAGAGGCGGAGCTGTCGGAGGACACGGAGGGAACAGTGACGGTCACGCAGATGCCATCCCGTAGTGATGGTGTCTTTGACCGCACTGGAAATATTTGCATCGCTCGTGCTATGCTTGGTGACATAGAGGCGCATTTGTTGATTATGGTCACGGAGGAGTTCATACGCATGATGGGAATGATGGCATGCTTTCGGGAGCGCCTAGCGAGTCATAGTAATGTGGAAGTGTTTGCCGGTTCATCCAATGTGCAACAGTTGCAGCGGTTATTGTTGCAGAACCTGCCCATATTTCAACGAGTGGATGCGGCATCCTCTGATGTTGCTGCCTGGGTTGGGTTCGGGCACCTTTCTTCGTCATTTAGGCATGCATCGGCGACCCACGGTAAACAAGGGATCCCGTTCGGGGAGGCAGAGACTTGGTTTCGCAGCGGATTGACAGTGACGGCAGGTATAATAAACGGAAATCACTTTTGGTACCCCGTGTGGTCTAGGTTGTCGCTAAAAGCAGCATGTCACGCGGATTGAACTTCCGTAGGCTGAAGATCACAACTTCCGCTGGACACCGCACAACTACGGGGCGTACAAGGAGGACGACGGGTGCGACGGATGCTTACAGCACCGTTTGCGTTCCGTGTCAGTAGAAAGAGGACGACCCGCCGTGCTCCAACCAAGCCGATTGGAAAAGTTGTGATGTATGTGCACGATGGTTTCATCAGACATGTGCAGATTACCAAGGTGAGCGTGCATACACATGTATGCACTTCTGAAGGTAAGTTAAATTTCATATAAATTACGTTGCATTTCTTCAGAGTTTCTGTCCCCGGCAATTCAAACGGTGGTTCATAAACTTCCCCTTCCGATTTCCCCTACATTCGGTAGGTGCCAACCTTACCCATTTTTATCACGTTACCCCTCATTCCTTTTAATTTCTTTACCTTGTGTTAGCCTGCTGTTATTTCTTTTTGCATGTCGCTCAGGTCTCCGATCCAGGCGTGTCTCCTCGCGGAAAACCTAAACGGATGGAGTCCTTACTCCGTCATTTTTTGAGTGAAGTGACGGTGGAGGTATCTCGCCTGCTCACAAAGACTTTAAAGCCATGGTATATGCTCATGTTTGACCAGGCGTCCCACCAGTTGCTAAAGGGCAGCTGAAAGTCCATTGATGCCGTCAACACCAGCTGCGGGACCGGTGAATAATGTCAAGGTTTGGTTGCTATCTCGGTTGCTAAGCCAGCCTGCATTATTCCGTCCAGCTATCCTAGATATGCTTGGTAGCGAAGTACCCGGGGTTAAACACTACGCGCATTGTCAGAGTGGGAATCGATGTTCTTGGTTACACGCATCTGCCGGCTAATTACAGGCCTCTCCGGTTCACCGGCGTGGTCATCTAGTTACTTTAAAAATTTATACGAGGCACAGTGGAGAACCATAACCTTAGCTGTAACCTCCATAGCCTCTAGAAACATTGTTTTCACCACTATCTGGAACTACCTCGTCGTTCCCTCCATTAGGTGTCAGCTATTCTCGATGGACGGGCGCCGCGTATTGGTGCGGGTAGCAGTTTTCCTTTTTGCTAGTTGTCCTTTGAGGCATTCCGCGATGCTCTGTTCAGCTTTCACCGCTGTTCTCAGTGTACTTGTATACCTTGCCGCACGGGCCTGACATATCATCTCTCTGGTTTGTTGATTACCTACACGTCTACATTGTTGTTGATATCCCTGGAGGTGCTGTGGGTCATCAACGGGCTCCGGATAGACTCTGGAAATGGTCAGTCGTGTGGTTGCTGCCCACACACCGCGCAACTTGTTCAGCGCTGCGTATCGGAGGGTCAGAGGGGACTTAATGCTAGGCTACCGTTTTTGGACTTAAAAGGTTGGACCTGATTTGTCCTGTCTATTTAGTCCTCCTACGTTCTCCATTCTGCGCGGTCATTGTATGAAGGTAGACAATTCTCTTCATCATACCTGCCGCACTTCCGGCCGAACGTACTTTGGACGACCTACGGTGGTTTAAGTTGTGCGTAACGAAGCTCCTGCCGCCTGAGTTTCCCGGAGTCATTGTCATGAAACTGACTACATCGGATAGCGTCCCAGTTAACGCCCCAAACTCTTGACCGCGCGTACTTCGTGTAGTCTGATCCACCCAGGAGGAACGAAACGAGCCGTTGCGATTTGCCTTCAAACTGAAGGGTACTAATGTTAGCGTTCAGCCAGACTTCCCATTAGCAGTGAGGCTTAAGCGGTCTTAAATGAATCTGTCTTATCTCACAAAAGTGTCTGCTTCCTACACCCCGCTTTCCAGGAGAAAGGAGACTGGAGCACGGCCGTCCTGGATATACACCACTGGCAAGAACCTGATCCAGAAGCGTTCTAGGTGCTGGAGGAGCTACCGTGAGGCTCCAGCAACTAGCACCTATGATAGGTACCGCCAGGGTTCTCATTTAGCTGATTTTACTGTGGTGGAAATGCAAGTCCTTAGGCTGTTGCAAGAACTGAACCCTTCTCACCATCATCATCATACACGTTAGCTAGAGGTGGGGAACACCTCAGCTACTGTGCCGCAATACAAAGAAAAAAGGAGAAGAAAAAAACAACTGGTGAAAGCTGGCTGAGCTACCGGTAATGGATGGGCATCGTTCCGGTAAGCTACCAGCCGGCTGCTGTGCACCCAAAAAAATTGTTAAGCAAAATTATATAAGGCTAAGTAATGCGATCGTGGTTGGAGGGGGAGGCTAAGAGGGATGGGGTGGGACAAAGAAACTCACTGAACCCTTCTAGAGCAGTTGCACCTGAAACAATTCACCCGAAGTTTCTGTATGTGGTGGCGGTGAAACTAAGTGGACCGCTGACGACGGTCTTTCAGAAGACACTTGACAGCTGTATATTACTCGAATGGAAGGAGGCTGTCATGTGTCCTACCTTCAAAATTGGCTACAGGTGTCTGTTAGCCAATTATAGGCCAGTCAGTGTGACTAGCATCGTGGTCAAACTGCTTGAAAAACTGGTGAGTGATTCGTTGGAAGGTCACCCGAATAGATTGCATCTATTCAATAGTGCACAACACGGTTTCCCCAAGGGGTTTCCGTGTATGACGATTTTATTGATTTCTCGTGAAGCGTGGGCCCAGGCAGTGGGCAATGGCCACGTAGTGGTAAGCGTTAACATAAGGACCTTGCGGTCGTTAATGAAACTTTACCCGGTGGCTAGCTTTCGTCTGCGCAGGCTGAGGTGAGCATCACCATCGTAGTGATGCTACTGTTGATGTTGCGACATCAGGAGGTTCTACTCTACTTGCTGTTTGTTTTCCGTGAACATTACCTGGAGCAGATGGAGGCGTCCCCTGCAATTGACAACCGAAACATTGTCCCAGCCGTCGGACAGGCAAAGCCATTAACATGCAATGGGTACGGACCTTTCCCTGTCTATTCCGATTGACATTATCCTTTGGATGATTGGATTCAAGGCCAGAAGCTTTGAAAGGATTTAGTGATTACATTAGCGGGAAGACCTGTCACTCCGTAATGGCGATATAATGTAGGCAGAACTCCTGTAATTTGTGTATGCACCTGAAAGTAAGGTATAGAGGCCCCACGATAAGGAAGGAACCAGTGTACTGCTAGCCAAATATATCACCCTTATGGTATTCGGGATGCCCACTGTTCACTTTAGTTGAGAGTAAAGCGGGTGTGGAAGCCTTTGTGCAGTCAGGACCCTTTCCGTCAATTTACAACCCCTTTGGATTTCTTACGCATGTGTCAGGCATTTATCTTAACTATTGAAGACGGAAATCTTAACAAGTTTATATATATTTCTAACCGCTGTATAGCTCTTCTAAGCGCTGATTGATGAGGCATTTTGGTAAGTTCCCCAGCACGTGGAACGCTTTCTGAGCTGGTATTTATCTGTATGATCCGTCCAACAAGGCTGCGCCAGGGTCGCCCGTCTGTTAATGAGGGGTGTGTGGGGAGCAGAGATCTCGGTGATGTAGGCCTACACTTTCTCCCAGTCTGTGTCCACTGTGTAATCCGCCATGATAGTGCAACGCTTTAGTGTGGGCCCGGCAAACTTTTCGGCATGCCTCTGCGTTAGCTTGATGGGACCTAGAGTAAATCAGAATTGTATGCGGACATGGTCGCTGGATCCCAATTACCTTGAGCACTTTAAGAACACCGCTAATTGCTAAAGCTTTTAATACAAATACTCCAAGCGAAGGCTTACGGAGTTCACTTAACCCCGGACGTCATTGCTGCCCACAGGCACTATTATTGCGGTCGCCCTCTAGCATGCCCCACTGGATCCCCCACATGGTGTCCATCCATTGTCCATCCGATGATTGGTAGGCACAGATAAGCTAACGTTTCAATGATGACTTCGCTTTCAGCTTTCGAGTAGACATGCGCGCACTCCGCCGTCCTGGTTACGGCTGCCACTGTCCATGCGCGCAACTCCTGGTACTACCATATGAAGCAGGGGTGATTCCTAACCGCAGCTAAGGTCCGAGTTCAATGATGACTTTGCTTTCAGAGCCCAAGTACACATACGCCGCCCTCAGCCGTCCTGGTTACGGCTGCCACTGTCCATGTGCGCACCTCCTGGTACAACCACGTGAAGCAAGAGTGATTCGTAGCCACAGCTACGGTCCGATCTCAATGATGACTTGGCTTTCAGAGCCCAAGGAAATATGCCCTGCCCTCAGCCGTCATGGTTACAGCTGCGACTGCACAAATGGCCCGCCCTTTGTCGCCTCCCTATCACGTACATCCATTTGCCGACATCCGCCACAATACAGCGTCCGGTCATTTATCGCATTCCAGTTTCGTCAAAATTTTACATTCCTTAGAGAAAGGGCCAACGGCCCTTATCAGCGCTACCTCGTGTCACTGTGTCTTGTCGTCCAACCTCGCAAAGGAAACATGCAAAGTATGCCGCTACATTGCGGCGGAACACCAGGCCACAGGTTCAGTTGATGGTTCCGTAATCTTCCGCCGATATATGGGCTCAATGCTCCATCATGACGTGCGACGCAAGACTGCAAGCAATGCGGACAACATGTTCGTCCATTAGGAACGTGGTATGTTTCCGTTATGCAGTTGATTTCAACCATGAAATTACAGCTGTAACCGTAAATTGTTCGTAAAGCTTGTTTTCCCATTTCCCTCCGCTTTTTCATGTTTACACATTTGCGCACGCACCCCTTTCGTCCTGTAACCCCACATGATGAACCATTTTTCAGTATTCTCGCTTGGCGGGTGATGAGCGTCCGCAAAGCTCCACACTGAGAAGAGAATATTTGCATATCGTTTGCTCGTTCATTTGTCCACCTGATAAAAACATATACACCCTTATAAACGCATTGCGTATATCAGTACCATGTGGCCCTATGCATCGTTTCCAATTCCACTGACATTCCGTTACTCCCAAAATTCACTTCCTAATCATTATCTCACGTCACCCTTCCCAGCATCGTATTACTTTAGAAATACATTGCCACACACTAAAGAGTGCACTAAAAGCGGCTGGATCTTCAGTTAACCTCCATGGACAAGGAGGACTACGTCTTATTTATCCATTAACGTAACATTTACCGACTTCCCTCTTTCTTACTTCACCACATTCACCACAGTAATTCACTTACCCTTTCCAAAGCAATATACTTTAAACATTTTTATTTGATCAACAACCCCTTTTTGCCTCAAACCTTATCACCTCCGCACAGCTTACCTAACCCCTTTGATGCACACATACCATTAGTTTATGCATAG
Organism: Dicrocoelium dendriticum; assembly: GCA_944474145.2. Classification (NCBI taxonomy): domain Eukaryota; kingdom Metazoa; phylum Platyhelminthes; class Trematoda; order Plagiorchiida; family Dicrocoeliidae; genus Dicrocoelium; species Dicrocoelium dendriticum. The sequence continues at coordinate 81,131,537 of OX104064.1, forward strand.
TCCGCTCCACAATGAGTGTATGGAACCAAACCTTGGTCCTAACACGGCCACAAGGCCAGTGCACCCCGTGTTTCAGTATTTCAGGCGGATCCCGTCGGCACCAGCACACTTGCCGTTTCGCAGCTGAGCAAGTGCTCTCCGCGTCTGATCCGGTGTCGGCGTGTCTGCCAGACTCGCCTTCACATCGTATTGCTTAAGGCTGTTAAATGTAGGCCATTCGATCTCTGAACGGTTGTTCAAGAGACCGTCGAAGTGTTTCCGCCAGATCTGCATTATATCTGCAGTCTGTGCGCAGGTAGCGCCTGAACTAACATCGACCAACGTCCTCAGCGGCTCCAACATAGGTCCACACACCGCCTTCAAAGTTTAAAAGAATTCTTTGCGTTGGCGGCGCTTGGCGTAGCATCCCATCTGCTTCGCCCTCTCCGCCCACCATGCAGTGTAGAAAGAGACGGTGCACGCGAGTCAGTCGCCGTCGATTTCTGCGAATCTGACAATTCTTCCCCAAGTCACTGGGGTCTGCTACACATGCAGCAAATGCTGCATTCTTCTCACACACAAATGCGCCAATCGTCACATTGTTCTCATCAAACCAATCAAGCCGCTTACAGTTTGCGCGCCCGATGGTCTCCTCGGCAGCAGCTGTCACCTGGTCGCGAATGTGGTGCCACAGGTCGCCCACGGTGGCTATGCATTCCACATCACACAGGCGTGCAGCCAACACCTTCTCCAGCTCAGTACGTTTCGCCACAGTACCGAGGGAAAGAACGTTAAATTTACGCCGATTACCGGCGAGAGTGCACTACACAGATTTACAAAAATATATGTACAGATTGGTTCGCACCAATTTGTGATCAGTGCCACACTCAGCTTCACGCAGTACACGTGTCATGCGCACTTCACGCATATCACGCTAACGTAGGATGACATAGTCGAGCAGGTGAGCGTGACCACTCCGTGGGTGCGTCCAAGTTGCTATATCACTCACACTCAGTGCAAACCGAGTGTTCGTGCTCGTCAGGCCGTGAGTGGCACACAGTGAGAGCAACCTGTCACCGTTCGCATTCGCTGAACCAATGCCATGCGGACCGATAACATCTGTTCACACTAATGCATCACGCCCAACGCACACCTTTAAATCATCCAGCAGAAATAGTCGGTCGCTCCTCAGCCCAGAACGTATCACGGAGGATAGCTGAGTGCAGAATTGATCAAGCGTGTCATCAGCATAACACATGATCGGAGCGTAATTGCTTATAAAGGTGTCCAACTTACCTCTTCCTAGTCGTAGGCGAATAGTCATCAGTCGCGCGCTGATGCCTGTTGGTTCGCCCACCAGCTGGCCATGGAGGCGATCGGATATTGCAAATCCGACCCCATGATCACGTGGTGCTGAGGCGGCATTTCCCACCCAGTAGAATGTGTAGCCAGCGCCTGCTTCATGCAACTTACCTTGCTCAGCGAGCCGGGTTTTACTGAGCGTTGCAATACCGATGTTGTAGCGCGCCAGTGCCATTGCGACGAGTGCAGTGTGTCGCTCCGGGCGCTCGCTGGAATTCCTGTCCAGTAGTGTGCGCACGTTCCAGCACCCGCTGCTGAGTGCTTTGTGCGCAGGCATAGGATTACATTGGTGGGCAATCGCACGCGAGGTGATCTTTGTGCTTCGGAGGTTTGCTTGAGGGACTCCGTCCGGAGCCTTTGGCTCAATACCTTGACCCACAAGGTAGTGGGTGGTTTGGAGGTTTGCTTGAGGCACTCCACCCAGAGCCTTTGACTCAATAGCCTGACCCACAATGCAGTGGGGAGCAAATCCAGCTCGGGAATGTGATTGCAGAGACAGATTGGGATCTACTTGACGGCCGTCGCACGCAACCTTTGTGGTACTGAAATCATTCATGTATGTTTTGCGACCGTTGTAGGATACACATGTGACCACGGCCAGACGCAGGTGGGTGTTGGCGGGTTTGCACCAATTTGACCAAAGGCTGCCTGGCCAGTAGCTAACCAATGAACACCCGGAAGTGTCCTCCCACCGTCAGAGACGATGAGTGGCGCTTGTACTCAACGCCAATCGAACTGTGAGCTTATAACCCGTGGGCCTGTTTTCTCCCGTGGTTATTTTTTATGGGAAGACGGTGATGAACCACTTCCTAACCTCCGAAGAAGATGGACTAGGATACTAGCAGGGCGACCACACCTGACAGGAGAACGACTCGAGTCCTGTGCCAAATTGTTCGTTTATATGTACACCCGAAAGGCAGCGGGTCTAGTACATGGTCAGTTCACTGACTCATGCGGATATATATATATATATATAGGGGACCTTGCTAACTTGCAGTATTCCTAGTCTACACGTGCCTGACGATGGTTGCGTAGCATCCAAGCATCGATAGTATGTACAGACGTAACACTGATGCCTTTTTGCTAGGCCAGTTATAAGCAGCAAAGCAACTGATTGACGGTAACTCGTCAGCCAAGACTGGCAGTCGACTTTGAACAGCTCCATCGCATGGCCTGACTGAGGTTCATACGACACAAACACCGGGTTTCAACCCGAAGGATTGAATCCTCGGAAGTTGAGAGTACCAGCAGAAGGACCAAAGTCACCTTATTTTCCCGTCCAACATTCTGGAATGGCCGTCTTTGAGGAATTTTAATACTGGTCATGGGAAACGTGCACGTCCTTCACGTTTATTGTCGGCAGCGCATTACAGGCTAGATCACGACAGTAACAGTGACTTGGTCCAAGCCAAGATCTGTATACGGGTCAACTGGACGACATTGCATGATTGATTTCATCCTGGTAAAAGATTCAAGGCCATAAGTTTTAAAGTGACTATCTGGCAGGATAATCGAACACATTCTGACTCTGACCAGTCATGAACTCACTGTAGTGCACTGCAACACGTGTTTCGTCAACACAACGTTACACAAAACCGGATGAGCTGTGCGGCCATGCCGGAAGGATACCATCACTGGGAAACTGTTGGAGCAAAACACAGCTGTTTGAGCAAAGGATGCGTCCTATTTTGCACTCAGCCGTAGATGAGCAATGGAGTTTTGAAAATTTTGGTGCACTATGCTGAGGGCCGGCCGCGTCATCCGTGCGAACCAGTCGACGTGGTCATCAACTTATCAGCGACGCTCAAAAGCAGCGGCGCATATGGGAACGGAAGCTCTGCTCGGAAAATGAGAGCGAGTGATTTAGCCTTACTGGTTACAGAGTTCTGCAATGGAGCCAACGTCCAGCAGATAGGGGATGAGCTCTTTCTGCATTAGCAACTCAATAATGTAGAAGCATGCGCTATTGTGTAGCCATAACTATGGCGCATTGGTGTGTGAGAAGAATGCAGCATTTGCTGCACATATTGCAGACCCCAGTGACTTGGGGAAGAGTAGTCAGTTTCGCAAACTTCGACCGCGACTAACGCGAGAGCTCCGTCGCATAAAAATGCATGGTGGACGGAGAAGGCGAAGCAGATGGAATGCTAAGCCGAACATCGCCAACACAAGGAATCCTTTGACTCCTTGAAGGCGGTGTATGGACCGAGATGGGAGCCGCTGAGGACACTGATCGATGGTAGTTCATTCGCTACCTGCACCCAGACTGTAGAAATAATGCAGATCTGGCGGAAACACATCGACTGTCTCTTGAACAACCGTTCAGAAATCGAATGGTCTACATTGAACGGCCTGAAGCAGCACGATGTGAAGGCGAATCTGGCGGATACGTCGACAATGGATGAGACGCAGAGAGCACTTGCTCAGCTGCGAAACGGCAAGTGTGCCGGTGCCGACGGGATCCCGCCTGAAGTATTGAAACACGGCGGACCCGCGTTGTTGACTGTGCTGCACCACTTGGTGCAACGCGAATGGATTTAGGAAGAGGTGTCTCATGAGCTGAAGGATGCCCTTGTGCTACCACTGTACAAGTGCAAAGGTAGCAAGCAATGTTGCACGAGTTATCGTGGCATCAACTTGCTGCGTTGTGTGGGCAAGATGATTGTCCGAGTCCTGCTCAACCGCCTCGTCAGTCAGGTTGTGGAACCTAACGTGGCGGAAGAGCAGTGTGGATTCCGTTCGGGTCGCAGCACTGTAGATATGGTGTTTGCGGCTCGTCAGTTGCAAGAGAAGTACAGAGAACGACACCAGCCATTGTACTCGCTTTTTGTTGATTTCACCAAGGCATTTAATGCGGTGAACCGCGAGGCGTTGTGGCTGGTGTTGGGTTAGTTTGGTTGCCCGCGGAAGTTTGTAAGTTTAATTGAATGTCTGCACAGTAGTATGCGGGCGATTGTGCAGCTGACTGGAGAGACGTCGGATGACTTTGCAATTGTCTCTGGTGTGAAGCAAGCCTGTGTCTTAGCTCCTGCCCTGTTTGATATATATCTTCATGCAATGATGTCCTGTGCTTTTGATGCGGCTTGTGCCTTCAGTGTTCGTGTGGAGCACCGTATTGATGGTGGGTTGCTGAATGTCCGTCGTTTCGGTGCGAGAACTCTAGTCTGTGAGACAACTATCCGTATGTTGCTGTTTGCTGACGACTGTGCGTTGTTTTTACACAGCGCGGATGAGTTGCAGCACATGACTAGTGCTCTGGCTTCGACAGCGGCCAAATTCGGGCTCACCATCAATACAAGCAAAACTGTCTGTCTCTTTCAGCCTTCACCGGAGGTGCAATCTTCAACAGTGCCGCGAACCAGCATTGGTGCTGAAGTATTGGTAACCACCTCCCGCTTCAGCTACCTTGGGAGTGTGATGTCGACTGATCAGCAGCTACACAATGAGCTGCGTATCTACGTGTCGAAGGCAGCGGCGTTATTCGGGAAGTTAGAGTACCGAGTGTGGAACAACCATCAGCTCACCATTGGCACGAACCTGATGGTTACAAATCCATGGTGCTGTCCGTTCTTCTATACGGCAGTGAAACGTGGACGATGTACCAGCGGGATGTGCGAAATCTCGAGCGGTTCCATCAGCAGTGCTTGCGGCGGATTTTACGCATCAGATGGGGTGACGCCGTTGCAGACACGGAAGTGTTGCGCCGAAGTGGGTTGTATGCAGTGGACTGCATACTTTTAATGAGACACCTGAGGTGGATCGGTCGTAGGAGCCTTATGGATTCGACGTGGATACCGAAGCAGCTATTATATGGTCAGCTGAGTATTGGGAAGCGGCACGTGTGGAAACCAAAGTTACGTTACCAGGACATGATCAAAGAGAACCTCAGACGTTCTAATCTTGATTGCAGATCATGGGAATCGAAGGCGGTTGCTCGGCGTGCATGGTGCGATCTAATCACGAAGGCAGTTGCCGAAGTGCGGGAGAATGACCTCATACATGCAGAGAAGAAGCGGCAAGTGCGGAAGCAGCAAGCACCGATGGGTTGTACTCCATCGACATCAAACGCATGGTGCTGTAGCACGTGCGGTCGCCAGTGCCTGAGTCAGGCAGGCTTGGTGAGCCATGAGCGAGGCCACTCAGGACCACAACGGACGCGACGACTTGTCCTGCAGTGAACGTGGGCAGCACCGGCGCAGCGTTTGTAGGTACGCTGCATTCGATTTGCTAACCGCATGCTTGCATGCTAAGTCTCTTTATTTCATTATTTTATTTTGTCCTAATGCTTCCCTTTTCCAATAAATGTCCACCCGTACGCTCTTCTATAAACCTGAACAACTCGCTTAAGCCAATTTTAGTTAATTTCGATAACATTTTCGTGTTTGTGTCATTTCCATACAATAGACTTTCTGACCTTTGTAACTTATCTCTGATCCTTTATTAACAACTTATCTAATATGCTCATTAATTTAAGATTTTTGTCACGTTTCCTTATCCAGTATTCGATTTATTTTCCTTGCTATCTTTCTTTCAAGTGATTGACTGTTGTTTGAGACCCCCGGCATGGCTGCGTTTGATGTGCATGTTGACAAGGTGCCTACCTGTCTATTATCCACTACTTCGTCCACCTGGCTCCAGGAGCCAGTTTGTCGTTGCGGGAGGGGACGGGGTGCACGGTTCTTGTGGTCGTGCTATGATCAAAGTGTGGTTCCATGCACTCAGTGTGGTGCGGACTACGGTCCAGCCACCGCCTTGTGTGCGCTTTATTCCCAAATACAGCGTGCTTGTGTTTGCCTGTGAAGGCGTGTGGGCCGGCTCCGTTGATGAAACGTGGCTCCCATCCGCATGCCTCCCGGTCTTATTCCTTCGGGTTTACACTGGATATGGGGTGTGTGGATGGAGCTGTGGGTGGTGCAGCGCAATCCATCCATGGTCCCTCTGTAGGCGCAGGCGTCCTGTGGCTGGCCACAGTGACAGGCAAATCCGAAACCGGATGCCGCCAACCATATATAGTAATTTCGTGTACACATGCTTCTACATTAATGTACACCCTTTTATACGCATATATGTGTTTGCACTTAGAAATATTTACCTTTGAAATAATGCTCCACAGCAACCGTTCTAGTTATTATCACCGTTCCTTTGGCTAGTTCCTTATCTGAAACATTTATCACTCAGTCCTATGACCATTCTTCGCTACCTTTATGGACACTGTCGGGCGGAGCCTGAGATACTAATCGATAAGCAATGACACGTAAGACTTGTCAAATATGAGGCATTATAGTAGTCGTAGGCGACTGAACCCAGCGTATATTATGCAGGCTACAAACATAGGAAGCGAATTAGCCAGAGCGAGAAACGGTACAACAAGATACTCACCAAAACGCTTTGTGCCAACGGATGTGTAGTCAGGAAAACGAATGGACGTTTAGCAGGTTAAAACAACCGCAAAATCAAACGTTGCAAAATAGTGAAAGAACTTGTTTTCCGGTACACTACAAGGGCCTCACCCTAGAAGGCTGAAGCATGGAAGCCTTCGATGGAGCTGTTAGTTAGGGAAAACAGAAGGTGAGGCTGGGTGCGAATAGTTTCATTGGCTTGAGTAAGGGCTTCCAAAGTGGGGTGTGTATCAGCGTTCGTTGGTTCCAGGCTTAGGTTAGTTATTATTTATGATGATTGTGTGGACCAGAGTGCGTCAACGGTGGGCCGTCAGGGCGGGTTGTACGGACTGCAAAAATACCGGCTAGTCCAGAAAATAGGCCGACAGGACCTTCACTTAGCCGCAGGCGCAACAGTGCGCTTGGGAGGTGTCACGCCCCCACCACACTTTAGCCCACGGTCCTCGTTCCCAGAAGAAAGCTAGGAGTCCACGTCCCACGAAGAAATCCGGGCGCCTCGCCCCACGAAGAAATCCGGGAGTCCTTGTCGGCAACGCTTAGCTAGGCGTTTAGGGACAAACCCTTCATGGATGTCCGCGGCCGAGAGCGACTGACTTCTTTGGGTCAGGAAGGGTCCTTGGATCGGTTGGCGAGTGACCCGGGGGTTGCGTTGAGCCGGTTGGCGAGTCATTCGAGAGTTGCCTTGGCAGTTCTGCGGTTGAGTTTCTGGGAGGTAGAACTCGGAGTGGTGGATAAGAGTCGTTGGATGTGGCTTGACGCCGGAGAGGGAACATGCATGCATGCATGATAAAAACAAATAGGCATTTTATGTTTTCAAAATGTTTGGGGCTTTCTTTGTTGATTTAGCAAAACGTTTGTGAACAAGACGCAAGAAAAGCAATAAAGACGATAAAGGTGTGTAATTGGAAATAGCAAACGTTTATAAAATCTGAAAAACGGACCGGACGTTTGACCTGTCTACCCCGTCGGTCGGTTGCCGGGGTTGAGGCGGCATAGGTTGAGGGTCAAGGGGTACGGAGGATTACGGGGTATCCAGTGCTCGGCAAGTCACCGCAGGTGCGAGTGCTTGCGCGATGGCATCAGGATGGGTTGCAAGTGGCTCGTCAAAGGAAGTTACTTTGAGGCGGCCGATGGACCCCTTGTTCGAGGACCAGTCTGCTATAAAGTGAAATGTTTCGGTGTCTGTTGCAGGACTTCGAAAGGGCCAGTGCATGGAGGCTGGAAAGGGCGCCGCACTGAGTCGGTGCGGTAGAAGACGTGAGTGTAGGTGAAGTCCGCTGCGCAGTTGCGCATCTCTAGTCTGGTCACGCGGCGCAGTCGGACTTAGTGAACGCATGCGTTGAACTAGGGAGGACGCAAAGTTGGGCGGAGGCATATCCGACGATGTGGGAGGTGAAAGGAATTCCCCTGGTAACTTGAGCGTTGGCCGTAAACCAGCTCTGCTGGCGCACATGGCAGGTCAGCTTTGATGCTGCTGTGAATGCCTAAGAGCACGAGCAAAACATTTTCGCTCCAGCTAGGGTCGGAGGAGGCGCAAAGCGAGGCTTTGGGCTGTCTATGGAAGCGTTCAACTAACCCGTTGGCTGCTGGGTGATAGGCTGTGGTATGAATGCAGTGACAGCCTAAAACGTTGCAGAACGTATCAAATTGTGAAGATTCGAAAGGCGTTCCTCGGCCAGTTGTAATGGTGGATAGGCATCCGTAGTTCGAGACCCAACGGCCTAAGAAGGCCCGTTTAACAGTCTCAGCTGTGCGCTATGTTACGGGAATGGCTTCTGGCCATCTGGTGAAGCGGTCGACACATGTAAGAATGTATACGAATCCGCGTGAAGGAGGCACTGGACCTACCTGGTCTACGTGTACACGCGAGAATTAAGAGTTCCTGGCAGGTTATGAACCCAGAAGACTGCGGTTGTGACGATGTATTTTGGAGCGCTGGCATTGAAGGCAGGCGCGAACCCAATTACGGACATCTTTGTTTACGCGTGGCCAAACGAAACCTTCGGTAACCAGTTTCAAATATGCATGGATACCGGGATGTGATAGTGGGTGCAGTGCGTCAAATACTGTGCGTCTGAAGGTGACAGGCAAGTGGGGTCTAGGGCAACTTGTGGAAGTGTCACAGAGAATGGTTACTTCCGTGGGTTGGAGAGGTACAGGCTGTACATGCAGCTAAATGGACAGCAGTGTGCGCTGTATGTCTTCTTCTTTAGCCTGAGCCGCTGCCATTGCGGCAAGGTCGACGGTAGGCAAAGACTGGAGAGTGAGGTTGACGCGTGAGCGAGCGTCGGCGACGGGATTATCGACACCTGAGACATGGCGTATGACAGCAGTAAACTGCTTGACAAAGTCTAGGTATTTTGTTTCCCGTGGTGAGTATTCGTCGCAAGCAGAGTTGAAGAAAAAGATGTGGGACTCGTGATCAGTGTAGACCGTGAAAGCGCGGCCTTCGAGTGTGTGACGGAAGTGACGTATCGCTAGGTTAATGGCAAGCAGTGCTCTGCCAAATGTGCTGTGACGGGATTCCGCTGGCTGCAGGCACTTGGAGAATAACCCAAGGAGCTGCAGTTGCCCCCAACGTGTTATTGGAGGACGACCCATACCGCGGCGTCTGAGGCATCAGTCGCAATAGAATGGGGCGCAGTTGATTCGGAATGAGCGAGGAGGGCTGTGTTGGTGAGAGCATCCTTTAGCTCGGCGAAGGCTGCTTGTGCTATGTCAGGGAAAGCAAACTAACTTTCAATCCTCCTGAGTAGGTTGGTTAGCGGCTGCATGAGCTAAGTGCAGCGGGGAATGAAGCGTCCATAGTAGTTAACCAAACCACAAAATTGACGGAGGTGCTTGAAGGAAGTCGGAGCTGGGAAGTCCTTGGTTGCCTGGACCTTAGCAGGAATGATTTCGATACCAGAGATGAAACAAGGTGACCTAGGAATCCTACCGTTGGTTTGCCGAGTTCGCACTTAGTCGGGTTGACCGTGACACCGTGTTGGGTCAAGCGCTGGGAGAGAGTTCGAAGATGAACGCGGTGCTCTTGTTCCGATGAACTGGCTACTAAAGTATCATGGAGGTAGGAATAAGCGAAGTCTAGGTCAGGAGGGACATCGTGGATGAAGCGTTGGAAGGTTTGTGCAGCGTTGTACGATCCAAATGGCATACTTAAAAATTAACGGCTGTTTTGGGAACGTCATTTTCTTCTACAGGTATCTGGTTATAGGCGCGAACCAGATCGGTCTTGCTGAAGATCGTCTTACCTGCGAGGCATGCGGTAATGCCCTGAATGTGTGGGATGGGATATCTATCTGGGATGGTTAGTCTATTATGTGCGCGATAATCACCGCGATCGCAACAGTCGCCAGATTTCTTGGTGACCATCTGCAGGGGCGAGAACCAAGGGCTGTCGGAAGGGCTATGTATTTCAAGTTCAGGCATATGCTCAAACTCCGCCCTAGCCACCTTTATTTTCTCGGGCGATAGTCGGCGTGGGCGGCATGACACAGGTGGACCATTCGTCCGTATGTGGCGCGTGTCCTGAACTGCCAAGGCCAAAGCCGAGTGCATAGGCTCCTCGATCTTGGAATACTGAGAAAAGAGGTTGGCGTAATCTGGCGTGGTCTTGGAAATGCATATACTGGGGATATAGATGCGATATCGGCGGTGATGTCACGTACACTGAGTTTCGTTGCAGTGTCGACTATCATCTGGCGTTGTGCAGCGACCAGAGGTCGAAATGCCTGAGAACTTCAATGCCACTGATAACAAAAGGTACCGCAGCGACGGTGAATACCCGGCTGAACGTTTGCCGAAGACCTAGGTCAAGGGTAAGCGACCAATGGCCGTAGGTGGCTGTGAACGTTCCATTGGCGGCATTGAGGCTTATCGACAAAGAAGCGAGTGGCTTACCTGGCATAGGGGGAATGATGCTGACTTCCGCCCCGGTATCAATTAAGAACTGGATTTCGGAATCATAATCCCTAATGTAGACGAGACGACTTTGGGCTTTGCCAACGTTGGTGGCCATTACAGGCCGGCGTGGCGGATCGTGTATAGCGTAGAAACTTCACGGCTGTACGCACTTACGGGTTTTATTACCGAAGCGCGAGTGGTAAAAGCAGTAACCTGAGGCATCAGGTTTTGTGCGACGGGGCGATGATCCAGACCGGTTGCGGTGCTTACGGTTTAAAGTGAGTTCCTCGATCTGGCGCTGAAGCGACGCTATCTACGATGATAATGCGTCTATTGCCGACGCCTGGCTAGTCGCTGGTGTCGGTGTGCCTGCGCCAGCACAAAGCTGCTTAAGTGCTTTGGTTTCAGTCTCTGGCTGGTGCCGTTGGATGACGCGGTCTGCTAGATCTGCAATTGCTGTGAGTAGCAGGTCACTTCCTACTGCAAGGATAGCCTGAGAGCTTTCAGGAAAGCGTTGCATCCACAGCTCGCGGAAAACCCCTACGTCCATGTTGGACGTGCCGATGAGCATTTGCATTTCGCGCAACATGGCTGAGGTCATCCTATCACCTAGTTGCAGTTCACTAAAGAGTTGCCTCAGTCGGACCTTGTCAGACGGCTAATTCGCTGAATAATAACCTGTTTAAAAGTCTCGTATTTCATTGCCAGTGGGGGCAAAATATGCTGTCGCCTATCTGTGAGGATATACTGTGAGGTAGGCGAGGTATTAGCTGATTGTACCGGGCGAAATCAAATGAACTCCGACAAATATGAAAACGGGTTCTAGGTGCAAAACCTTAACGAAGGACCATCCTCCCAAAATGGTGGAGGAATTGGCCAGGACAGGCTCAACGGCGTTAACCACTTATTGAGGTTGCTCATCCTCTGGATAATCCATTGCAAAAAGCTGATAAAAAGGTGGTAGGTGAGAAAACAATATGGTACCAAGTAATAAATCTACAAATCACTGGAACGAGCTCACCAAGATGAAAGTTCACAATGACAGGCGGCTTGTTCCTGACAGAGCTCACCAATTGTTGGGCGGAGCCTGGGATACTAGTCGGTAAGCAATGACACTTAAGACGTGTCAAATACGAGACAGTATAGAAGTCGGAGGCGGCTGAACCCAACGTATATCGTGCAGGCTACAAAAATAGGAAACGAATCAGCTAGAGCGAGAAGCAGTGTAGCAAGGTACTCACCAAAACGGTTTGTGTCCACGGATGTGCAGTAAGTAAAACAACTGGACGTTTTGAAGGTTAAAACAACCGTAAAATCCAATGTTGCAAAATACTGAAAGAGCTTGGTTTCCGGTACACTACAATAGCCTCAAACCGAAACGCGAATGTTCACCTCATTGGACTATACAGATTTTGTATGAAACAATGCCATTTGACATCCATTGACCCGTGATATGCAACTTCCTGATTTCTCCATTTTAGCATCACAAATAAAACTTATTTGAACCTGAATTCACAGAAGTGTAACGTACACAACAAACACAAGGAAAATTAATAGCCCAAATGTTTATGCACGTGCCTTCCAATAACTATTTGCTTTAATCATCCATAACTTTGGTATACATATAGAAACCGTAAGCACACTTCCTCCGCTCCAGAATAGATGCTCTTCACACTTCACGTTCAAATTGTGTGTGACCGTCACATAAACCAATTGCGAAACTCGGCGAACAGTTGAACCCAGGAACATACTCCAGTAGTTATCACTTTCGTCTATCGTTACCGTATTAAGGGAGCTCTCCGAGTTCCAATACCAATTTGTTATCTATCCTATAATACAAGCAGGAATAATAATAAACGATGTAGCAATTCCAACGTTCTTTGATGTCACTGCAGAAAATGCCCTCGAAAAGCTCTCCCGCCCTTACAAAATTAGCCCTTCACTACCCGAGAGGCAACCAAACGTAGAGTAAGCAGTCGGCAGTTAAGGTTACGACAAGAGGAAAGGCGCTGGTTCCGCGAGGGGTTAAAACAACGTGGCAAGTCGCGTTACGCACAGCACCGTCATCCAACCTGGCGAACGTTAGTCAACTAAGCCTCGCCGCTTTAGCACCACTTCAAACAAGGCGCAATATAAGAGCAATGCATGCATATGCTATCCAAGCGCAAGTGATTCCTTTTGAAATCAGCATTCCATATCAATGTATTTACTCCCAATTCGCGCGATGGCCCACCTATTGGCTGGCGTACTAAAGCGTAACGCCCCCATACTGGGAATTTCCTTACAACTATTAGCTACTCCCGGTGTTCGTACTACAAGTCCAAACTACCTTGGTTGTTCTGGTAGCACAATTGTACCAGTTGACGTAGCAAATTGATAGAAACAGGACGGCGGTCAAGTAGGTTAATAAAGAATAATTTGCGGTTAAATGCCTTCATTTTGACATCTGTTAATAAATAAATGATTTACATGCAAAGTATGTGTTTTAATTTGACTATAAGACGTGTGGTTTAAATGCATCGGTAGCTCAGCTTATTCGCAGTTTTCGTTTTGTGACCTTAGTCACTTCTGTCGCTTTGGTTTACGTTACCGTTTGGCTCCGTTGATGCTGCGTTTCTTCAGCCACACATACCAGGTTTACCAGTTATAGCTCGGTTGATACATATGTGTTCTTTTCCAGCATGCCGCATGGAAAAAGTTATCAAGGAACTGCAAAGTTTCCTTCTCGTAGCGCCATTTACCTTGTAGCAAAGAGAATGACCTCAGGGTTCAGCTACAAAGAAGCGCTGCTGTTGTCCACTCTTAAGCGACAAAATGATAAGATGATTTGTAACATATATTGCTTATGGTTGCTCAAACAGTGCAGTCTTCTGAGAACGTTCCCAACTACTGTGAAGCTGACAGGGACCCAGATCAGGTGGTCCATAACTTGAGGGAACATGTTGCAAACTTTCCGGTATCTGCGTCTTTGGTTCGTTTACTGCTGGGGCACGTGCAACTGTGGATGCCATTTCTGCTTAAGGATTACCGGTCGATGATGCAGACTCCACGGATTTCCCGCCTATGAAATGTTGCACCGGCACTTACGCTCAAGTAACTCTACTCAGAGGCATTCAGCGTTCGGGGCCATTAAAAAGCAACCGTAAGTAGCACGTTGATACTGCCATTATTAAACAGTAAGCTCGCCAGCTGTTAGAGCTGCCGCTGCACCATCCATTGTTGAGTTACTGGTGCACTGCACTGCACTCAGCTTTATTTTTAGACGAATTATGTCTGATTCAATCAGAACAGTTCGCTCATCGCCGTATGTCCGTGGCCGTGTTGCAGCTGTTGCAACAGCAGTCCCAAAAGCGGTCACCGGGACTCCCTCTGCCATTTATCTTTCAGCTTAAGAGATACGATGAACGGCTGTAGGACCCAGATTTCGAAAACAGCGTCTTAAGTTCTGCTTAGCGTAGAGCATTTTAAAGCAACCATTTGTTTGATGTGCCCGGTGCTAAATTGTAAGGCGACGTCCGCGGTAACAAGGAGCAGCTAACGATAAGATCAGTTTCCGCAGAGATCAATTACTCAGGCGTGGCATGTGCATTGCATTCAGACGGACAACTATGAACGGCATTGTACACAGTAGGTTGACATACCGTAATCCATAAAAACTACGAAGGTATCATTCGACAAATCATGGGTGTTGAAGCCTCGGATACTGACATTACACGCTACATAAAAGCGCGGTTGCACACCGCGCAACACAAAAGACCGTCTGCTGTGCAAAGTAAAGGATGCAGCGCAACCGAGGTAAACCCACTGCTTTATTATGAACATCTTTAACCTCCTACGTTGTAAAGCGCCCAAGCGGATTAAACACCTTAACAATGCGGTTCTTGGTTTTAAACCCGATTTTGTACCATACACCTTTAGGTATATAAACAATTTATATACCTCGACTGTCATTTCCTTTGTCTTGTGATGTTCTCCGCTGCATGGCAAGCGACATTTAACTTTCGGACCAGCAGCATGAAGAGCCGTCTAGGTGTGTCCCAATGTCCAGCAACTGAGGCAACACGTACTGCATGAACCTTAGGCCTGAACAGTCATGAGATTGGTTAGGTACTACCTGCGTGGTAGTGTAATGTCCATATTCGGAGATCGTTTGTAGGTAAGCATGGGTTCTGGAGCTGCCGGATTTCTACCCATGGCTGTGAATTTCCATTGGTCAATGATCGGTCTCTTTTTATTGGTCCGCCATAAACTGGACAAAATCCGTTTCTGCCGTCTCACCGTAAACGATCCTGTTCAGTTTAGTTTAATGCACTCATAGGAACGTTTAGGAGGCTAATCAGGACAGGATCTGGACACGTGCTACCAGGGTGGAGCTTCATGCTATGTCGATTCCAAACGTACCAAAATTAGCGTCGTTGTCCGTGCTTATTCCAAAATGAATGTGGCTGTCTGATCCTTATACCTAAATGCATCTCCCCGGGATTTACAGGAATACATAAAATGATTTGAGCTATATTGTTCCACCAGGCGTAATTCTCGCAAAGACTTTAAAAGTGCACACTTTTTAACTGTTGCTGGTCGAGATGCCTGTTCACTCCCAGGGAATCTGGCTTATCCTCGGCTCCGTTTAGTTATTATACAACAAGTTGAAGGACCTTCTTTTGTCTCATTTATTACCGGAAAATTTAGTAGTTGCCTAAAGGGTACAGTTCAGCACTGATGCGTCAGTCTAATGAAGTTGTTCGCAATTTACATGAATAAATAGGTAAATAAATATTTTATTCTCGAGAACGCGAGGCATACCTTTTGGGCATGAGCAGCATTTTGCAATATTGTACATGCTAGCATGATTAGCAGCACCAAGAACGGGTGTAGTACGGATGGAATCAGTAGGGTTGGCCCATATTGCCCAAAGGTTGTACTAAGACTATGTCCACAAAATGCGTGGTGTGGAGATAAGACTCAGATCACTAATGTGGAGTATGTTGATGAGGAACTAGTCCGATGAGGTTGTGTACATAGTGCAGGTCAGGTGAGTGAAACATGAGGAAAAAGCTGCAAAAATATTTCAGAATAGTGGCGTGTAACTGCTCAAAGTTGTAGGCGTGTTCGTACGAGAGCAAATTTATGCACAGAATTTGTAAATGTGGTATCGGTCAACTTGTCAATGTGGGCTTGGGGCGGTGACTTTATTGCGTAGCGAGTTACGTCCGCCACGTCGCATGGTTGTTAAACAGACTTTGGTGGCGTTTTGTGGGTAAAATGGCTTGCCAGACGAAGGCCCACCACATCCTGAAATAATGCCGACTGGTGATATGATATTGAAAAGATTACAGTTGACCGATTATCCTCGCGAATATTCGCAGTCACGTTTCGCCACTTGGTTTCCCATTGTTGTGTAGCCTCCTTGGGAGTCGACCGCAAGTGGTTGGAGCTTTGAAGTCGGACGACTCAGGTGACCTGTGTTGATTTGATTAGTTTTCTGGGTTCCTTTAGTGTGTCAGGATTGCGAAATGCGGGTGATTCCTTCGAATTGTGTTGGTTCCGGGTCCAGGGAAGCGTCGCAGGTACGCCCTCAGAGGGGTTTCGTGCAGGTAAGTTCATTTCATCCTCAAATTCAGTCGCAAGCATAATCTTGTGGAGTTGGGGGTAAGCTTGATGTGTACCTGAGAAATCGATTAATTGCTGGCATAGCTAATCTCTGTTTTTGTCGCCAGCTCTTATCAATTCCGGCACTGACTTATAATTAAGTAAGTCCATCTGTTTGCCCTACGAGAATGTGTATGTGACATAAAAAAGTCACAGACGACTTCTGTTGATCAACGACTTTTTGGCTCCAGCAAACGCCGAGTTCATGCCGAAACGAGAAAAGCGTGCCAAGCCAACGGGTTTAAACCTCACGGCCTGCTCAATCGTGGGCCCAGAAAATTCCTAGTGTAAATGGTTGTCCAGTGTGCAAAAAGATTAGACAATATATTTCTTGTGGAAAGTTGCATTCCCGGTATACTTGTCCGGTATACTTGGCTTAGCTGGCTAGCCGAACATCCTCCTCCTGGTGCCTGCCGGGTGGTTCGGGTTTAACCGGTTCAAGCAAATAGCTTGGCGGCAGTTTTCCAGGATGTGGTGGGTTTTCGCCTGGCAAGCGTTCTCCCTATAAAAAGCCACCAATACCCGTTAAACAGCCCTGTGAGGTGGCGGTCGAAATGAAGTCACTGCCCCATGGATATCCGGATAAACCTTTCCGGACACCATTCTTCTACTCGCACATTGCTGACTACGTTAAACATTCAAGAGTGGAGCACACTATTACAAGCACAAACTACACAGCTACATACGCACACACGAGCACATACTTATATACCCGCTACAAAATATACACTGCTATGCAAACATATCGGGTTTTTGTACAGTCTTGATCATGCATTGTTATGTCAACATGATCCATTCTGTAAGGACTTGCCTCGCGTTGTCAGGAATATAAAAGCTTTTAGCTTTAAATGCTTTAAGCTTTAAGCGCCATCGGTTTGGAAAAGTCGGACCTATTCTCAGCGTTCGCCACCAATGCCAACATGATAATATAGTGAAATGGGTTGATCAGACTATGTGAACCCAATAAAGGATTTCCGGTCCTTACCACTGGCTGCGAATACGAGTGGTCACTTGTACGAAACCATACGCTTCGGAAACGGTACGTCACATCGTTTCATGGTTGATACTGGTAGGGTGATCCTAATTTCTAAAACGTGGCTCAATTATCTATACCCCGAATTTCAGCTTACTTCAACATCCAGCATTATTAATGTTAACACTAGACATACCCATCCGGTGCTAGGAGGTTGTACTTTACTGATATTAGATAAACATTCTAACCATGTCGAATGTATATTTGTTGGCATTCATCAAGGCCGGTCTATTCTCGGTCTTAAGATTATGCAGGCGTTTAAAATAAGTGTCACATTTCTGTCACACACTGCTACTGACGCTCAAGTTTGTCGTTTAATGCACGATTATTTAATGAACTTTAGTGGAATGAAAAGCCCACTGGTTAATTTAGAAGCAGCTGGTGATACTGTTTTCTGTAAACGTCGTTTAATCCCATTTTGACTAAAGGAACCTCTTCGCAAGTTAGTTGCTCCCCTCTTTAAAGCAGCGATTACTCTCCTAATGCAAAGTTTACCATGGGTCACACCTTTTGTCAAACCGTTAAAGCCGAATGGACAAACATCTAGAGTGTGCGATGGTTACCACATTACCCTTAAAGCGAACCCACTGCAGCGTCGTTGTGCCACGGAAAAACCGGACTATTTTAACGCGCGTCTACTTGGATCCAAGGATGTTTGGAACCTAGAATTAAAAGCTGCATATTTACAGACAGCACTCACTGATGATTCTAGCGTACTAAACACCATCAACACCCCCTTTGGGTCGTAACCGTATAGGTTTCTTCCTTTTCGTTTTAATGTGTAGCCAGCCGTATTTGTAGACGTGATGAACTCTATTTTGCAAGGTCTCGAAGGGTTGTGGTCTATCAAGACGACGTGGTCGTGCAGGCTGCCGACAAACGCACACAAGGTTCTGGATTGTTTGCCTTTATAAATCTATTCAAGGATGATAGTCTGTACATCAACTCAAAGAAGTGTCTAAATGCTGACCAAGATCTCCGTTGCCTTGGTTATCATCTTATTTTTGAAGGATTCAAACCAGATGTTGATCGGACAAGTCCATTGGTGAATCTGAAGTCGTCCACCAATGTTCATGAGCTTCGATCACTGATGGCAGCCTTGCAGCATTATTCCAAATTCATTCATAATTTTGTATACAATGCTGCTACTTTACTCACCTTGTTGAATGACAAGTGCTTGGTTAGACAAACATGAGCAAGTTTTTCGAAAGCTTTTGAAAATGCTTACATCTGGTGGTGTTCTTCCAACATTCTGTCCGAAACTACCCACCGTGCTTTTAACAGATGCCTCATTAACCAGTATAAGTGTTGTGTTAGAGCAAGGTGAGTACCATGTTCTGTGTATATCTCGTCGACTCGGCAAAGTTGTAAAGGAGTATGCGTAGATCCATCGAGAAGGTTTAGCTGTATACTGGGAAGTCACTAACATTTACAAACATTCGTTTGGTCGCAGAGTGATTATTGTGCTAGAGAATGAAGCTCTAAAGTTCCGTTACAACTTTGCCAGTTCTTTAGCTAAACGTTCAGTGGGTATGGTTCAAAGGCGGAGTGTTTCTCTTAGCGCGTATAACTATGTGGTTGAGCATAACAAGTAAAGTTCATTCCTCATGTCGACTACGTTCGCGAAATGCAACGGTATTCGAGGCTGATCCTGAGATGAATTGTCTACTCTCCCAGCCGCTTCCAATGGTTCGGTCAGCCCTTATGAAGGATACTAGAAAGTAGTACGGCTCATTGCTTGCCGCTCTCAAACGAGAATGGTCTGCATTTTTGAAACTGAAAGTTCCACCGTTCTATGTGTCTCTTGATGAGTTGCGTGTTACACCTGCTGCATTACTGTATGTGAATGAGGGTGTCGTGATGCCGCCGAGTTTGAGCTCAACTGTTCTGACGACGTTACATTCTGCTATTTTCGTAGAGAAGATGAAGTCATTAGCTTGATGCCTGTGCTGGTGGTCGGAATTAAATGCAGATATTTAACGAACTGCATCTGTTTGCCCGAACTGTAAGCACACGACTCTACAGCGACCGTCCACGTGGACACCATAGCAGATGACACGCGCGCCTTTCAAAAGGATGCATACGGATTGCTTTGGATCATTTCTACAAAACTACTATGCACTAGTGGTGGTGGCTTCTTATTCAAAGTGGCCAGAGATAATCATGTCCAATAAACCAACTACTGCTGTTCCTGTCCGTGCCTTGAGAAATGTGTTTAATAGGGCAGGAGTCTCAATAATTATTTTATGTGACAATGGCTCACATTTTCAACCTTATTTGTTACCATTTGGCTTCAGGTTCTCGGGTGTCGTTACTATTTTACTGCTTCAAGTTATCAATGCTCCAGTGGCCTAGAGGAAAACCATTTTGCAACTTTAAAACGTTCTGTTACCTCTTGTGCACCCACTTCTTTTGATGAACATGAGGGCCCTGTTGATAACTTAGTTCTTAAATACCGTGACAGTGTGCATTCCACCACTGGAGATACACCTGCTAAACTTTGTAAATCCAGATTACTGAGGTCAAACATGCTTCGTTTGGTAACCGCTGAATTATCGTATTTCAGAGGCAATGATTTGGGTCCTTCATCTGGAATCCGTGTTAACAAAGTTGACAGTCGTTTGATTAAACTTCTGGATCTAGATGACTGCTGTGCACATAAACGGCAAGTTGATCAGGCACGATAAAGGGATTCCAGTCAGTTGTTATTTGATTCAGTGTGAACTAAAAATACAAATGACTATGCAGTTTCAGTGTTTAGTGAGATTTTTGAGCAAAGCCAACCTCCAAGATAATCCGCCAGAGTAAAGGAATTCCTGATAAAATTACAGAGTCTTAGAGTTGCATTCAAGCTACGGAGGATGTGATGATGGTACATACATGATTCCATGGTTGGTTATTGTTACTCTTTTCCACCCATCAACTTAAAATATATACCCATAAAACCAACTTTAACGTAGGGGTTCTTACTAGGATTCGAGACAAGCCTGGTTAGAGCTTAATTCTATTCCGCTTCCGGACCTACCATAGGTTACCAGCACGAACTGTACAGTCACGGTCATGGGCTGTTGATGTACAAGGTAGTCCAAGCTAGAGATTGTCACCGCGAGACATTCTGCAATGTTCGAAACACTTAAACTATGTATAACACTACGTGAGACTCGTACCATTCTCCCCGTATGCTTTGATTAAGTAACTACAACGGCTCTGTAAAACATTTTGCCAACTTTGTAGCACATTTGCACACATGTCGTTCTTCAAGTTCGTTCATTCGCTTTGGCACTAATCCAACGAACATCATGTGCACGGGCTCACTTTAATGGCTGTATGCCGTCAGCCAACAGTCAGAGCGAACTTGTGCTAATGGCAGTTTGTTGTGGTTAAACCTGCCCGCAGTAGCCGTAGCGTGCTTCCTTTGCTAGTTGGCATGCTTTTCTAGTGTTCAGTTTATTTTTGAACATACTTTGTTTGGAGTGGGCAGCCGTATCTATACCGGCTGCACCTATCAAACCATGCGGGTAACTTCGGCATTACGTTTCAACTAATCCACCAGTATTAGCTCTGCGTTGCTTTCGGTGTGCAATGTTACTCCTTAGAAATCCTTGTGTGACGGAAGGTTGTTAGCAAACCTGTTGAAGACGCAAAGCAACACCGCTATGTAGCTTTAAAGCGCGTCTAGAGTTGCCTAGAAATGAGCGAACGTTAATGCGCACTTTGTACTGGTGGCTAAAGTAATTAATGGAGCTGTCCATTTCCGTTTCTAGTGGACGTGGAACTACAGGGCTCCTCAGCAGGGATCTTGAAACACCTACATAATGTCAAAAGTTGCAACAACTCCCCTGTCCCAATTTATATGCCAGGTGTCATTTATAGGCCGCGTTGGTGGTACAAATGTTGCCATGTCTTTTAACCATAGCGTTGTGACCTCCATTACCAAAAGCATTGCTGCGAAAATGAAATGGCTGGACGTAAATGACAAGCATCGCTTACTCGGTGTGCCCTTCGCTTGCGCGGTAAGGGTTAAGCTGTGTATTTGTAATAACCCACTCATAGATTCCTCTTCGTGCTTTTCTTGCTGGATGCGCAGAACCAGGCAATAGACCCAAGCAAGGAAAGCTTGCTGGGTTTCACCAGATGAGAAACCTAACGCGTTGTGCATCAGTATGTACTATTCTTCAGACCAAGGCGTTTATTTTCTGCAAAGTGAGCACAATATCTAGCCCAGCGTATCAACAATTAGTAAAGGAAACGTTATAGAGGCGCTAACATGAGGAAAATTTGGTGTAACATGGGAGCACGGGTTGGATTATGCTGCAAATACTTTCTATGTGACCGAAACGTGAGGGAAAATTTTCCAGCCGGACGCATTTTCGGAAGGATTTTGGTCATTAATCGGACGAACCACCGCCAAATTGCTGGCGCAGTTCGGTCATCCGTGTTTAATATATCAGTTGAATGTGGGATAATATCAACGATTGAGGAGGGGCATTGAATAAGCGTTCAGTGTAAAATGATGGATATAAGGAGGAGAAAGGAACGATTTTGCGTTGTAACAAGATAGCTTCTAACTAGCGCTCTCAACTCTTACCCATATGCTCGCTGGCTACATTTTCTGGAGACGTTTCAGCGTTCAAGAATGCAGGCAATCTAAACTACCGCCGTAACCTTTAACAAAGAGTGGCGTGGGCGCATATATGACAACATTCAAAAGAGCGTTTCACGGTTGACTAATTAGGATGGAAACGCGATGGCTGCGGCCCCTTGGTCGACTTTATTGGGTGACCAGTTTCAGATTACGGTACCTTAATGTTGTATTGCAGCAAGTTTCAGGTGGCGGCAAACATTACAGTGGTTATCATGTTCTAATATGTCAGGATGAGCTCATCAAGTGAACTGCGAAATCTCCCGCTGTACAAGTTCAGGTCCTTCAGTCACAAGTAGCAAGACAACTGGTACAATCCCTTCACATTTTCGTTGTCCTTTGCTGTACGGTCTCCATTGCAACTAGGTCGCGAGTTAACCAGGGTTGCTATTCCTAGGGCGCTTACTGTATGTATGGCCGCACATAAGTATTGAGCATTTGAGGGAAGGTGGAGGGGCAGAACATTCCGGAGGACGTTGAAAGTCACCACCACATCTGCTGGCAAGAATAACCTCTCCTTTCTGACTAATGCAGTCACGGCTGAACACTCAAGCTTGTTCTCTGACAGCTGCTGGGCGATGGAGTTATACTAACTCAGATTTGACACTCCCACTACACTTGCATCTTCCCCTGCTTTGATCGCTGCTCCATCTCACTTTTTCCATAAAGCCATAACGACCAGGCTAAACGTTTATTTGTTTGAGTCACTATTCCCACTCTCACCTCAACTGGCCTGTTTGTTCTCTGCCTGATGCGTTCGCCTCGAATTGCCTCACCTGTACTTGAGGTTGCCTTACCTCACTTAGACCATTGAGGCTTAAAAGCCTGGTTTACAGCATATTCACCTGTGATACTTTTCTAACCTTAACAGGCTAATTCTCTTTCACACTACCGTTCCAAGCGCTATGATCGTGAGCCTATGCTAATCTGTCTGATTACACTGCGCCTGATCCAGCCTCACCCTGGCATTAGGAATCCAGGCATGCTACCCTGCGGTAGCTCAATAACAACTGATTCATTACGCCTTTTGTCTCCTTGACCTCGGTATGTGGCTTTTCCTCAACTTTGTCTCGGATGCTGTCTTGAATATCTGCTTGCTTGTTTAATGTCTCCCCACTTCTGCCGGACCGAACAGTCTCTTCTTTCTGCCCAATTCATTCTCGCCCGAGCTGTAGCGTCTATCTTCTGATGGCTGCTACACAAATGATGTATTGTGCCTCAAGGTTGGCACTTCCACTGAGCTTCCAATTTCCTTTGCTCTGATTGTTGCTGCTCCTCACTTCCCCAGAAGCCATTTCGATCCGATGATACGCTGATTTGTTTGAGCAACTTAAGCAATCCTCACCTCACCTGGCTTGCTTGTTGTCTGTTTGAAGCGTTCGTCTTGCATTGCCTTACCTGTCTTTGCTGTTTCCTTACCCCGCTTAAACCATTGAGGCTTACACGCATGGGATACAGTATATTCACTCGTTATTTTCCCTTTTTCAACTTAAATAGTCTAATTCTCTTTCCAAGCCCAAACATCGTGAGTCTATGTTAATCTGTCTGTTTACTCTGTTCTGGATCCCGCCTCACCCTTACCTTATGAACCTATGCATGCTGCCCTGGATTAGCTTAGTAACACCTGATGCATCATGCCTTTCGTCTCCCTGACCTCGGTATGTGGCTTTTCCTCAACTTTGTCCCAGATTTTTGTTCTATTTATCTGCTTGTCTGTTTAAATGTCCCCCACTTCTGCTGGTCGGAATCGTCTTCTTTGTGCCTAATCCATTCTCGTCTGAGCTGTCTCATATATCTTCTGATGGCTGCTAGGCGACTGAAGTATACTAACTCATGTTTGCCTCTTCCGTTGATCCTTTCACCTTCCCCTGCCTTGATCGTTGCTACTTGTCACTCTTTCCCCTAGGGTCATTACGAAAATTTGACATGCTTAGATGTTTGCGCCCCTTATCTCACTCGCTCCTCACCTGGATTGCTTGTTGATTGCCTGAGGCGTCGTCTCAAATTGCTTCACCTGTCTCTGCTGTTTCCTTACCTCACTTAGACCATTGAGGCTTACAGGCCTGGGTTATAGCATATTCACTCGTCATATTCCCTATTTAACATAAATAATCTAATTCGCTTTCAAGCTACCTTTCCAAGCCCTAACCTTGTGAGCCTATGCTACCCTGTCTGATTACTCTGTCCTTGATCCGCCTCACCCTGACCTTATGAATCCAGGCATGCTGCCATGAATTAGCTCAGTAACACCTGACCTTTCGTCTCCCTGACCTCGGTATGTGGCTTTTCCTCAACTTTGTTTCAGATTTTGTGTCCCAAATCTCTGCTTGATGCCACAAATGTCACCGTTACATTTGGTGGCCCGAATAGTCTCTTCTTTCTGCATAGTCCATGCTCATCTGACCTCACCCGCCTGTCTTCGGACAGCTGCGACTGACTCACGCTTGACACTTCCAACGTTATTGCACTTTTCTTTGCTTTGATTGTTGTTCTTCCTTACCTTTTCCTCTAAAGTCATTTCAACCTGATGACAGTTTTATTGGTTGAAGCCACTTATCCCAACCTCGCCGCATCTGGCCTGCTTGTTAGCTCCCTGATGCGTTCGCCTCGAATTGCCTCACCTGTATTTGATTCTTCCTTCCTTGGCTTAGAATTCGAGGCATAAAAGCCTGGTTTACAGCAGATGCACCCGTGTTAACTTTCTTTTCTTTGTTTACTTTCGCTTGTCGTCGTCTTCTTTTTGTTCGCACTCATCGTCTCACATCTGCTTCTAGCTAGTTAGCAACCTCCGTCCGCATAGATTCTTTAGATGGTCGCGGAACACAGAATACCAAATATTTTTGCCTTGTACATATATCCTTTTAATCAAGTTTTAATGTATACGACTTTTACATTCACGCCACTAAACGTCACAGGTTTCCTTGGTGGTTTTTGCTGATCTCCTTTTCTTTACCTTTCTTTTCGCTTCCCCGAAGTCTGAAGATATTAACAAAAACTTACCAAGCATACTATCTGGCCTGTGGGTCCGCAACTGAATTGACTTACAAAATAAAAGCCAATCGTATCAGGCCTCTAACACACTCACTTCCTCTTTGCTCTACCTCCACTTTTCAATTAGTGCCGGATGCCCTTATTCAGAGGATTGGATCATCTAGGGCCTGCGTGCAGATTGCCTTCAAAACTATTGAGAAACACAACTTACTTGCATCAAACCATAACTACCAGCCTGTCGATCGTCCAATCACGCGCTTTTGGGTCGTCGGCAACCACAGGCTGTTCAAACAACAACAAAATGTGACATACCCGGGGTACTAAATGTTTAGCCGCAGTGCTCCTGGACGTAGTGGGTGGTTGCCTGGCAAGCGCTGTCCCTATAACAAGCCACGTATATCTGTTTAACAGCACTGCGACGAGGCGGATGTGACGCCTCTAACTAAAGTCACTGCCCCATGGTTACCCAAGCGACCACACACCCACCATGGACCTCCCCTAACCCTTTGCACACTATCCACATGCTCCATCGCAGTTGCAGTGGTATATATTTAACCTAGTATAAATGCTAGACACATGCACTACTAAATATCTGTATCTACCCACGGATCCAAAGTTCTTAGCTAACTTGCACCATACTTTAAAACCCGATATTTAGTTGTACCTTTAACCTGATCATGCCTACATAGGTGCGTATCGCATCGCAACAGAATAAGGAATGCATTTGTTTATATATTTTGGTTGGCTTGCGATTTATGACGTCTTGAAAGACTGCACCAAAGAGCCGAGGTCATTTTTCAGTTTTACCCGAAAGTCTCCCTCTTGTGAGACCATCTGCAACGTACAGTCTTCAAGCTTATGTGCGTTAGTGGGCTTGTGGCAGACATGCACAGTTCCGCACCTATTCATGTTAAACGGAAATACTTTTGCCTTTGACCATTCAAAAGACGGTTAAAGTCCCGTTGCAACCTATTAATAAAAGAATAAATGTATATTCTCGGAATTACACAAGGCATGCCAACATGGATCTTTGTGAAAGCCTATCTCTCATCATATCTGTATGTTATCCGCAAAAAGCAGGAAAGTTGACTTGACGATACGATCAAGGTCCTTAATGAAGAACAAGGATAAGCGCAGCACTGACCCTGGCTCTTGTGGAACACCGAATCCACATCAATTAGGTCAGAAAACGAACGCCGTACTCGACTCTGAAGGCATCGCTAAAGCACGGGTTTACCGCTCCTTCCAAGCAGATGATTCTAATTCCGTCTGATTACAGTTTATGAAGGACGCGGTCAGCTATGCGATGGAGCGTTTCAGAAATGTCTAGCTCGTTGACACCGGTGTCGGTCCCACTGTCGGCCGTCACGGTCCAACTACCAAGGGCACTCAGTAGATGGGTAGCACATGACCGAAGTTAACAGAATCAGTGTTATTCTGTTACCATGCTGTTAGACTTGCGAGGTAGCTCATTAATGCCACAGCTGTGATCAAATTCACCCCGTTGAGAGCACCGTACGGAGTATAACTGGTTGTTAGTTTGTAGGCTCAGACCGGCAACCACGCATGAAAGTCAGGGTACTCTTCCCCTGCTTCCACATGTTTGGGACCTGCAGTTCATCAAGGTCTCTTTGGAACATTTGCTTTAAAGTTATGCTTATCCTCGTAACTGTTAACAGCAGTGCTTTCGGATGAATGTTGTCAAATTCCGGGGAAGTAGGCCTGCAAATTGACGAGCCTAAACCTTTTTTAATTTATTTATTTTAAACGGTTTCTGAACCGAATTAACGTGCGTCATTACTTGCTCCTTGGAAAGTGGGACAGGTATGTGATACACGCTAAAAGCGCGTCGGAACCTTAGGGCATAATGTAGCCCTAGATTGTTGGCTGCACCCTCGGCGGTTTAATCGCATCCATCCACTGATATTAGTGGGACACATCACGCTTCACGTTCTGAAGGCAGTTAACGTGCCTGTACTGAAGACATCTGTTAGCAAGAAACATTGTCGATAGGCTCTGCTGTTGTATTAATTTGTCCCCACCGACGAGTGTGGTACAGCAATTATGAGGCATAACATCGTTTCCCCAGTTGCCAAGTCTAGAGTTTAATGGAGCAAGGTAACCTTGGTTTTATATGGGTATAAAAGCTAATACTTAACAGGTCCCGTAGGATGGTTCTGGTGTAACAACAAAATATAAAACGTTGTTAGCCATATTGCGCATACACCGGTAAACTCACTGAGCTGTACGTCGTAGGTTGAAACTCCGAGGAGTCCATAAGGAATGACGGCACATAGGCAGTAGGTAATGCTCGTGTCTTCCCGGTGTACACACGCAGGAGGTGAAATAGTGGAACGAAATTTGGGTTTTGACCGGCAGTGAAAGCAGGTACAAACACTTGCGTTAATCTATGTGTAAAGTTTGAGATGAGGTCGTGCGGTGAAATGTGTGCACGGTCAACTCGGGTTTTGAACTCTGGCAGCGTGAGAGCACATATGACAGATATCGGTAGGGCATTCGTTTTTATGCAACCGCATAGGGAAACGAAATTCCGACAGCATCCCAAGCGACCCTACTACTCTGCCAGCTTGAGATGGTTGCCACTTAACTTGCTGTTGTAACTAAACGCTAGAAAGTAGTGGTACGTATGGTTGTGATCTCTCGACAGTCGGTAGGTCAAAAGGAGTTCCCGGCGCAATCGCCGATACTGTCCGCTGAAGACGCGGAACTATCGGAGCCTCCTTCATACAACGAGTTATATATCCCCTTAATATATTTGGTTGCCTGGCTTTGGGGCGTCTCTAAGGCGGTAAGATCTCTCATCAGCCATGGCTGCCGGACCAGTAGGACCTATTCCACAAGTGGCCGGAGGTATGAGCCGAGAAGCTGTAGAAACATTGAAGGGTTGAATATTTCGAATTTACCCTCTGGGTGGTTCACTTGTTGAGTGCCCCTCCTTGACACCGTTCCAGCTTGATTCGAGCATTCAAGGTCCTCCTGGACCAAACTTCCCGGATCTTGCTCGCCAGAAGACATTTGCAACTACTGCTTGCCGTGTTTGTCGGAATACAGCAACTTGTGTCATAAGTGCAACATTCTACATTTGTCGACATTAACTCGAAGTATCTACTGAATTGACCACGCGTATACCATATCTAGATCAGCTTGTTATCCCGTGTTAGCATCTGGTATATTAACCGTCCTCCACACCATGAAGTTATCGTCATAAAGCAATAACCTCTTGCTAATGAGGTTTGTGTTAGCGTTAAAACACGTCAAAAATAATTGCGCTAAAAGTACCCAGCCCTGCGGTACTCCGCATTCAACTCGGACCGGATCTTAAAAAGGTTCACGCACTCGTATTTCCAAGCGCCGGTGCAGAAGAACGCTGTTGATCCGTCGTAGGAGCCGATCATGAATACCCAAGGTCTGGAGTTTGAAGAGTAGAATGTCATGGTCTAACCAACCAAACGCACTTGAGAATTCGAGCAAAACTACATTAACTCCGACACAAGGGTCTGATGCTTCGGTTCATTAGGATCGTGCTAATAGTTGCTTTGTAGTGCGAGTTCGGCGGAAGCCATGCTGTTCCTGAGCGAAGCAGTTAAATTCTTCTAAGTAGGCCGCCAGCGCATCAGGAACAATAGCTTCCATTACCTTTGAAAGTACCGATAGTAAGCTTATGGGTGGGCAGTTGGCCGGATTGGAACGCCTGCCACCTTTGTGAATAGGAATAATTATCCTGTGTTTTCACGTGTCGGGCACGTACACTTCGTCAAAATATTGTTGAATGGATCGAACCAGAGACTCAGCTATACGCGCTTGTTCCGCCGCTAGCGATTTCGTGTGTACAAATTCAACTCCATAAGAGCTGTGCTTGCGCATCCTCAACAGCCCTTTTAGTACAGTTTCTGCCATGAAGGACATGTTTGAGTTTTTGCGTTGAAATAACCAGTGTCCTAGGGTGAAATGGCCTCTGATCGCGCTGAAATATGGCAGCGTATTGTTTGCGCAGGGTATTTCTCTCCTCCTTCAGTGTCATTGTGGGTCCGTTCGCTGTTGAAATAGGAGGAATTCCCCGCTTCACTTTACGTAGACTGTTGACGTGTTGATAAAAGCTTTGTGGTTTGAGGCCCTAAGCACTAGAAGCTCCTGTCAGTGCGCCATGCGATCCTTGCAAAGAAGCGAAGCGCTGTAGTTACGTTGGATCACATAAGCCATCCAAATCGCCGTGTTCGGAGAGAGCTGGTAGTTTGGCCAGGCTGAGTTTTGCACCGCTATACACTTGCGTGTCCTGTTTAGCAGAAACAAGACAACGTTTCTCGAGCGGAAGGTCTTAAACGCTGACGCTTCGGCAAAAAGAGGGCTAAACTGTCCGACGAAATGTTCCCATGCACTAGCTGGTACTTCGTCTGTCGGGGGGCCTAGTTGGCTGTCTTCTTTAGTCCAGCTAATACGTCGTAACGCATAATCGTTTTGGTTGCGTGGGCATTTTCCATGGGATCTTCTGCATGGTGAATCTATTCAAAGAATATGATTAAATGAACGCTGCGACTATTGGGACGTCGACGATCATCCTGTCTACCATTAATTCTTCGAAGGTCGATATCCGCTCCAGTATTGGCGTCTCATCTTTTTCTCGGAATGGGTGTGTTGATGTGACCATACAGCAAGCAAGTGGAGAAAGCTCTTGGAGAACGGCCTTATACTGTTCTCCGGAAGCTGCTGGGGATTCCAGATCGTAGATGTTGAAATCCCCGGTAACGTGAATGTGACTGTAAGTTGTGTTTATTACACTTCTTAATGCGGAGGCCAGATAGAAGTCCAGCTCGGGCGTGGAGGAAGGTGGGCGGTAAATGACCGCTACAGACAAATGTCGTCACCTGTTAAAGCTAGGCGACACCAGAGCGATCGCTTACCGTGCTAATCGGATCCGCCATGCGTTCTCAGTGGAGATCGCTTCGAGAGTACCGAGCCATATCCACACTTTTGCTGGGCCGGTCATGCCTAACAATGGACATGCATAGCATTGCGATCTCGATGTCGTTTATGTCAGGGCGCAGCAACGTCTCTATTATAGCGATGATGTCGCAGGCTTTTGATCGTAGACGCGGCCACATTTCGGATAGTTTACTCAGCAAGCCTTGAGCGTTAGTGAACCTACAGGATAGGTTATCGGCTGTCAACAGCAGTTGACTAGGGGTACATGAAGGGTGCAGGTTTGTGCCGACAGATGGGATACTACTAATAAATAAGGTGTCAGCTGTTCGCCGTAACCGCGCTTCGTTGCCGTGCGACAACCACCAGCCGCAGGTGGGCTGAGTTTGCCGCAAGTAGGCCCACCGCTACGCGGATCCTAGCATGCGCTACAAAATTACGAGACCTAGTTCGTAACATTTGGACTGCGGGCCGAGCCCGTAATGAATCGAGGTTAGAAGTCGTGGTGTACATTAACTTAGTCGGCCTGGCTTGGAGTTTAAATCTGTCACAAAGGAAATTCCATTTTTTAACTCATCCAGCTGTTTGCCCATTAAGAAGGTTGTCTTAGACTCAGGAAGGTTGGTGCATATAAGTGTCACCGCGCCTTAGTCTTTGATGAGTTGGGAAGCACAGTTATCGTGGGCTTTAATGGCATCTCTGTAGGTTGCACCTGGTCCTTGACCCGTTTCGCTGCTGTACTAGGTAAGGATGTTTGGATCGCAATTTGATTATACTGCGCAGCGACGTTCGCATAGGTGAATAGATTAATAGAACGCGTTAGTTTTCGTTGGTCATTCGGAAGCGTGGGTGTTACCGATTCTGTGTCACTCGATACAGTGCATAAGAAGATGGGGGCGGTGGTGCTAGGAGTGTTTCTATCGGTCGTGAAGACGAATTGCTTCGTGCTTTACATGGTTTTTAGTACTGCGTGGACTTGTGAACGCCCGGCTCGTTTCCTTGGTTTTTTGGTAACACTTGGGGGAGACGGATAAGGCGGAACTGGTGCTATTGTTGCCTTAAGCAAGGCTACTTTTGCATTCAAAATCTGTTCCGTTTCGGCGACCGACACGAGAACTCATTTTACTAGTGCACTTCGGTGATCACGAAAGCGAACCAGGCTTTTTACTTCTTTATCTTGGTTCTAAAGACGTGGAAGCATGTTGAATGGTATCGCGTATGGCAAATTGTACAAATCAGCCCTCCTTTAATTACCTTAGCACAAGGCTCATTAAACCAAAACACCGTTTCGGATTACCGGTTTGGCGGTCATGATGGCGGAATACCGTAAAACAACTCCAACATGGCGGACGCAGAGGGCCGTTGGGCCACTCAGTGAAATCTCCGCAATCAGACCGAGAATAGCCGGCAAATTTGCAGCACGATAAATACACTGAAAGAAAATTATTGGTGCTTAATTCACACGGAAAAACACGTATAACACAGTAATCCCGAATCAAAGTAGAAAACAGTCCGGGAATTCACAAAACCGCGGCGTCCGTGCGATACAACTCTGTACGCATACCAGGTAGCGTCTCTTCCTCTCAGGTGTTTTGGGCTCCGTACCAAATGATTGCTTGTGCTATTTCAGAACCGTGACATTTTACCGAGGCGGATGTAACCAGCTCACTGAACTTGCCAGCGAACTCCATCCAAGCAATGCCACTGGAACAGTAGTTTAAAAACTCCAAGCTGACGCCTGCAACAAGTGTTCTTAGTAAACTTGGTTGTTCGAAACAATTCGCTATGTTCAGAAGTCAGGGTAAGCGAACATATGTTTTCGATAATTCATCTTCAGGCTTATACAATTATATGCAAATCAAAATGTACAGACAGACATTACAAGTCGTTACTACTGGAGCGAGTTAATTGGATGCTGACAGCGCTGTATGTTTAGCCACGACAGTCGACCTCGTGTGACCTCGTGGGTCAGAGGTCACCAGCCGTTTGGGCCAGGGCAGTCCCAAGTCTTTAGTTAGCTTCTTCTGAATACATAGCTCCGGTTCATACAGTCTGATCGCGATTGCTTCAGCGGCTTCTAGTAATCGCTTACGGACGTAGTTCTAGCGGTGCTTTGGGGCCTGATAAATAAGTTTGAAGGAATCAGTGAACTTTGTGGCGTGCCCTGTATCAGCTAGATGTGCAGCTATTGATGAGTTCGCTGTATTTCTACTTCCAGTTCTAAGCCCGACCGGGTGGTGTTCCTTCATTCTCTCAGATAGACGCCGTGTCGTACGACCAATGTATTCCGCTCCACAGGAGCATGAAAATGAGTAGATACACATCGAGGTGGTGTGGACAGGCCTCTTATCCCTTGAGTTTGTCTCACCATCGGAATGCTAGTGAACTGGATTTGCATCTGCGCTGCTGGATAGGTGCGTCTGAGTGCAAACGAAAGACGACGAGTTAGTAGTTCCGTCGCAACCTCGCCCTTGTATGGCAGCTGTATAAAGGTTGGCTTACGTTCTACCGTCAAAACTACAGGCTTTTTCTTCTTATGTTCCATGTTGGCTCTGATGAAGCTTTTCGGATAGCCGTTCTCCCTTAGCACTAAGCGAATGCACTTTAGTTCTTCCGCAAGCGTGTCATTCCAGCAGATACGTTCAGCTCGGCTCACTAGGGTCTTAAGCAAGTTCCGTTTAAACCTAAGTAGCACGAAGCTCTAGAAGTTTGTGTACTGCCCATTCCACGTACTTTTCCTGTAGACGCAGCGCTGTAGCGCACCCCCATCCAGTCTTTTCATAGCGACATCGAGGAAATGAAAGCGACTGCTTTCCTCCACTTCGCTGGTGAACTTTATTGCTGGATGGCCTAAGTTGAACGTGTCTGTGAGTTCCTCAATACTTCGAGACGACTGAAGTAAGACAAAAATGTCGTCCACGTAACGGCAATATAAACCGAGACTTGAGATCGTGGGTTTTAGCTTTCCCTGTTCCAGCATGCCCATGAAGGCGTCGGCTAGGAACGGCCCCAGTGGGGAACCCATCGCTACCCCATCGCACTGCCGGTATAATTCGCCATTGAATGGAAACAACATTGAAAGTGCATCTGAGCAATAGTTCCTTTAGGATAACCGTGGGTATGCCAACATTAATGTGGTTTACATCAACCTACTCACAGATGTAGTTTATGGTCACAACTAACGGTACGTTGGTGAAGAGTGAAGTAACGTCGAGGGAGCACATGGTTAGATTGGAAACATTTACATCACGCACAATATCCACAAACTCAAAACTATCCTTCACACTATGCACAACAATTCGCTCTCGAATAGGCGTAAGAATCGAAACCAGCCACCGAGCAATCGAGTGATAAGGGTAGTTTTTCATATCCAAGACGGGACGAAGGGGGAAGTTGGGCTTGTGAGTTTTGGTAGCCCATAAAGCCTTGGAATAACCGTTCCTACCGGCCGAAGTTGCTCATAAGTGGCTTCGGTAATGTAACCATCCTTTCGAAGCCGTTTATGACAGTTGCAAAGTTGAGTTTCAATCTGTTTAGTCTTGTCTTTCTCACCTACGGCTCTCAGAAACTTAGTTTCATCTGCCAGTATTTCTTTCATCTTGCTCAAGTAGTCCACTCTGTTCATGATAACAATGCCCACGCCCTTATCTGGCCGAGTGAGTAAGACTTCATCATTGCTAACCAGACGGTTAAGAGCTTCAAGGTGTTTTTGTTTTACCGGAGTATTGTGTACCATCCTCGCACGTGGGTACTGATAGCATGCATGCACTAGAAATGATTTAAATTCTTCCACATGCATTTCAGAACAATGAGTCAGCTGAGAGGTCTGTGTGCACCCATTTTCAAACTGGGCCTCTATTGCTTGTCTATTATCCTTCTTAGCAGGAAAACAGAATTTAGGGCCTAGTGATAAGACCTCCATTGTAACACGATCAAGCGTCAGGTATGACAAGTTTTGAACATACCTCTCTGGTTCGGCCGGAAAAGATGTTGAGGACTTCTCCTTTTTCAACGTGTTCCTGTGGATATTCCGCACAACATACAAATTCATAAATTATAGTTGCATGGTCACTCCAACCCAGTGAGTTTTCCATCGCTGCATTCACATTCATGAACTCTTTGTTTGTGAGCACTAAGTCATGCACAGTTGGTTTATTTCCCTTTTTAGAACGTGTGCGCGAAGGAAGGTTTGCCATATACTGTTTCAACTCGACCCTAACTTGCTCGTCGGGGGCGGTCGGAACTTCCAGATAGGGAAAAGTGAGGTCACCCGAGATGGGCACATGAATGTATCGTTGTCTTATGACTCTGATTAAGACTAGTATAAGTCGGGAGTCCATTGCTGTGGTGGACATTGTGTGGCGCTAAACCAATGTCAAAAGGCGAATGCCGTTGCTTCTTAGTCGCAGTGTGCGTCAAAGTGTGTCGATTAGCATCAGCAGCGGATCATCCATCGGTTCGTACTGCAGGCTGCTACGGTAGGATAAGAACGTTCGTATCATACGAGCACTTGCGTTTGACCACGATTGAGTTTTCGCCGGTTCACAACATGAAGAAAGAATGAAACTTGGAGGTCTGGCCATACAGAAGCGGCGACAGCAACAGACAGGAAAAGCACTTACCGAATAGGCAGTCAAAAGTCGAGGAAACAACTCGTGTTATCGGTTTCCAGAACGTTTTCCCCGTTTTTATGGTTTTCAAAACCTTGCTGTTTTGGTTTCCAAAACATCTTGCGTTTCTTTTGCGGTTTTCGGAAGATACTGTCGGGAATGAAAACCTGTAAACGCTGTTAGAAGCAAAAATGCTGAGCTAATGTTTTAAGAACCGTGTCGGCCAGCGAACCCGACGACCAGACCTGGTAAGTATCTTAGACGTGGCGGAGTCGAAGGGCTCAGGAGGTGGGTTTCTGGTCTTGTTATTGCTGTCTGTAGACATTTCCTCCACCATTGGTTGGGTCAAGACTGGAGTCGTCGTTCGACTCTGGTTCGACGTAAGGAACTTTGAGACAGTCGCTTGAGACGGTTTCGCGCTTGCCGTTGCGTTCGATGGTGAAGGAGCGCTCCTAAAGTTGTAGGACCTTGGATGGACCTCCGTAAGGTTTTTCGAGTGGTTCGCGTAGATTACCAATGTGAATGAAGACAAACGGGCAGTGCTGAATATATTTGGGAACGTAAGACTTGCGACGCTGTTCCCGTAGTGCGGTCGAGTTATTGCGGCGCGTGCTCGTGGCTAGCTGCCGAGCGTACTGCGCGTCGGATCGAGCAGTGTTCGCGCTTTCCGAGAAGAAGTCGTCTGCTAATCGGAGTGGTTGTCCATAGACCAGATCGGCGCTGGACGTTTCGAGGTCGGATTTCAGTGCTGATCGAATTCCATTGGCAGATCTTCTGTCCAACTAAGTGCGTTGGCGGCACTTAGTGAGACTTTAAGCTGTCGTTGGAAGCGCTCCACCATTCCATTTTCTTAAGGATGGTGGGCGGTTGTCCGGATGCTTAGGTAGTTGCATGTCGACGATTCGAATCGTGAACCACAGTCGGTAGTCACAGTGGCTGGAAAGCCATGTGAAGTGACCCAGCGCTCGAAGAATGCGCGTGTTGTGATCTCAGCTGATACGTCGGGAATTGGAACAGCTTCAGGCCAACGAATGGCGCGATCCACCATGGTCAGGATGTAGACCATGCCTTTGGAGGGCGGAAGTGGTCCAGCGATGTCAAAATGGACGTGAGAGAATCGAGTTAACCGTGACGGGAAGCGTGCTATCGGAGCGGCAACATGTCGATTAACTTTTGCGTGCTGTGTCAGACAGGTGCGTGCCAAAAGTCTGACGTCGCGCTGCATGTTGGACCAGATGTATCTGTAGGCAATCACCTTGACTGAAGCGCGGATGCCAGGATGCGCAATGTTGTGCAGCGTAGCGAAGACATTTCGGCGAAAGACAGTTGGTGCCAGTGAACGTGGATGTCAATTAGAGACGTCGCAGAGTATTGTACCTGTAAACGAAGGAAGCAGCCTAGGTACCAAATTTAACGTTGACTGTTCGCAGGATGACATTAAGTCTTTTTCGGCTTGCTGAGCAGCGGCCATGGCTCACAGATCGCGCGACTCCTCGGTTGGAGCCAGAGAGTTTACTCTTGAAAGCGTGTCCGCCACAACGTTATCCTTGCCAGACGAGTGTTGGACGGCCGTCAAAATCTGAGACACGAAATCTAGATGACGAACTTCACGCGGAGATTGCCGGGGCGAAGGATGTCGGAAGTCATAGACAAGTGGTTTGTGAGTTGTAACGATCGTAAAGTGCTTACCTTTGAGAACGTGAGGAAAATGGCGAAAGGCACAGAAAACGGCTAGTAACGCGCGGCCAAATGTGCTGGTTCGACTCGGCTGTCTGACGTCGGAAAAAAACGATAGTGGTTCCAATTACCATGGGACAACTGCTGGAGCACAGCGACGATTGCGTTTTCCAGGGCGTCAGCGGCTGAGCTGATTAGAGCGTAGGAGTCGAAGTGATGAAGCATGAGGGCGGAAGCAAGTGCTTCTTTGCTTGTTTGGAATGCTTTCCGTGCTTCAGGCTTAAGAGCAACTTTACCGCTGTTGCGTCCACGCAGATCGGTGTGCGTTTGCATAAGCTCGGTGCAGCGTGGCAGGAGTCGGTGATAGTAGCTGACCATGCCGTTGAATCGTCCAATGGCGGCTAGGATCATTGGATGTAGAAGGTCGCGAATCGTCTGCACTCTGTCCTGCAAAGGGCGGATACCCTCGGGAGCAAGTTGGTGTCTGAGGAAGTCAATGCGCGGCTGCATGAAAATGCACTTATCGTGGTTGACGGTGACGTTGTGCGTCTTCAGCCGGCCAAACAAGTCGTAAATGTGTACGGTGTTCCTTTTCCAAAAAACTGGCCATCAGGATGTCGTTGCTGTACCGGTGGAGGAAGTCGAGTCCACGTACGACGGAGTCTCTGAAGCGTTGAAATGTCTGCTCAGCGTTGCGCAGACCGAATGGCATTCGTAGCAACTCGAATAATCTCAATGGTGTAATAGCGGTGGTTTTCGGAAGGTCCTCATCGGCGACCGGGATCTGATGATAAGCTCGCATTAGATCGATTATGAGAACACGGAAGCCCCATAAAGACCGGCTGTAATATCCTGTAGGTGCGGGATAAGATAAAGATCTGGACTTGTCACGTTGTTGAAGGCGCGGTGCTCCCCACATGGTCGCCATTTTCCTGACGTTTTCGGAACCATGTGAAGGGGTGAAGACTAAGGGCTTCTGGATGATCGGAAGATGCCAAGTTTGAGCATGTGCTCGAATTCAGTAGGGCGGTTTTATGCTTGTTCTGAATCAATCTGCGGGCTTTGGCAGAGACGGGCAGACCTTTGGTAACTGTGTGATGCGGCGTAGCTGCGGCTGCAGTTGACAGAGACGGTGGAGGTCGGAATACTTCATGGAAACTCTCATGTAGCGCTTTGCCGGTCGGTGGGTTGGTAGTGACGTACACCGGGCTGTGTGCTGCTACATCGCTGGATATTCCAGCGACGGAAAGTTTCGTTGGCTGACTAGCCGAACAACCTCCTCGTGGTGCCAGCTGGGTGGTTCGGGTTTACCCGTGCCAGCAAATAGTTCGGCGGCAGTGTTCCAGGGGGTGGTGGGTCTTCGCCCAGCAAGCGTTCTCCCTAGAAAAAGCCACAAATGTCTGCTTATCAACACTGTGACGTGGCGGACGTGACTCGCCACAAAATAAAGTCACTGGGCCGTGGACATCCGGAAAATGGTATCCAACTCACGGACATCAATCGCTTATTCTCACATTCCTACCGATAACAAACAGGCAAAAATTCTGCAGCACATTCAAAAATACAAGCTATATTCATGGACAATTACATACATATATACACCCATACACTTACATTCACTGTTTTGCCAAACATGTACTCTTTGTACATTTTGATCACACTATGTAAGCTAAACATGATCATGCCTGTACTGGTGTGCCTCGCATTGTCGAGAATAAAAGTTCATTTATTTATTTATTTATTTATTTATGTGCTTATGTCATTTTGCATCGGCGAGCTAGTCGAAGTGCTGAAGAAAATCCATCGCGATAATGGGATTTTGGACGTTAGCGGCAAGGAATACCCATGAAAATGAGCGTCGCAGGCCGAGATTAAGTGTGCTTGCGTGCTGCCCGTAGACGTGGATGCTGGCGCCGTTGGCTGCGCGTAGAGAACCGGTCACCTTTCCGGTTGGGCCGTTTAGATCACGCGGAAGGACGCTGAGTTCTGCACCAGTTTCGACGAGATAGCGAACTCCCGTTCGTCCATCGACGACAAAGGATAGCCGACTGTGTTGACCGGCTACGCCCGTCGCCCCTACGTGTTGCTCGGCCCGTTTCCCTTCGCGTTGTGTTTAAAGGAACACGGTGGGCGGCATGAGTTGGCCTGCGGACCAAGTCGTTTAAGGTACCAGCAGTAAGAAGCCATTCATCGGGGTGGTTGTGGCGGTGATTTTGATCGAGATGGCCGTAGACGATTTGAAGGTTGACATCAACAGCTACTCCCAGAAGGTGCGAAATCGGTAAACTTCTCGGTGAGTGCGCAGTCTGGGTCTTCATCTTGGCAATATCGTCCTTCGGCGTTGCTCGAACTTGCGAAATCTGGAGTTCTAAATTTGGTCTGCGATATCAGCCATCAGCGTTAGGGATGCGCCAGCATTTAAGAAGAGAATATTGCGCATTGCACGCGGCAATATACGCAGCCACCTTTCCTTGAGAAACGTGTCGTCCTTCAAATCGGGTTTGACCAAAATGTGCATTTTGTGCAATAGCTGCAATGGCTAGTAGTTACAAACTCCATTTCGCTCAGAAGCATCGTGACGTTCCGAAAGGCCTGTCCTTTTGAGAATCGAGGTTTTAATATCCTAGTAATTTTTCCTCTATGCTGGTAGTTCGAGGAAACCGTCGATATCATCGAAGACGTGCGGAGGAAGCGCTCGGACGACGTGGAAAGCCGGCCGAAATCCGGCTGTTACGCAGAGTCATCGAGCGCTGGCACATGCTTCCGGAAAGTGTTATCAGGGACTGCACGGTTAAAGTGTTTGAGCGGCAACTTGACG
The DNA here is from genome assembly GCA_944474145.2 of Dicrocoelium dendriticum. Taxonomy (NCBI): domain Eukaryota; kingdom Metazoa; phylum Platyhelminthes; class Trematoda; order Plagiorchiida; family Dicrocoeliidae; genus Dicrocoelium; species Dicrocoelium dendriticum. The sequence goes on from OX104064.1 coordinate 81,170,538, forward strand.
CTCTTGGATGGCAACGCGAACCTTTTCCATTTTTCTGAGTAACTCGCATCGTACTTCGATTTTCTTTTCTTTCCTTTTCTGCACGCATTGGTATTATTTGCGTATTTTGAGTGCACTTTCTTATACCGTACCTTCGATTTCTCTTCCTATCCTTTGCTTCACGTGACTGCCACAGCAGGGTCTGCTAGGGCAGGAAACGTGGGCATTAACTGGTTGGCCAGGGTGCGATACTGGTGTTTCCGTTTTAGATCCATCAATAACTGAGCACTTCATCAATTCCTGGCTCAACGATCTACTCAAGATGGAACACTCACGGGATTCTCCTATCGTTCCAGTCTCACCCGAAGTTGAACTTGATACTTACAGGTCTAACGCCACGAAGTTCACAATGGGCCCCTAATTGATCAAACCAATGTTTTGGATCGCTTTCGCGAAAGGGCGGAGTGGCGACGGTTACGTTTTCAACCTGGCTGTCGAGGACTGAGTGACACGTATCCACATCAGAAAATGCTACAAAGTAAGCGCTAGGGATCCCGAAAAAGGCACAAAAGTATGAAAATGGCTGGAGGTACCGCAAAGCTGAACGAACCTGGAACCAAAACTTAATACTTGGCCTACCAAGGTTTTGGTTGCAGTCACCAGTTATAGCGAATCTTTCAGTCGCTATATATCAGGTTCGTCCCGCCTCAAGGAAAAGTCGGAAAAAGGTGGATATATGGGCGAGATAGACATTTATGGTCGAAAAGTACAATCCCGCTAGCTGAAGGCACCGCAAAATATTTCTAGCTAGGGGAAATGTATAGGCGCCAGCCGAGACGCAGCAAACGTCCTTCGAGTCGGAAATGCCAGAAGCGCGAGTGAGATTCGTCTGGATGACTCAAACACAGGTAGATATCGTGCTAATAGGCAAGCGTCCTAAGTTACCTATGTACAGAATAAATAAATAAACATTTTATTCTCTACTATTTTAATAATATTTTACACAAACAAACAAGACAACCTCCAGGTCACTACGAGCCTTACTTCGCGTTGCACTATAGTCCGTACGACAATTGTTCGTAGTTCAATGGCAGTCTGTAGATACATTGAAGTCATGCAATAAAAGGATGTGCATACGTGCTCGCTGGACGCTGAAGGTGTACTGTACGACAAGTCAGTTAAAAGTCAACTGACTTACCGGAATCCCTATTTTTAGTAGGTTGTTGTCCCTATATCCATTGCGGAAGACTACCAGCTGGTGCAACGTCACAAGAGTTTTAGCACAAAGTGCTGCGTTGTGCGGCTGCATCCGAATTACACGAAAGGATCAGTTCAACATACACTCAGAGGCTAAAACCATCACCCACACTGCACCTTTGTCCTAGGAAAGCCCCTTGAAAGTCCGATGGGCGCCCAATGGATGACCGATCGAGCGCCCGATGGACGCCCGATTGGCAAAAATTGGTGTCACTCATCGGGCGCTCACCGAGAAAAAGTGTGCGGTTTTTCTCTCAAAGGCCGGGTTTTCCCTAGATTTTGCTTTCTGTAGAAATAATCTTGCCACGGTACCCCCTGCCAACACCATTGGTTGCGCATTATTACAATTCCACACATCTGGGGACCCTTCCAGCAAGTAGCACCGCTGACAGACCGCTGAGATTCAAAAATAAGTCCAAAAGCTACTTTTCGGACTGTGAGAGAAACGTTCAGCATCACTCCCCTTTTACACTCCGTTGTGTTTTCCACAAGGCATGGCGCTAGATTACCTATGATCTTGACCTCAACCTAACCAGTAACACAACTGATGTACGCGATTCTGTCAACTTCCTCATGAAGTGTGAGAAAGTGCTTACGTTCCTAATACTGCTCCCTGGAACAAAGCGAAAATAAGAAAAAGGCGTAACCACTGGTACCCACCGAACAACCACGCGATCCAGTGATGCCGGTTAATCCAACCCTAGCATGCCACGATTGGAACCCCGGCCACCCACACTACGAGGCGAGCGCCCTACGGCCAGACTACGGATGTACGTTGTTGTTTCCTTACAGCTTATATTCCTACAATCAAGACAGTCCGCTTTTGTCAGATATCCACGCAATCCCTCTGTTAATGTTGGAACTAACGTCGGAATCTACAACCAGTCATGACCTGGCAGCGCTTCGGTTGAATCCGGAGCTGCTTTCCTCTGCGTGGCATCTGTGCCTTTTGTTAAGCGGGCATTAATTGCTCACCGATAACATACCGTAGGAAGAATCTGCTGGTGACGAGACGTTTCAGATACTGGGAGTGCAATTCTGTACGCTTATCTTACTTGTATGGGCGAAACCTATAGGTGTCGCACAACCGAAATCTGCAGCGTACATGTATCCTCAGTTAGACGGAACGTGGGTGTGAATACTGAATTCATGAAGTGAACATCTCTACTATATTTTACTGAGTAGTTGGCTAATTGTAAAAAGTTAATCAAAGGGCTATCGATGTCTTCAGCCGCCGTTGGACAGTGGAGATTGCTATAAGCCGATTTCATACGCCATGTTTTACGAACGCCCGCTGAATGTCTTGTCTCGGGCGATGGAGTAACTGATGGTGCTGACAGGGCTAGAACTAAACACTCATTCGCAGGATGCGTGGCAAAAGCAACCCGCTGACATGCTTGAATCCTACTCTTATCTGACTTGTATAAGCTCAGTTACCCTTTAAAGGTATTTTCTGGGCTGCTGTGTGCCACTACAAGCAATAACTATGCAAAGGAAGTTCCCAGTCTACATGACATTGCCAGTCTGATGCAAAGACCAAAATGTGCAGATTCACAATCTATCTACTTTACAGCTTACTAAACGTACAACGACTGCACCTGGACGACCAACGGAGCTAAAGTTCTAGGCATTTAGTAGCAACTTAAACAAATGTCTCCGTCCGGGACATTTGCTTACAAGCACGTTTCAGTGAAAACAAGTTCATCGGGATGGGATTTGTATAAAAGTATACCCAACTCGTGCCTTCTGTTTGTTAAGCTACGCAAACGGCTAAGTCCTGCCTGATCTAATACAACGCGAGCAGCTCTGGCGTGTGCGCCACCAGGATGGTTCTGGTAGTGCGTAGCCTGACCTCCGGCTGTGCACCTGAAAATCCAAGAGACGTAGGCCTTACTCAAGTTCAAGTTAAATTTGGACAGGAACGGTAGGAAAATTCCCAAATGTTTTCCTTCTTTAAGGCGTCGATGTACCAGGATGGAGTTCGCTGGATCCATTTGAAACCGAGAAGAGCCAAAGCAATACACAACAATCACATCACCGTCAACCAATCAATGCCCACGCAGTCTGCACTAGCTGTCCCCGCTGTACCGGCCATGTGAATAAGGATAAGGACTAAGAGAAGGGAATCAACGGAAGCCAAATAAGGATAGCTGCAGTACAGGAGAGAATGTGTAGATAAGACAATAATATTAATAGATGTGCGAAGCCAAGAAGATGGATGTAGGGGTTGAGATCAAAACGGAATGGTCTGGAACTGCAACCCAAGAACGTCATCGATGTTCAAACTCCTTCACCGTTGGTGCTAATACTACTTCAGTGGGTAGTGCGTTCCATGAGTCAATGACACTGCGTGATAAACGAAAGTCAGTTCCAACCCGATCAGATCTGAGCTTATGCAGCTGCTGATGGTGACCACGAAGAGATGGTATACGATCCGGATGGAACAGACTAGTTAGAGCAGGCCCAAGCCGGCCGGTCTATATACTTTACGTATGAATCAGGTCTCTCCGAAGGCGCTTATAATGCGGTGAAAATATCTGCAATCTGAACAGCCTATCAGGATGCCAGAGATGCATCAATCCTTGTACCGCTTTTGTACCAACCCTCAGAACTCGATCAAGTGTCATTTGTCGCGTACCAAGCACGGAGGGTAAGCCTGCACTCAGTACTCCAAGTATGGCCTGACAAAGAATGAGAACAGTGTAACAAACATTTCATTGGTTATGATGCCGAACGACCTGCGTATCATTCACAGCATTGGGAAATCCTTGCGGCAGCATTTGTTCGGTTCTCGCTGGATCTGTAGTCAGATGATAGTGAGATACCCAAGTCGGTTTGTTCAGTCAATTGACGCATTACATTTCCGCCAAGTAAATAAATAAATAAATAGTTTATTCTTGACCATGCGGGGCACGCCCATGGAGGCATGATCAGATATGTACAACTGTACAAACATTTTATGGCAATTGTAACAGTGACAGTAGAAAATTGTTCATATGTTCACGATTGGAACAGTACCATGGTGAAAATGCGAAACAATAATTCGGCTGTCATGAGACACAGGACCTCAGCTAATAATAGATTGAGAATCCAGAATGATCCATTGGAAGGTAATGAAAGAGCACGCTCAAGAGATATATGCCGATAGAGTGAGTTGGTGCACAAGTAACGCAAAGGTCAGCGTATCGTAGGAAGTAAAAAGACGACATTATGTGCAGATGTAGAAGTTCCAGTGTAACGAACCTATCTAGAATTGTGACGCTAGTTGACCTGCCAGCGTGAAGTTATGGAATTGTGGAAGTGCTTGATCCTATGAGCAGAACCGAACACTTTGCAAGATTGACTGGCAGCTGCCACAATTCTGACCACCGCAAAGCTTGTCGAGCGCTGTCTGCAAAGTCGTGGGACTAACAGAATCACTCACTTTATTCCAAAATTTAACGTCCTCCGCAAACATAAGGGATGGTACCTTAAGCTTCTCAGGGAGGTCATTGACATGCAATGCAAACCGTAGTGGTCCGAAAACCGATCCTTGAGGAATACCACGCAGGACAGCATATCTGAAAGAAATCCCAGAACTCACTCAAACGCTCATCCGCCTTCCTTCCAGGAAAGCAGAAATGCACTTTCATACTTGGCTTGAGATGCTGTAGGATTGTAGGTTAATCAGGGACCGCAATGCGATAAGGTGTCAAACGCTTTAGAAAAGTCGATGAACAATACATCCACCGCCTGTCCTTGAGCAACAACCTCAGCCCAGCACTCGCGCTACCAACATGTTAGGCAAACAGCAGTAACCTCTTCGAAACCTATGTGGAGATGGACTGAACAAAATGAACTTCTCTAAGTGCTTCTCCAGTGCATCACTTGCCAGCTTCCCAAATACTTTCACTAGTACACTTGTTAGGCTAACCGGTCTATAATTTCCAGGTAGGTGCTTATCACCCTTTTTGAAAATAGCGCACACGATAGCATCTCTCCAGTCAGCAGGTAGAGAGCAACTACGAAGAGACTTCGCAAAGCTACATTTACTCGGTTACACAGCAACTCAGCCAGCTCGTACAAAAGTTTGGGATGGAGGCATTTATCCCGGCAGCTATAGTGGGATTCAGGTCAAACAGTAGCTTGAGTACCTAAGCTTCCGAGATGGAAAGGTTCATCAAAAAGGAGTCTACTGGTATTTTTGCCTGCAGTTCTAATTAGGCAACGGTGATTCATGAACAAACGACCTAGCATACTGTTCCGCAAGTAAGCAGGCCTTGGCCTGATCGGTTGATACTTCAGTGCCGTCAGGCCCAAACGGAACAGGGATAAGCACATTTGTATTGCATTTCTGTTTGATATAGCCAAAGAACCGTTTCGGATTTGTTGATGTGGGTCGAGCCAGCGCTAGTAAGTACCTTAAGCGTGCGGCCAGTATACGTTGTTTACAGGCCTTTCGCACACCTCGGTAGCGTTGATAGGTACTTTCTGAGGGAGCTGATACGTAAGTCCTCCAACGTCTGGACCGCCTACTGAGCATCTGCGCGCCTCAGTGTCAAACCAAGGGGCGTTGCCCCCACTTTATTCCTTGCTGAGATTAGTATGTAGGAGAGAGAAATCTCGCAATGAAAGGATTTGAACTTGTCCAAAGCAACCTGGAAGGTATCAAGCGCTGAAACGATACAGGGTTGGTTTGTAACCTTCTCCCTGATGGTTTGAAAATCAGCGCGCCGGCTATCTGGCATCCTGACTTAAGGCGCATTTGAATAATAAGCACACGTGAACACTAGAGCTCAAGGGTAATCATACACTACAACTCGTACAAAGTCCATCAATTTCACAAAGATGAGGTCTAAAATAGAAGGCCATCGGCCCTCCATGAACCTAGTCGGCCTTTGTACAAACTGCTGAAGGGATGCTTGTAAGGATAGGTCAAGTAGATCATTAGCAAAAAGGTCCAGACACTGCTGTGTATAACTTGCGCCAATCAACCACAGGAACATTAAAATCACCCACAACCAGACATCTATTTGTCGCATGAGTACGAATGAACTCATGAGCCTGCTTGACGCGCTTTCGGGGCTTCGGTATACTAACAATCACAAGCTCCCTTTGTGTTAACATTCTGCGTTCATTGGAAGTATTTCGTGGAAATTGAACTACAATTCAGTTTCATTTCCGATTTTGAAATTTCCGACCAGAAATACTTGTGTTTTCATCGCTTGGTTTCGGCGATCTTGCTATCGCCATTTTCTTCGTCATTTGGCCGCCATCTTGTTTTCTGATTATTCACAACGCCGAAGCAGTCATCCTGTGGTACTTGCTTCAAACTAGTCGGATACCGTGCAGATGCCCTCACGTGTGTTTTGTGCCAAGCTAAATACCACATTTCGTGTGTTGGATTATCAGTTGAGCATTTTCATCGTCTTCGCGAGATCCAACACGTTTCATCCAAACACTATGTGAAAATTGCCGAAATAAGATACAGCCAGAAAGAGTAAAGCCGACGTGTGGGGCTCAGCGTTTCGTTGCGAACAGCTCCATGTGTTTGGTCCAACAACCTAGCGCAACGAGCCTTCAGGTTTCGGCTCAGTCGTCCTCCTCTACCCGTGCAAACTCACCGACACCAAGTCCAACTGTTGTGAGAAGCTCAGTTGCACCTGGCCTAAATTGTTTACCTTTGTTGTATCCACCGGACACTGATGTCCCAGCAGGTGAAAGTCTGAGTGCTGAAGACCAATGGAAAGAACAGAGGACGCAATTACGAAGGAACGTTGAGCGTTTACGTTTTGTAGGTCAACAGTTAGCCAAACCACTTGAGGCTGTTAGTATACTTCTCCCTGCAAGGCCAACCTCGTCCTACCAGAGGCGTTATAATCTCGTGATCTTTCACGCACCGGAGTCCAGTGATCCATCACCCCAAGTGCTCTACGAGCACGATGTCGTTTTTACAGGGTCTATTTGATAGACTCCTCGACGCTGGTGAGGAAACGGTAAAAGTGAGGCAGATTACCCATCTTGGAAAGCAAGGTGATCAACAAAATCGGCCTATGAGAATCACTTTTGTAGACGAAGCCAGTCCAAGACTGATCATGTCTTGCCTAAGTAGGCTGAAAGGTTTGAAGATCCATGTTCGCCCCGACCTGGACCCAGTAGACAGGGAGCGGCTCAAGTCTGCCACCATTGAGTTGAAAAGACGCGCTGGTGTGGGGAAACAAATCTTCGTATCATAACTTTTCAGGTGGTTTCCAACAATCCGCGAATCAGGTTAAACAGGCTGCTCCCACTTCAAGCACGCCCGGTGGCTCCTCCTGCGAGTAGCCTTCACAAACGTTTGCAGTATTATGAATAAGCGCGATGAGCTTTGTTGTTTCGTTGCGTCTGAGCGCCCAGATTTAGTGGGACTCGCAGAGACATGGCTGCATGCAGAGTTATACACCCAAGAACTTGAACTCAACGGTTACTCGGGTTTCCGATGCCATGGACTAAAGAATGTCCACGGTGGTGTCTTACTTTACATCCGATCTTCCCTGCGTGAAAGACTTGTGAGCAACTACCGAAGTGACGATGGCCTGTGTGAGCTACTGTGGTGCTCCATCCGCCTCAGGCGCGGAAAACTGCTTGTGGGCGCAGTTTATCGCAGTCCCCTGAGTCGTTGTTTGGACTGGCTGCCATATCTTCAAGCCCACATGAGTCGTCTACACTATCTGCTTATGGGCGATTTTAACTGTCCTCGAATACCATGGCCTGATGTGCATTTGATGCCTGGACATAGTGAGGTTGAAGCCAAGTTCGTGGATTTGGTACCTGAAACTGTTGCATCGCAACACATATGCCAGCCAACACGCACATCAACAGGTTCAGCCTCGTCTTGCCTTGACCTGATGTTAACGAGCTACGAACAACGAGTGCGTGACGTTAGGATCTTGGAGCCCCTGGCTACAGGCGACCATTCAGTGCTCATAGCTGATATGGAATTATCTTTGTCTTATTCACATCCGCTGCAACCAGTTCCCAACTACTGGAAAACGGACTTCGATGGTCTGGCTCAAGCCGCGAGCCAACTAGATTGGTCTCTGTCACAAGTTGCATCTGTGGAAGATTGTTGGATATTTATAAAAGAGAGATTGACATCATTGTGTTCCCAATTTGTGCCATTGAAATGTCGAAAGGTTGGACCGATTAAGTCTCATGAGTTTGATAAAGAGTATGGAAACCTGGCTCGGAGGCGGCGCAGACTGTGGGACAAATTCCTTCTCTCTGGCTCTGCCAATGATTACAAAGGGTAGAAATGTCAGCGGAACATCTGCAACAGGGCGAAAAGGAATAAACGCTGACACTTTGATGTGCAGCTCGCATTAGCCGCGAAAACCGCCCCAAAGAGAATCTTCGCATACGTGAAGCAACGCCTGAAGCCGGCAGGTGATGTGCCAGTGCTAGATGGCAAGGATGGACAGCCCTAACCTCCAGCACTGAGCGTGCGTCCGCGTTGGCGGCGCACTTCGTTTCTGTATTTGGGAATAACCAAGTGTCTGTGCCGAGTTCAACGTGTACCACTTTTACCGAACTCGATAGTCTGCATTGCGGCGTCGAAGAGGTAGCTCAACTACTCGCCAACCTTGACGGCACCAAACCCGTCTGACCTGATGGGTTTTACCCACTGGTTCTCAAGTCACTTTCAACCATCCTCTCTCCTGTCGTGACTGAACTTTTCAACAGGTCGCTGTCCGAAGGTTCGTTGCCGGTTGACTGGATATGTGCAGTGGTGAAGCCTGTTCCGAAAGGCGGCGACCCTAGCAAAGTAGACAATTACAGGCCAATTTGTCTGACACCTATTTTGGCAAAGGTTGCTGAGAAAATCGTGAAGAAAGATTGCTGAAGTTGCTACAGTCAAAGGAGGTCCTGACGCCCGCACAGCACGGTTTTATGCAAGGTCGCTCATGCATTACGAACCTGCTTGTGACGAGGCATGAGTGATTGAAGGCAATAAACAAGGGGAAGTCCGTCGACGTGATATTCATCGATTTCAGTAAAGCGTTCGACAAGGTCAGTCATGAGGTTCTCCTTCACAAACTCAGCATGTGTGGCGTCGGTGGCTCACTGCACCGGTGGATCCGCGAGTTTCTTGTTGGACGAAAGTGGAGAGTACAGGTCGACGACCATCTAACTGACCGGTACCCATCAACAAGTGGCGTGCCTCAAGGCACTGTGCTGGGGCCCACTTTGTTCCTGATCCACATCAACGATCTACTGCAGCTTCTCCGGTCGCCGTGTGCCTTGTTTGCGGACGACATGAAGATTTGGAGAGAAATGGACGATCCTGATGACTGTGGTCTACTTCAGCAAGACCTCAACCGCCTATCCACATGGTCTGCAGAACTTCTTCCCCCGGTCAACCCAGCCAAGTCTGTATTTATGAGCCTGGGGATGAATGCTAACGGCCGAACCTACACGCTTGACGGCCAAAAGCTATATCCCACACCTTCCGTGAAGGACCTAGGTGTACTCTCACGCTACGATTTGAAATCCGTGGACAACACGGAACGGACTGCGCATGCTTTGGGCGCTCAAACGTAGCTTCGGCACATGGTCTGAAGAGGTTGCCACTCGCCTGTTTTCTTCCATCATTAGACCAATGCTATGGTACGGTTCGCCCGCCTACTTTCCGATTACCAGAGGCGAGGCACAAAGCATCGAACGAGTCCAACACGTTGCTACCAGGCTCATCCCGAGTTTACGTGGCTTGGGGTATGAAGACCGGTGCGAGAAACTAGAACTCTGCACCTTGTCCTACCGTCGGGTGCGAGTCGACCTCATTATGACCTACCGAATTCTACATCTCGGTGAGTTCCCCATGCTAAGGCCAATACTGCACTTACGAGGGCCATGCAGCACACGCGGACACAGATACAAACTTGTCGTGCCGGCTGTGAAATGTGTTCCCCACCCACTGTGTATCGAACGGAGAGTGGTAAACATTTGGAACAGTTTCCCCGAACATGTGATGGAGGCAACGTCTGTGCAACAGTTCAAAACGTTGTTAGATTTGTATTTTGCCTCTATTCGATTCAGAGAACGACTGTACACTTACGATGACATATCACATTTGTGAATCCTGAAATATCGTAAGTCTAATATGTTAAATATTACATGAGGACAACAATGATATTCACGGTTAACAACTTTTATAACGTTTTTCACCATATTTCGAAAGAGTTGTACAGAATCCATTTCTACTTGCTCTATAATACAGTATTCAGTATTCAGTATTCAGTAACACAATTTTTAAGTGCGTGAAAGAAGCGCAAACGTCCACCACAAGAACCTCGGCAGTTACATGAGAGGAATTGAAAGAATATGTTCGCGAAATAGACAAGATGGATCTGACGTACAAAGCAACTCCACCTCTGCGACAGCATGAGGCGCGATCAGCTCGCAGAAGCGTATAGCCAGGCAAACACATTTCACTGCCCAGGATGTCGGAGAACAGCCACGGCTCAGTGAAAGCAAGTACATCTGGCCGGGAACTTTCTACAAGAGTGCCAATCTCGCACAGCTTGTTCCTCAGACTACGCAGGTTGCTCAAGACTACTTAAAGGAAAATGGGCTGGTGAGCCGGGGATCGAGTGCCATCAGAACGTGCAATGAAAGGGCGGAAGGAGACCTCCGGCTCACTACCCGAAAACCAAATATCAAAAACTCGTTTCACCCGACCCGTGACGGGCTTTGAGGTCCTTTAGGGCGGCCTTCAATTTCAAAATATCAGTTAGTGGGAGAGCAGGTTGAATACCGACCCCAGCACCTTTGAGTTTACAAAAAGCGAAACGCAGAAGCGTATTACGCTCGTCCGGTGTTGACAGAACCACTCTCTGTAAACGGGGTTTGACGTCCGAAACCTCGACCGGCACAGACCCGAGTATACTTAGTTTCCGTACAGCTGCGCCACGAAACCCGGGCGGTCGCAGTTTGGACACGCAAATCCTTAGCCATTGTAGTTCATCAAGCATCCCTTTCTTTAGAGGAGCAGCGGTTGATTCCGTGACATCCCTAAAGATGACACTGCTATCAGTGTAAGAGTCACTGCGGCTGTTGTTGTGGTGTTTGTTTGATGACCTTCAGTTTCAGCCTATCTGCTTGGGGTAGCTCCATCTGAACGCTGATATTATTAATCTAAGTTTAAACGCAAAGCGCAGTAATGCTTTACGCTCACCCGTGGTAGAAAAGATCATGCAAAACTGTAGCAGCTGCGGGTTTGGCGTGCCGCTAGAAACGTTCCGCAGTCTGGTAAGCTATCCGACAGAGATACCATAGAAACCAGATAAAAGCAGCCTGGTTCCGCACAAATTGACTCACGTTGGTTATTTAAAGTACGTTTCCTGGGGACAGGAACCGCAGGTTAAGTAAATTCGATGAATAAGACCCTGCTATTCAAGAACGAATCACCGATATAAGTGCTTGTCCCAAGTGGCATTGATTCAATACTTTTCATGACACATTTTTAGTGTGGATAGCTAAGCGTAAAGCCAAAACAAGTTAAAGTCATGGGCCATCGGAACAGCAGAAAACACCCAGGGCTGCTACGCCGATTGCCTCGGTCTACCTGCTATGTTCATGGATGACATTGATGTATGTAGTTCACCGAGACCGCGCTTTTTATTGATTTGTCCCGTAACCCTTGCTCGCTCTGCAACATTGTCTGCCCTGTATATGCCGCCTTTAGCTCCATCCCCTATCAGTTATCCTATTCACTATGACTACTGCGCAGTTCATGTGCATAACATCTTTACCCTGATCGGCTCAGACCCTAATTGCTATCCATTGTTCTCCTGACTACTGTGCCAACGTAGGTTTCCAGTTCCTAGTGAAGCACCAATCAATTGAGACACTGCTGTCTCATTTTATACAGCATTTCTAGAGTTCTTCCATAGCTGGCTGTGCAACCTCATCTTTCATAGCACTGCATCATGTATTCAAGTATCTTAACCTTCGTTCCTTGAATTAACGCTACTAGACAGTCGGTCTCCACTCACTGCTTAATAACAAAGGGCTTTTACTTTTTACTTAAGCAGGCTCCTACCATCACTGTTCTCGGCTGGCCAATTGACTTACCTTTGAGACCGCAGAACTCCGCCTTCTAGTGGAACAGGTAATATATTGAGACGCTTCTGGTTTAACTCCTTTCGCCCAGAGATTTGTTAAAACCAGCACTAACAAGCTCTTACGCCTATTTAACTCCTGAGCCTGTAATCCATTGTCCTCTTACCACTGCAATACTTTTATCCGCTTTTCTTCGAGCACATCGGGATATCGCAGATTTCCACTGTTGTGTGGAGTCCTTAGTTTATTGACGCGATGCAACCCGTTTTATTACTCGACCCTGGCTCCAGGCCATAGCTGGCTCTGCAACCTAACCTTCGCTGCCGTTGCGGCGCTGCTTTGCTTCCCTATAACTCATCCTCTTTGCTTTGACTGTTGGTCTGTGCTTGTCTCATAAGCTCTCGTCCACCAGCGGCTTTCGCATCATACTTAAGCCTGCTCCCACCCTCATTTTTTCGTGTTGTCCAATTGACTTACTATCACACCTTAGACTTCCACTTCCGTGTAAAGCGCCTGTGGCATTAGGGCGCCGCTGCCACATGCTATTGATAAACGTTTGACCCATTTGCGCATTGACACCGTAAACTAAACTTGACTGCCGCTGTGACTTTTAGTACCATTACTTGTCACTTTCACTTTACTTGGACGGTTTTGCACTTCCTGACCCTAATCTCTAACACACCAGCGCCTTCCGCTACGTAAGTTACCAGGCGCCTAACCGCACTCTTACGTGCTAGGCAATTGAGTCAAAAAGGACACATTAAAACTGTACCACCGGGTGGAGCACCTAATCCATTGGCACCTATCTTACCGAGGCGCTGCAGTGCAGTTTTAATATGCAGCGCTAGGTTCAATCTGAAGCTGACTGTGCAATTTCTTGGCAGCAGCTGCGGCTCTTGGCCCCGTCCATTAACGCTGCACTTAAGCACGGCTGTTATGAGTTCCATGTTTTCAAATTGCTTGATCACGAGCGCCTTCTTCTTCTTACTTAACTTGTTTCCTACTACCAATGTTAGGTGCTATCCATTTGATTTACCTATGGCACTGTTCAACTACACCTTCGATTGGAGTACTTACTTTATTGAGACACCGCTTCCGAGTCCTCTGTTGCTTGGGAGCGGCTACCATCACATGCGGTAACTTCCACTGTTATCTCCCGAGCCTGTAGTTAATTATCGTCTTCTTTGGTTCTGGTTATGCCCCTTACTAGCTGCTATTCTTTTGACCTGCTCCGAAACCGCAGATATACACTTCCATCTACGTGTTGCTCTTCCATCGCATTATGCAACTGTATGTGCAAATAGTTTTCCACTTTTGATTGGTAGACGCAGGACATGGAGCCGCACCAACGATTTTTATACCTATACCTGCTTCTCTTATTGCGCTTTAGTAATCCTGAATAGCCACAACGACACGACATAAGCTTACAGCGCATTTGCTTTACTCCGAGCGTGATGGCAGTCGTTCTCTTTTAGGTGCGTTTAAATACCTTAAACGCAGAAGTTACCGCCGCTGCTTCAAAGACATGATTCGACTTCGTAAATCTCTACTTATGACCGGTGTGCTTCATAGCTGAGGCATAACTACCCACTAGGTTAACACTTCCTTAACCTAACCTCACCGAAATTCTGCTAAGCATCGCTGCGCGTTGCCTTACACCTAGATCCACTGGACAATTTTGCTTTGCGCTTGAGTTCCATCGCTTCGCTGCCTTACCGCCGACAGCTCATGTTTTGCTTGCTCTCCTAGCTAGATATCGGTACGTACTCTGCGTATCCTGGCGCTTTACGCCATGCTGTCCTAATGTTTACTGGCCATATGATCGTCATCATGTCTTTGAGCTCTTTCTTGTCATTGTTCCCATTTTCTAGTCGCATCGCCGTAAACTGCTGCTCCGTAACGCACTTTCAGGAGCCCTACACTTGTTCACTGTATGCTGTCTTTCCTTTTGGTGTGGGACAAAAGGACATCTTTAGCCTATTTTTGCACATTATACATCAGTGTGTCTCAGGTCAAAGTGTGGCTAACAGTGGGTTTTCTGTTTAGTATGGATCCACGAATTTTCTTCTCGGTCTTCTCTCAGTTTGCCTCACTGTTTTTCCATGGTCTTAAAAGATGTATCAAAAATTTCCCGGGGATCGCATCTCCGTCTGAAATAGAACGAACTTACACAACATGACTTAAATTTGTACTAACAAGCAAAATTTCTTGCCTAGCTACCGATGACTCCGTTTCAGCTTTATCCGCCGTCAACGACCAATGGTGGATACAGATTATGCCAGAGCGACTGCCGTAAGAGAGGCAATAGAAAGTTTGTCAGACCGCTACATTTGCGGACGACGAGCAACTGGTTTGTTGCCTTTGTTGATTCAGTCCAGACTAGCCGTCGGACATCCAGAGAGGAATCTGGGTTACTATTTGTTCAAATGAATGTAAATACCTAAGATTTATGGTCTAACTTCCAAGATTTGTCAATTTATAACTAGAGTCTAGCCTATAAAGTTGTAGAGAGCACAAGCGAGAACCCGTGTCAGCTCCAGCAAAACTAGTTCATTGACTGGAGTACACGGATCGCTGCTATATTGGGTTGCAGCCTCAGCAAAAACAGCGGAATCCAGGTGTGCTCAGCACACCTGTTTGGGTACTTACAATGCATCATGGGTTGTTACTCCACCCGTGCGGAGAGCGCGACACCGGTCCGGACATAAATAACTAAATAACAATTTTATTCTGGACTTTGCTAAGCACGCCCATGGAGGTATGGTCAGGTATGTGCAACTGTACAGACATTTTATGGCAACTGTAACAGTGACAGTAGAAAAGTGCCCATATGTCCATGATTGGAACTGTACAATGGTGGAAATGCGAAACAATTATTTGGCTGTAGTGAGATAAATAAATAAATAAAATGTTTTATTCCCGACAGTGCGGGGCACGCCTATAAAGGCATGATCATCGTATTACAGAACGTATAATTAGGAATAGTCAGAAGTGTTACCATGTAACCAGTATATTCATGGGTTATGTTTCATGTATGTAGTATGTGCATGGGGTAGTAATCATGTTGACTGAATTTGTTACTATTTTGCTGAAGCTGTGGTTCTGTCCGGTGAATTCGCCAACACAGGAAGGGATCAAATAATATCTTTGAATTGGATAACGTCCGTGAGTGGGGTAAGATTCTCCGAAAATGCAAGAAGCAGTGACGTTATTTAGTGGCTAGACATTTCCGCCACGTCCCTGTGTTGTCAAACAGACATTCGTGGTTTTTTACAGGGAGAACGCTCGCCAGGTGAAAACCCACCAGGTCCTGGAACACTGCCACCGAACCGTTCGCTGGAACAAGATTAACCCGGACCACTCAGCTGGCATCTCGTGGAGGTTGTTCGGGTTAGATTTCGAGGATAGACAGGATTCGTGTCTTACCTTCAGGGAACAGTTTGTTTCCAAAGGCATGGTATCGTATCTTCAGACCAAAATCACTGACCAAGCTGCAGATGGATGGTATAACTGCAGTTCGCATTGGTGGTACCTTGTAGATAGTCATCGTTATCAATACATGTTGGCTGAGGGTTAACAACACACTTCAACTAATGCGCCGCAATATAAAAGAATAAGATACTAAAAATTACAGACCATAAAAATGTCCAATAAGCAAGAAATACAATGTACAATATCATATTATGTATTCGTTATGAGATTGTAATTAGAGAGCGAATGTAAAGGGGAGAGACAAAGAAGCCGTCAACACAAACGACATTGACATCGGCTCTTCGCCATGTCAACTAGTGTTGCAAACCAGACGTAAGCTTCGTGCTCGTAAACTGTAATAACACGTAAGTTTAGCAGTGAAGCTTAGTCGATATGCAAACGGGGCAAAGAAACCTGATTTGGGTTAAGACATCACGTTAAACCAACAAAGGCCTGAAGATATGTAGCAGGTCAAACACAACGCGTTGTGCGTTGCTTGTACCACAATTGGTCCACCGCAGACCAACACCATCAAACCTAAAATACAGGCGAACTAAGTACTTCTCCAGGACGCGTCGTCGGATATGACAGAGCCGGACAGGTTTAAGTCACGCAGCCACTAGCATTTGCACAGAAACTGATACACCACTGGGTCACTAACGTCCATGAGCTACAAGTCAGGCGCCTGAATCAGTTCACCAGGAGCCGGGCACATCTGGTCTCGCATACACACCCCACGATATCAGAGGAATGGACACATTCAGGTCTCGGTGCGGTTGCTCACAGAATTGTGATGGCCTAGGTAGCAAGTGAGCTTTGGAGATTGGTCCGGAGTGAATGAAGCAACCACGTGACTGCAGATTGATAAGCTGGTGCCAAGTGGGAGAAACCGTGGGTTGCAAAAGAAATCTTTGAGGATGCGCAGTTTAAGGAGACACATGTTAGAAAGAGGTTGAACTTGTAGTCGAAGTGTTTTTGGTTTCGTCTCGATTCCCCTGCTTCAAATCGAATCGAAAATGAGGGAGTAAATTGTACTGATCAAAAAAAGGATTACAGATCCCAATCAGGGCGAAAGACATAATGAAGAATGGCTTGTTCAGCCGACAAATACCGGGCATAGAGTCAAAGACAATAAAAGCGAATTCAAAGAACAAGAGCGTAAACATTCACCATGAAACAAAAGCATTCTGTAAGGACGCGGGAACTTTGTACAGCGTGTTAAGCCAAAGCGTACATAAGCTGATCAACTGAGTTTGCAGTCTTGTGGGCTGTTCGGGACAGAGCGACATAACAAACTTTGGGTGGACCATCGTTTACATCGCAAAAACCGGTGGGACCCAAGTCACAATCAGCAGATGTGAGATAGCGTAGATCTTTCACGTTATGCGTGAAGCCAACATTCTCAAATGTGTATAAATCGTTGACGAACCAGAATTAGTCCTGCTAATCAGTGAGAAAGTCGTCCGGGTGGCTCGCCAGCTCCGACTTTTTGGCAAACACCGGGGGAGGTTGTTCTTTTGAAATAAAGGCAGCTGCATTTTGCTTCAAGATGATGCTGGAGCATCGAGTACAACAAATATCAAACAAATTCCGGACTTCCTTATTGGTAATATCACATGTCTCGTCACGGGAATGTGTCGATTCCAAATTAGTCATAACAAGAATTTAGACGATAACATGAAACATGTAAGTAATAGCATGCACTAGTATACACGGCAGTGAACAGTATAGGTTTGTTAGGACATAATCGACCTGCCATATTTTGCACTCATATCTCGGCTAATACTAGACTGAGAATCCTGAATGATCTATTGGTAGATAATTGAAGAGCACGCTCAAGAGTTGTAACAATATAGTGAGTTCTTGCATACGTAACGCAAAGGTCAATGGGGGTCTCGTAGAAAGTAAAGAGACGACAGTAAATGCGTGAAGTCGTGGTAAGAAGAGACAAAGCGCTTTGCAGATGTAAAAGTTTTAGGGTAACAAACATATCTAGAATGGTGACGCTAGATGACCTGCCAGTGTGAAGTTATGGACTTTGACTTTATTCGGTGGCGAGTCACATTCGCCACGTTGCAGTGTTGTTAAACGGACATTTGTGGCTTTTTATAGTGAGCACGCTTGCCAGGCGAAAACCCACCACGTTCTGAAACACTGCCGCCCATCCATTGAGTGGCAAGTTGTAACTGGCTATGTTTCTGGTTGAAGGTTTGTTTGCTCGGTTATTCCCAGTCCAGTTGCGTCCCATTTTTCTGTTGGCTGATGCGTTATCCGAGTGGCTATTGCGCTTTTGGGTCCTGTCCAGTTTTGAACGAATGGCTATGCCCGATTGGTAGGTCAAGAACTAAATATTCTTTATGCGCATGATGTGTTAATCATCTGCAGAACCACAGGAAGTCTCCGGGGATATACATTGAAATGTGCGGCATTGTTGTTGATAAAGTTCCGGAAAGCGAATCGCGGATCCCCGGGGTATGTAGTGAAAATGATTAGAAATATAGGAAACCACGGCCAGTTGAGCGGTCCAGGCGGATTGAAGAGCTCAGAATGACCAATTGTTCTGGCTTTATGTCAGCAGGTGAATGTGCCTTCGGAAGTCAAGAGGAGTGCTCCAGGCAAGTGGTATTTGGAAGAGATAGTGTTAGGTAAATTGAACTCAATGGTTGAAGTCTCGGAAAAATTGTATCCTTGCAAGATGAAGAATGATTTATCCGGTTAGTAAGTTGCAAAAACGGTTGCTAATCTTCCGCACATGTCCAAAGAAGGGAACTGTTGTCGCAACGATGGACAGTTCATTGGGTGCGTGTCACCGTACCTGTGACAAACTAGGGAAAAAGTCAACGAACAGAGACAGCCACGCAGACAGACGAAAGGAATGCGTCTGGAACGCAGTCGATCAGTTGCTGCGATGACGGAACTATTGTAGCACTATACATGTAATTATTATTTAAATACCGCATGTACACATGTATCATTAGTGGCAAAATACGACGAAAAACGAGCAAAGCACGGATCAGTAGAGAATGGAAGATTGTTCCAAATTAGGAATGCAGAGGAAGCAAAGAGAGTTTGTGGGGTTCTAATGCGCAAACGCCCAATCTGCGGGAACCAGAGAAAGGAGGACGAGGCGTGCAGATTATGGGAAAGAATATCACTCGGAAGAAGCAACAGGGACGCGTTGTCTCAGTCCTAAACTGGTAGAAATGTAAGAAGTCCGGGAGGACAACCGCATATATGTTAGCGTTGAATGAAGAGGGAATGCAACAGAAATGACAGGAAGGAAAGAACAGGGTTGGTAAACAGGTTCTATTGAGAAGTGAAATAGCTGACGACGTTCTTCAGGTAATGGTTCCTCCTTGTTATTAAAATGAAGGATGAATAATGGCCCGTGATGTAACTGAGTTAAGGGTGTTAGAGCGTTGCGCCGTAATAGGCAGATAGTTTGTCGAGCAAAGCATAAAGGATGAGTGGCACAGAGCGTTGGGACTACAGAGATTAAACCGTTTACTTCTCGGATTTCTGGAAGCAATCAGGAAGAAGGAGACTGGACAGACGAGGATAGATTAGAGTTAAGCACGAAAATCCTCCGTCTAGTTGAAAAAGAAATGAAACAGTGGGCGCGAAAAGGAAAGAATGAGGTCCGAAAGGAAAGTATCTATTGGGGAGAAGTGGAAAAGCCTACAATGAGCTCGAGGTATTGTGAACAGACTATCGGATCTGTCGAGGATTCATCGGTAAAGCCACAGCAGTCAGGAAGAAGAATATTGAGACGAGACTAGAAGGTCGGCTCACTGATAGAAAGCAATATTATTATTGCCGGAATGCAAACAGAGTGAGTCGGCAGAAATAGACGGGTTAAAATTGTAAGGGGAACAGAATAAAGAAGACAAAGCACGACCACTAATGCTCATAAGGTGAGAATCACAGAGCGTTAGCTTGACAGAATATAGATCATTTAGATCTCAGACGTCCGAGGGGGTCAGAATGCAGAAGGCAGTTTAGACGAAATCGAATAAGTCAGAAAGATGAAGCCAGACCACCACATTAAGGTGGGAATAATAGTACTGAGTGTCACAAGAAAATAAGAATTGCGGGAAGACGGAGGCAATATAAAAACCTAGTTAGCACGGCAAACGCAGCTCTCAGGCTGAGGGATAGAGTGTGTTGTGACTGCATAGCCTAGATCGTTTACGTCTCGGACGTCTGGAAACAGTCAGAAAGTAGGAGACTGGTCAGACGAGGCTACATTAGAGCCAGACCCGAAGAGTTATCTGTCCAATGGATAGAAGAATACAAACAGAGAGCGCAAAAATGAAAGAATATAGTCGTGAAGGGGGAGACTATTAAGAAGCAGTGGAAAGGCCTACAAAAATCTCTAGGTGTTGCGAACAGACCTCTGGGTCTGTCAAAGGTTCAACAGTATGGGCTCAGTAGTCGGAAAGCAGAAGACCATGGAGATGAGAGGAGGATATCCGCACATGCAGAGGAAGCCGTATTATATATGTCGGAATGCTAACAGAGCGTCAACAGAATAGAAAGATTAAGGATAAGAGTGGATATTCTAATGATGGATCATGAGCAGCAGTGCTCTGGAGGCTGTGGAGACAGAGCGTTGCGTTTGCAGAGACTAGAGCTTTTAGATCATAGAAGTCCCGTAGTGGTCGGAAGGCAGGAGATCGTACAGACAGAACCAGATAAGTTAGCCAAAGAGCGCGAACATAAAGGCTCTTTGGATGAGAAAAAGCCAACGATATGCTCCAGGTCATGTGCACAGACCGTTGGGTCTGCCGATTCCTGATCATTAGGGTCACATGAGCCGGAAGGTGGGAAGTCATTGAGATAAGACTAGAATGTCAGCTCGTAGTGTAAAAGTCGTATTAGTAAAGTCTGAATGCTGACAGAGCATCAACAGAAATGGACATGTTAAGGAAGAAGGGGGACGTGATAATAAGGTTGAATCATGACCAGCAATGCTCTTGCGGTGAGGGTAAGTCTTTCCTCGGCAGAGCCTAAATCATTAAATCTCAGAAGTGTGAGAGAGGTCAGCAAACAGGAGACCGTTCAGACAAACCAGATAAGTCAGCAAGCTGAAGCTAGGCCGCCAAACTAAGGTGGGAATAAAGTAATGAGTGTCATCAGCAAAGTTGCAGTTTGGGACGAAAGTGGTTATATGAAAGGCAGTTGCATGCCGAGCAAAGGTCTCAGAATAAGGAGGACAGAGTACTGAGACTATAAAGTCTAGATCGTTAACGTTTGAAATGTCTGGAAGTAGTCAGAAAGCAGGAGGCTGGTCAGACGACGCTAGAGTAGTGCCAGGCCCGAAGAGTTACCTGTCCAATTGAAATGGAATGGAATCAGAAGGAGAAAAGGAAAGACTCTATTGATGAAGAGTGGAGAAGCCAACGATATTCCCGAGGTGATGTGAGCAGACCATTGGGTCTGCCGGCCCCTGAGCATTAGGGTCACCGAATTCGGAAGGTAGATCATTCAGACCAGACTAGAATGTCGGCCCATAGGGAGAAAGTTGTATTAGTAAGCTCTGAATACTGATGGAGAGCATCGGCAGAAATGGACACATTAAAGAAGAGAGGGAACATGGTAATAAGAATGAGTCATGACGCAATGTTCTAGCGGTGAGGGTAACAAAGCTTTGCGTCGGCAGTGACTAGATCAGTTAGATCTCAGAAGTCCGAGAGAGGTCAGAAAACAAGAGAATGTTCAGGCAAAACCAGGTAAGTCAGCAGGGTGAGGCTAGGCCGCCAAATATAGGTGAGAATGGAGAAATGATTGTCATCAGAAAAGAAGCAGTTTCTTTGTAATCGTCCACCTGATTCCACTGACGCTGCCTCCATTGATACCGTTCTCGACCGCAGCCCGTATCAATATGTGTCCTTACCGACTAGTATTCTCGCCGGCCAGTCGCCTCATATCCTGGAACTTGTGCTCTCCTCAGCGCAGTCAGACTTCATGGACCTAACAGTCTTTCAAACCATTGGTAAAACTGATTAGTGTACTATTTTATTCCAACGGACTCGTCGCTTTACCATTCACAACTCATGTGCCGTCCGCCGAAATTTCTGTCGTTCTGATACCCTTCATCTCAAAGCAGCCGCAAGTATTATGGGTTAGTGTATTCCCGAACATCTTAATGTTGACGATGTCTGGAATCTTTTCTACTCCAACCTGACATCACTCATTGAAAAAGTTGTCCCATCTCCAAAAATCGACCGCTCTCTAGAGGCCCTCCGTAGATTGATCGTGAACTGAGATCCCACTGAACAGAAGACGTAAGTTGTGGGACCGTTTTAGGATCACACGATCAGAGCATGACTACATCGGCTACAAAACGGTTAGGAATACCTGTACCCTGCAAAAACATAAGAAACGTCAACAATATGAAAGCACCCTAGCCGCACTTTCTAGAAAGACCCATAAGGTGTTTTTTTCCTACCTCAAGCGGAGCACTAGAGCGGGTAGTGCTATCCCTGCCCTGTGTGCTTCCGAGCATGGGGATCCAGTTCACGGAAACACCGACAAAGCCAGCCTCCTGGCACGGCATTACTCTTCAGAGTACTCGACATCAGCGTCGTTCTCTGACAGAAGAGTGTGCACTGCCCCTTCACTGTTAGAGCACGTCGATACAAACACTGACGTCGTGTTGAAACTTCTCTGTGAGTTGGGTCCTTACTCATCGCCTGGTCCCGACGACTTGCACTCCTTGTTCCTCAAGCCTGTGGCTCAGTACGTTGCTTCAACTATCACGCAAGTTTTTCGTAGATCGTTTCAGTCCGGAGTTCTCCCGACTGCATGGAAGATGGGCGTTATCAGGCCTTTATACAAAGGAGGGAACCGGCAAGACCCAGCTAGCTACCGGCCAATTTGCCTTACATCGATAATGTGCAAAAGCATGGAACGGGTCCTGAAACGGGCGCTTTGGCTTCATCTCGAGGGGTTGGATCTGATATCCAGCGCCCAACGTGGTTTTCGCAAAGCTCGCTGCTGCGCTGTCAACCTGTTTATGGCTAGAGAAAAATGGGCGGATTCATTGGATGTTGGCAAACACTTGGATGTTGTGTTCGTGGACTTCAGTAAAGCTTTTGATAAGGTCCCTTATGAACAGCTTCTTTACAAACTCCGAGGCATAGGTGTCATTGGAAAATTTCTCTCCCGGATTTCCGAGTTCCTACACACTCGTTTCATGCTGGTGAGAGTGAACGCAACGTATTCCGATCCTGCGCATATGACCAGCGGTGTTCCACAGGATTCCGTCCTCGGCCCCGAAATCTTCAACAACTTCATCAACGATCTACCGTCGGAGCTACAATCGGATTGCTTGATTTATGCGGATGAAAAAAAATAAAAAATACTTTATTCTCGACTATACGAGGCACGCCCATGGAGGCATGAGCAGGTATGTGCAACTGTACAGACACTTTATGGTAACTGTAACAGTGACAGTAGCAAATTGTTTATATGAATAAATAAATAGTTTATTTTCAAATTCATAGACACACCAAATCATGCGTGATCAAGATTTAAAAGAAGTTGTGTATCACGACGATGCTTCTGGTTCAATCGTTTGTAGTTGAAACGGTCAAGGAGGCATCCTCTCTGGAGGATGATGATCGACTACAAGTGACGCTCAATCTCCTGCACACTTGGTGCAGTGGCTCTTACCCACTAATCAAGACAAATGTTCCGTCCTGCCTATCTGCGTTGCTTAACCATTCGGCGCTTACCACATAGGTGGTTTCTTGCTCAAAATGTCACTTCAGAGAGAGATCTGGGCGTAATTGTTTCCCTGGACTTAAGATCCACTCAGAACACCATGAAGAGGGTTGCCGCTGCCTAAGGGATGTTTCATGCCATCCGAAGAGCTTTCTGTCGTTTGACACCGGAACTTTTTAGACTTCTGTTCACCTCGCATGTGCGCTCGATTCCGGAATACTCGCTTTCCAAATTTTAGCGCGACATGAAAAGCAGGGATGGTACCAACAATGCCAAACCGCCGGAGCTTGCTAAGGAGTCGCTTGTGTAGAACTCTATTAACCGCAGTCTTAGAGTCTACTAAAACGACATCAAGACGGTGACAACTTCCACTGACTTCGGCAACTTCACTCGGGCAACAAGCAGATTTGAAAGGTATGCCCTCCGAAATCCGCGCCGAGTGGGAGAGATGACATCCAATTTCTCAAGGTGTAGTTGCAAGGCCGGTTTTAAAATCCTTTCATGCTTTTAAAGATGATTGCTGACAAGTATACCGTTCGGTAGTTTAACTGGACCTTGACGTATCCCACATCGGTGACAGGTTTCACAATACTTACTTTCCATGAAGTTGGGAGACGTCCTGCTTTGAGTGAGTTCTGAAACATTTGACTAATAATTGCAGCAGTAAACTCCACCACCTTCTAGAGGAACAAGGGATGTACAGAACCCCAAAAAACACCATTAGCTTCGTGTACAATTTAAATGAGTACCAATTGTGCATTATTATTTGTTGTTTTATTCGCACTTACATTACGTCCACGTTGATTTGCATCCGGTTCTAGACTTTCCTGTCCTGTAAGTCCTCACGTTACACATTTGCTCCCGTGACGCTTCATTAGCCTACGTCTCTTTTCGCCCATCGAATAATCTCCGCTGCGTCTGACTTCAACTGCCTTTTGACATTGGCGTTCGATCAAACTCACCGTCTCCGACTAGTATTTACTAGTACTCGAAATTGATGAAGCAAATGTGCTCACGTGAGTTTAAACTTCTTTGTCATTTGTATCTTTCTGCTGAGTCCCTTCTTTTTCCCCGTTCTATACGTGTGTTACTTTGTTCCTTGCCTACTTTTACTAATTTACTCATGTTTTCTTCTTCATTGCTCTTGTTAGTTCATAATTTGAAGGTAACGTCTGTGTCCTTTCACAGCCTAGATATGCATATTTTGATTGTTCCTAGTTTCATGGAATACAGTTCGGAACCTTAGTTTGATATGTTTAAGATAAAACTGGAAATAACTGCAATCAGACGCACCGTTCTAGGTACAATCGGCTCGGCCCAAACCATACTTCGTTGGTTGTGACACTTGTTCAGGACATGCTACGCTGCCCATCGAATGCGGCCAAATATGATACAAGGAAGCAAGAGATTTTAAAGGCGTTATAGCCCAACGCTGGGCTCGAGTTGAGCAGCTCAATGGTCACAAGCTGGGAGATCGCAAGCCCTCTACTTTGCTTCGCAAAATCCAGCAGTCATTGCTTTCTTATTCTTGAGCGTAGAAGAGTAAATGAGTTGTGGTTTATGCGTCTCTAAGAGCCATTGCTGATTTTGCTGTCTGTTACCAGATACGTTCCTGAAAGAACGCGCTACTAAAGCGGACGTTGCGTTCAAATATCTTCCTCAGCAGTCGACCAGTAGCTTCGGTGTCGCATTCCCACTGAAGAAAACCAAGTCTCGCAGTTGCTGCAAGTCGTCAGGCCGACCTACCTCTGAAGACGAGGAAATTGCACTAATTCGCAGCAGGGTATCAGCAGCGAATGCTTTGAAGCAGCGTGTGCCGCTGTCAGACGCTGACCACGTATTGGCCATCGCTAATCGCGGCTCATCTGTGCTTGCACCGAGCACATCTCGTTCGACACGAAACCGTAAAGTTCTCTTTGCACTTTTGTAGTCAGCTAGTAAAAAACTCATCGGTTAGGTTGGTATCACCGCCAAGATGGTGAAAAAGCTAGACGCTATTGGGCTCTCTACATTAGGCACGCCCCCGTTGCTTCGTGGAAAACGAGTAGTCCGCACACTAGCGCGGCCAAAGCATCCAATAACTACTAGACCAAGGCCCATTTTACATTAAGGATAGACGTTCTTCCATGACTTTCCGCATCGACACGGAAGCGAAAGTCAACGCCATCCATGCAAACGAAAACGACAAGCACGCGAAGCCTATGTACAAACTACGTGCGGCCAATGGTACTCTGATACGTCCAATAGTTCAGCGCCTGAAGAACCTGGTGCTCCAGCTCCGTCGAGATTTTCAGTGCGTTTCCATGGTTTCGTCTGTACCCCTCGCAGATATCGTTATCGACTTTCTCAGTCATTTTGAGCTGCTTGTTTGGGCTGGTCGTCACAGGCTTTTAGACGCCCATGTTGTTAGGTGTTGAAGGCGTTCTTGGGAGCGCTCTGATGATCAGTCCCGTTTCTCGAATCGCCAATGTACCTACTGTCTGAAGGCTCGCGACTGGTACGGCTTGCTTTACAACTTCTGCCACTCACGACAAAGGTCGCTAAACAAATTGTCACGCGCAGTACGCCAACGCCTGCCGACAAAGACGACTCGCCTTCGACAAACTGCGTGCCTTATGGTCTGAATTTGATCACACGCTACAGCACGGTAGCACAAGACCAGCCAACAGCCTATGGGCGTCACCACTCTACATGTTTTCGATAAAGACCACTGGTGCCTGGCTTCCTGGTGGCGGGTATCGATCTCTAAACAACGCACCCACGCCTAATCGCTATCTTAGCACAAATATCACGTATCTCATTGCCAGTCTAACAGGTAAAATTGTGTTCACTAAAATCGACTTAGTGCGCGCTTACTACCAAATTCCGTTAGCCGAAGCGGACCTCACTGAAACTACAGCGATGAATCCATTTTGTTGGTTCGAGTTCGTACGCATGCTATTTGGTGTAAAGAATGCCGCGCAAAGTTTTCAGCGCATAATCAAACAAATTTTTCACGGCCTAGACTTCACTTTGCCTACTTCGACGACAACCTAATCGAGAGCACTTCTGTTTGTTTAACTCAGAAATGTGTTCGTTTGGTGTCGATTCGGTCAGTTTTCTCCGCCCCAACATCTCATTCGCGAGCGTCGTGCTACTACAAGTTAAAATTAAAACCCACAACGACCATCCAAACCTCAGTCTTTTCGCTTCGCTTGTGTATCTCCTCACCGATCTGCACCGAAGAACACAAAGGAAATTCGATTTTATCGCTGCAGCACGCGCCGCCTTCCAGGCTTTGAAAGAAGCTATCAAAAACGTAGTTTCTATGGCTAATTTACGACCCGGCAGCGCCACTGTCGCTCAGTACCGACGCTTCTGACGTGGCAGCTGGGGCGCTCACAATAAAAGTAGATGACGCTTGGAAGCCGTTATCATTTTTATCCAGATGTTTACAACCTTCCGAATCTCGTCACAGTACTTTCGGCAGAGCTTTATTAGCCATTTATTTATCCACACGGCATTTCCGACATGTCTTACAATGCCGCTTTTTGCCGTCTTTAGCGACCACAAACCCGAACTTCCGTGCTCAGCTCGACTACCGACCGACACTCTTCTAGCGTCGGGCCACCTAGACTAAATCGCTCAGTTTATGACCGATATACGCCATGTCTCGGTGGTGTATACCACTGTCGCTGACTTACTTCCCTAATTCAAGCTCTCTCCGCTGACGCCGGTACCGTTATCAATTTGGCATTGATGGCCGCAGCGCAACTCAGCGATCCTGAAGTTTATATACTACGTAGGTCGCCGCCACTGGACCTACGACCCGTGGCACGGAGGTCAACAAACGGAACCATAGTTTGCGACTGGTCTCTGAGCCCGCCGCGCTTAACCGTTCCCGTCGAGTTCCAACAGACGGTGTTCAACACGTTGCACGACTCGTCTCGCCCAGACGTTAGTGTATCGGATAAACTCGTAAACACACGACTCGTCTGGTTCGAATTCCATCGTAACATTAGTACTTAGGCAGCCAGCTGCATTCTGTGTCAAAGCGCGGAAGTGCAACTGCGCATGAAAAGCTCAGTAGGCACATTTCCGACACCAGACGCACATTTTCACCACGTGCACGTCTGCCTCGGAGGTACACTGTCTTCTATGAAATGCTCGGCACACCTGTTAACTTGCACCGACCGATTCGCCAGGTAGTCAAATGCTATCCCGATTTTGAACCGCACCTTGGAAACAGTAGCAAAGGCATTTTGAAGCGCTGGGTATTTCAGTACTACTGCCCCGCCATCGTGAGCACCGATCGAAAACCACATTTCTCGTCCACTTTTACCACGCTGCTTAAGAATATAGGCTGTCGCCGCATTCAGATGACGGTGAATCAGCCGGCCGCTAACGGCCAGTTGTTTTTTACCTCCGGTTGAAGGAAGGGCTACTTGTGCAAGCACGTCGTTTATGCTCTGAAACAATTCCCCAGTCCCCCTATTCTCAAGAAACACGGTTAAAAACGAGGCTGACGCAATACCAGTGCAACTAGTCTACGGCTGCACACTGCGTTTGCCTAGATGAACGGTGCCACCAGCTCCGCCCATTCCTCCTTTGATTAGAGAACTTACACCGACTGATTGACTCAACAACTGCGTTAGTTACGTTCACGCGCACCCCGATCGCACAAACCATTGTACGTGCTCGAAAAGCAGTCTAGGTGTTAACACGTTCGTCACCGCGCATGCGGTGTTAGTCGGCCACTTCAGCCACCCTACACGAGACCCTCCAAAGTGCTACACCGTGCGACTAAGACGTAAGCTGTTGACCACGGCGGTCAACGCGAAGTCGTCACCCTCGATCGTCTCAAACCAGCTTTCATCGACGAGGCTGTTATGCTCATGGCTACTACCAACGCTTGGTGTGACTCTACGAATAATCGCGCCAAGTTACAGCCGCGTAACATTCCTGCAGTGGGTGCCAATTTAGGTTCGCTTTAAGGCTGCGCCAATAGCGGTGCTAGTTGCATCGACGGCAATGCTAAACAGCGCTATGGAGTCAAAAGGTTGAAGCCAGACTGAGGCGGCTAAAGCATCTCTACTGGTATTAAAAGCTCACCAGCTGTGGGAGTAAGTGCTACATCTACGTTCTTGCGACCACGGTGCAGGTAGGTCAGCGGGCTGAGTAACTCAGCGCAATGCGGAAGAAATCGTCGATAGTAATTAACCCTGCCATTTAAACGCCGAACGGCAGCTACCGTGTTCCGAAGCGGAAAGTCACGGATGGCTTGACCCTTGTGGTCTAAAGGCCGTATGCCATGTCGATCAGTGCGATGACCAAGTAACGTTAGAGACGGCTGCTGAAAGGTCCAGTTGTCTGGATTGACAGTGATACTATTGGCAGTGAGTCTTTCAAAAAGGGTTTTATGGTGCTCTCGATGAGCTTCCTCGGGGGCGCTGGCTACCAATATATCGTCGATATAGGGATCAAAAAGTCTAATCCACGGGTGACTGAATCTATGAAACGCTGAAATGTTTGCGCTGCGTTGCGCAAACCAAATGGCATGCGCGGAAATTCAAACAAAGCAAAAGGTGTAAGAACAGCGGTTTTAAATATGTCTTCGTTGGCGACCGGGATGTAGTGGTAGGCGCGTACCAGAGCCATTTTTGAGAACACACGGGCACCTCGTAAGTTAGCCATTATGCCCTGAATCTGTGGTATGGGCTACTGGTCGGGAATAGTTACGTTGTTAGGAGCGTGGTAGTCGCCACTTGGACGCCAGTCTCCTGACTTGTTAGGCATCGTGTAAAGCGGCGAAGCCCAAGGGCTTTTCGGTGGTCTAACTATACCTAGTCTGAGCGTGTGTTCGAATTCAGATTAAGCGATACGAAGTTTATCCGGTGTAAGTCGTCTGGGCTTAGTGAAAACAGGTGGTCCTTTCGGAAGGACTTGATGGTTCGCGGCATCGGTTGCGGTGGACATCGGAGTGACAGCAGGAACGTCCTGTGGAAAATGATCGAGGAGCATCTGCCTGATGGGTGGGCTCATTCGAGTCGCGTACACGGGACCGTTTGACTCAACAAGGGTCAAGTCCCTATGACAGAGACTCGTTAAACGCTCGACGATACAGTGTTGCTTTGTTTCTACAACCACTTCGTGGTGCTGCAGAAAATCGAGACCGTGAATGGGCGTTTGAACGTCTGCAACAAAGAATACCCAGTTAAAAGATAGTCGTAATTCAAAATTGAACGTGCGCGAGCGTCGACCACACACTCTAATGACGGTTCATTTAGCTGTGCGCAATGACCTGGTCATCTACTCAATAACGTTAAGGGACAAAGCTAACTTCAGCGCCTGTGTCAACTTGGTAGCGTAGTCCAGTTTTCCGGTTGGTACCGAAGAAAAGGCGACAGCGAGGCACAGCGACGTCCGTCGCCACTAGATGCTGGTCGGTCGGTTTCCATGAGTTTGGCGCTTATAGGAACAAAGGTTACGGCACGATCTGGCTGGCTGACCAAATCGCTTGTGATACCAGCAACAGTATGGTCTAAGCGGGGACTTTGAATCAGATCGAAAAAGGGTTTGGTTTTTAGGACGAGATCGGCGAGTAGATTTGGAAACTGTAATGTCTTCCAGACGTTTATTAAGCTCGGCCTTGTGCCCCCTGAGTTCCGCTAACTCAGCATTGGCGGTCGATTGGGCCTGCGAAACTTTGACGTAAGGTTCCAAGATACGTCGGCGGGGTCAGCCAACAGGAACAGTGGAGCATCGCCATTAGCGGAAAGCACGTGACACATTTCAAGGGGTAGTCGTTGTAGCCACATCTCCCGGAGAAAATCGACATCTACAGAGGTGGGTTTTCCTAGGCTCTGCATTTTTCTTAACAACTGAAACGACTTAAGATTACCGAGTTGCGTTTTGGGTGAGAGTTTTGTTGCTCGTTGTTGGTCGGCCAAGGCTGTTCTTTTCATAATTGTGGCTTTGATCGTTTCATAAGTTTGCTGTTCCTCGGGCAGATCTGGAATGTCATCGAGGTCATCAATAACATGCGGAGGAAACGCGGCTACGACATAGTGAAATATAATGTAACCCGACGCAACCACGACGTAAAAGGAACTGCAATTCTATCTGCGTGAACCAGGCCTTAGGATTAGGCTCGAGAAAAGAAGGTACAGGGAGACTAACGGTACTAACCTGGGAGTCAGAAGCTTTATTTGTAACCTACAAGGCGAAAGTTACTGAGCCAGCAGAATGGAAACTCGAAATTAAAAGTATAGAAAATGAGAAATGTAGACGAAAAAGGTGGTCGAATCTGAAAAGAAACGTTAGGAAGAAACTCACCGTGAACTTGCTCTGTGAGCACTACGCTGTAGCTCAGCTTTATGGCGTGCTATATTCTCGAGTCTTTAAGGTACAATTCTCGTGAAGGTAAGTCTTTGAATAGGCACTTTTGACGAAATTTGGTTATATTTAACTTTTTCTCTTGGAGGATATGACCTCCAAGTACGTAAACTGCGGGAAGAGTGTCACCTCAAGTTCAAAGTTCGTCTATTGCGTACTCTTCAACGGATGGATGCACATAGTTTGCTGTAACATTGCTTATGATCCTTACCAATGGCTTCAGCGCACACTCTGAGGGCGTCAACTTTTACCGCGACCCGTGTCTGACATTGGTCAGTGACAAGCAGCTTCTGACGAACCCTTTCAGCTTACTTACTGCTTCTGCGCAAGCTGTCTCCATCTCTGAGAGCAAGACACCTTTGCTTTCTGCCAGCTACTGCTAATTAACTGCTATCAATCCCGCACTGAAGATCCCACCTTGAATGGTGGAGAAAAGTTTGCAACCAAGTTGCTTAGCTAGGAGTACTCCACAACAACTGAGCGAGACATTTATCTCCTCAGTATGTCGGCAGTCGTCTGGGTATTCTATACCGAATGGGAAACGCAGCCGGGCGTCCTCCATCACGTTGGACTTAAGGCGGTTGCCCAATGAGCACGGGAATGGGCTGATGCATAAGCCCAAGTCCTATGCCGCAGACGCGAACGCCAGCACCTCAGCAAAACTGAGGGCAACTAAGGCTGAGAACAAAGCCTCGAAGGAGACCACATCACGGCCCAATACAAAATCAAAACACCAAAAACGCGGAACTAACGCTCGTCCTAAATATTGCAAATAAATAAATAAATATTTTATTCTCGACTATGCGAGGCACCCCAATTGAGGCATGATCAGGAATGTACAGCTGTACAGATATTTTATGGGAACTGTAGTGACAGTAGAAAATTGTTCAGCTTGTGCAGCTTGAGCAACTGTTCAAGAAAAGAAATACCCACAAAAGCGGGTATCACCGAAACGAGACAAGCCACCTGCTCGCAACCACTGCTCGATAATCATGACGTCCTAGAATTCAACAAAGAGACTCCAGCTGAAAGGAACTGGACGACCAAGCCTTTCTTAAACGAATGGTCCCCGTGTTGTTTAATGAGCGTGAGCAAGGGAAAAACCTAAGCTATTTTTCGCCTTAGCAGAAAACAAGAGGACCCAGCCAGGTTTTGTACTCCGAAAATCGTCTGTCAGGATGAAGGAGGATGCCAATGCATCCTGAGAAACCTTCTACGTTCTGAAAGACCTCTCCCCGGAGGACCGAGTCCGGATGAGGCAAGCTATCTGCGAGCTGCGAACTTGACGAGCAAACGGAGAAACAGAGCCGCACATAGCGGATTATCGCGTAGTCAGAAAAGCTTTGAGCTCGCTGGAGACAAAACGTACATCTTACAGGAACTCAAACCTAAGGAACGGACTACGCTTAGTACTCGCAAATGTGCACAGTCTCAGCAACAAGCTAGATGAGGTTCCACTCCTTAACTCTGAACAACAACCGGACCTAGTGGCATCCACCTACACCTGGCTGTCATCTGATATATCTGACTAGGAGGTTCATGTGTTTGGATATCAACTACCTCGATGCGATCGCTTTGGTGGGAGGTATGGAGGCGGAGTAATCCTCTGCACAAAGAACTGCATCAAGACCCACATTGTCAAAACCGATTGTGACAAGGGTGATGTGTCCGAAATGCTCTGGTGTCGAATTCATGACGGAGACCAATCGCTGCTGGTCGGGGTGGTCTTCAGAGCCCTTGTAGGACCCGGCCCATACCTATTACACTCCTTATGCACCCACAGCAGAGGAACAAACTGTCTCCGTATGGGTGACTTCAACGCCCCCGCCATAAGCTGGGACCTACTCCAAAGTGATTTCCCACCTGGCTCCGTTGAAGTTGCGCGCCTTGATACCGTTCACGAGTGCAACCTGACACAGCATGTCTTGACATCAACACGGATGGTCCCTGGCCAGACACCAAACCTCCTCCACCTGATTCTCACCTCGGCCCCATCTGATGTCTCAGATCCACCGATCCTCCAAGCTCTTGGGAAGAGTGAGCACGGTACAGTCTCTATTTTGTGGACACGACGCCTCAGGATCCACAATCAGGAGACACTGCGTCGAAATTTCTGGCACGCTGACCAGCCCAGATTAAGAACGGCCGCAAGTAACTTGGACTGGTAGTCCGCACTCCATGGAGCTGGATGACGCATGGGAATGCCTACGATCTATGATTAGGACTCACTGAACAGTTTATTCCAAACTGCAAGCGCAGACCCCCAAAAGGACCAATGGCCTGAAGTAAGATCCCCGACGGAAAGACGACGGAAACTATGGGACCATTTCAAGAGCGTAGGACTGACCTCAAGCCACTTAGATTACAAACTTGGCCGAAACGTATGCACCCTGAGAAAACGAGACAAAAGACTACATTATGAACATGGACTGGCCATGGAATACCAAAACTGTCCCAATAAACCTTTTGTCTACCTGAAGCGAAATGCCAAAGCGGGCAGTGGAATCATCGCTCAATCCTCTTCTTAGGAAGGTACCGTTATCTACGGCGGTGATGAAAATGCAAACCTACTGGCTGCGTAATATTCCTCGGTCTACTCAGTGGAATCTCCGCTGCTCAACAACCTTTTTGCCTGCACACTACTCCTCTATGGACCAAGTTGAAAGTAACCCCGAGTAAGTCACTATGCTACGCCTCGAACTGGACCCGAACTCCTCCCCAGACCCGGACGGATGGCATTCCAGTTTCCTCAAAACGGTAGCAGAGTACGTCGCCGCCCCTCTGCCAAGTATTTCGTCAATCTCTCGCAGTCGGCTGCCTACCCACAGGCTGGAACTACAAAAAGGCAACCAACAAGACCCAACGAACTACCGGCCAATATGCCTGCTATCAGTCGTATGCAAAACCATGGAACGAATAGTCAAGTGCGCCCTCCAGCTATATTGTGAAGCTAAACCTCATCTCACCTGCTCAACATGGCTTCCGGAGAGCATGGTCATGCGTCTCTAACTTACACATCGCCAGGGAAACATGGGCAGAAGCCATAAATGCCCGAAAACAAGTGGACGTAATATTCATTGACTTAAGTAAAGCCAGTAATAAAGTTCCACACGTTCGACTGGCTAGCCGAACAACCTCCTCGTGGTGTCAGCTGGGTGGTTCGGGTTTAACCCGTTCCAGCAAATGGTTCGGCGGCGGTGTTCCAGAATTTGGTGGGTTTTCGCCTGGCGAGCGTTCTCCCTATAAAAAGCCACAAATGTCTGCTTATTAACACTGCGACGTGGCGGATTTGGCTCGCCACGAACTAAAGTCACTGGCCCGTGGATATCCGGAAAGTTCCATCCAACCAGCGGACATCAATCGCTTATGCTCACATTCCTGACGATAACAAACAGTCAAAAATGTTGCGGCACATTACAAAGACACAAGCTACATTCATGCCCAAGGACATGCGTAAATACATCCATACACTTACATACACAGTTATGCCAAACATGTACATTTTGTACATTTTTGATCACACTACGTTAGCTAAACATGATCATGCCGTTAAAGGTGTGCCTCGTATTGTCGAGAATAAAAGTTTATTTTTATTTATTTGTTTTATTTATTTATTGGCAATCTGGATTGCCGATTGCTTAAGAGGTAGGACAATGCGCGTACAACTGTACCAAACCCTCTTTGCTCCAGTGCTTATGACTAGTGGAATTCCTCAAAGCTCAGTACTTGGACCAGAGCTCTTCAAACTGTACATTAAAGGTCCACCGACTGCACTTCAAACCGACTGCTTGATCTACGCCGGTGATCTCGCCATGGTCAACAATAGCCAGCCTTGAGGATGCGGACAGACTACAAGGGTTCTAGACCAGTTACACGAATGGTCCATGAAGTGGGAATTGCCACTAAACCGAGATAAATGAGCTGTTCTCCTAATGAGTAGCACTGAACCGTAAGGTGCATACCACATTGGTGGGTTTCTCATCAGGAATAGCACTCACAGGAGAGATCTCGGGGTTATCGTGACTTCTGAAATGGGAACGACGCAGGACACGTTGAATAAGGTGGCCACCGGAAGGAAACTAGCGAGTTCCTTAAGAAGATCATGCGCTCGAATGACTCCTGAGAATTTTCGACCTTTGTTCACTTCGTACGCCTGTCCAGTCTTAGAATATGGTCTACCAGCTTTCCATCCGCTTTCAAAGTTTGAATGCGTTCTGCTGAAAAAGGTTCATAGAAGTGCATCTAAAGCTGTTCTGGGGCTTCATGACCTACCGTAACCCATTCGACTCCAGCAGCTAAAACTGTTCTCCCATGAGCTCCGACGTCGCCGGGGTGATCTAATATACACCGGGCGCATCCTCCGAGGGGAACTTGGAAGTGAGTTACAACAATTCTTCCGGCCCAACGCTGACTGTTGCACACGGTTACCCATGGAAACTACTTAAGCAAAGAAGACACAGAATTCGCTTGGACGTCACTTTGTCTACTAGTGGTGAATGATTGGAACAGCTTACTGGAAGTGTTATACTCTTCTCACAAGACGCTTTTCCAAAAATAACAATGTACTTCTCCACAAACCTTATAGCCCAACCGAAGGGAAAAGCAGAACACTAATGACCTAGACAAAAGAACGTATTAATCGCCGCCACAAACACAGTAAACTACTGCGGACCTTGGCTCTATTCCTAGGTCTAGTACTGCTCTTCGACATCTAGAATTGGAAGATCAGCTACCAAGGTTTATGGTTCTCCATATCTTTTGCCGAGGTGTCAGGTAGTTTTAGTCACGTGCGGAACAAGAACATTCCGTAACATTCGAAATCGATGCGATACTCGTTAATAATCGATTAATCACTAAAATAGTGGATTTCCTAGGCAATTCTTACTTTCTTCCGGACACCTCACCTCATGAGACGTCGTCCGAGGCATATGACGAAAGGTTAGGATTAACTTGCAGTCTTCGGGATGGTGTTCTCTGCCTGTCGGTCCATCTCCCTGGCAGAAGTGCTCGAGAACTTTGTTCCAATGTCCATGTTATCTATTCTTTGTTCGACGTTGTGCATTCGTCCACTGCTTCCTTCAGCAGGTTGAAGCTTTCCGCCAGTAAATCGTACGGGAGATCAGTAGGCCCTGTTTGTTCTGGTTGGCACAAAGTGGGACGTAACTGGTTTGCATGCCGTGCCCAGATCTGTACGCCCACCAACACGTCTTACATGACTTTGCCGCGCTTGCTTTTGACCGTCCCTAGGGTCCATTACGCATGGCCATTCCGATAGTCACGTATTAGCACCTTCTATCCAAGTGTAAAAGATTGCTTCCTCGCTCCATGCCGACGACTAAAATCCGGTTCCATTGTGCGGTTTCTTTCACCAACAGAGTACTCCGAGCGCGGTCGTCTGGCGTCGAAAGGCATGCGGAGCTTCCGGTTCATCATGATATGTGCTGGAGTAACTCCGCCTGGCGATTGTGGATTCGATGTTGATCGGTGGAGGCAAAGGAACCAGCCAACCACCTCCTCTATAGTCCCTCCCTTTGGATTTGTGGAGAGCTCGCTTAAACGTATCGACAAACCTTTCTACCTGGCCATTCGACTGTGGGTGAACCAGCGGCGAGCGAACGTGCTGGAAGGCGCATTGCTTGCAAAACTCCGTAAAATTTTCTGAAGTGAATTGTGAGCCATCGTCAGTGACACTTTTCTCAGGACAGCCGACTCTGCTAAAGAGTTGGCGCAGTTTCGATACGGTGGCATTGGTGGTTGTGCTATCCATAAGAGATACTTCAGGCCACTTGCTGTTTGAGTCGACTATAATGAGGAAACTTCTGCCGTTGATTGGTCCTGCAAAGTCGACATGGATACGGCACCATGGCTTAGTAAAGTTTGGCTATGAATAGCGTTCTGATTTTTGTGGCACTTTCAAGACATTGGTGCACGTTTGGCAGCGTTTAGCAAGTGCTTCTGGCTGGTTGTACATAAAGGGCCCGTAAACATAACTGCAGGCAAGTGCCTTCATCCGGTTGATTCCAGGATGTCCGGCGTGGAACTGTCGAATAAGGCCCTCCTGAAGTACCTTGGGGCTGAACACGCTTTCCGAAAATAGTATACAGTCGTTTACAATAGAGAGCGAGTGTCTCCTCTGAAAGTACTGTTGCAACTCGGCAGATAGACGTGAATGCGGCCAACTTGTTTTGTGAAATTGTGTAACCTAATTGAGTATTGGGTCCCGAAGTGTTTTGGTTCGTACAGCTTCTGCGGTAACTAGTAGACCGTGCAATGCATCAGTTACCAGAAAGTTGACGTCAGGTTCAATCTCGATTAAACCAATGATTATGTCCCCATGTTCTTGCTGACGGGCATCAGTTAGGCGTGAGAGTGCATCCGCTTGGCCAATAAAAACTGTCGGCTTGTATTGGATCTGGAAAGCATACCCCATTAAGCTAAGAGCCTAACGTTGTAGCCGGTTGGCTGTGTAGGCCAGGATGAACTTTTTCGAACCAAATAAATAAATAAATAAATATTTTATTCTCGACTATGCGAGGCACGCTCATGGAGGCATGATCAGATATGTACAACGGTACAAACATTATAATGCAATTGTAACAGTAACGCAGAAAGTTGTTCATATATCCATGATTGGAACTGTTCAATGTTGAAAATGCGAAACAATAAGTTGGCTGTCATGAGATACGGGACCTCAGCTAATAAGAGATTGAGAAACCTGAATGATCCATTGAAAGGTAATGGAAGAGCCCGCACACAAGGAAGGAAAGGGGCAACGTATGGTAGGATGTAAAACGACAACAGTATATACAGATGTAGAAGTCCCAGTGTAACGATCCTATGTAGAATTGTGACGCCAGTTGACCTGCCAGTGTAAAGTTATGGGCTGTGACTTTATTCGGTGGCGAGTCACATACGCCACGTTGCAGTGTTGTTAAACGGACAGTTGTGGCTTTTTGTAGGGAGAACGCTTGCCAGGCGAAACCCACCACGTCCTGGAACACTGCCACCAATCCATTGAATGGCAAATTGTAACTGGCTATGTTTCTTGTTAAAAGTCTGTTTGCTCGGTTATTCGCAGTCAGGTTGCGTCCCATTTTTTCCGCTGGTTGAAGCAATAACTGGTTACCTATTGCGCTCCTGGGTCCTGTCCATTGGTAGGTCGGGTACTAAACATTCTTATTGAATATGATGTGTTGATCCTTCGCAGAACCACATGAAGTCATCTCTGATTATGTATATTTGCCGGGGAGCGAAGAATTCGTGTCCAGCTGCCCTCACTGGACATCGGTGGTTGGGTGCAAATAGTTAGAGTGGAAGTGAGGCCATGGTCCAGGTAAGTACTTGTTGGTTATTTCGTCCCATCCCAGACGGAGGCAGTTCCTCAGTTCAATCCCGAAGCTCTCCGATGTTCGCGACCTCAGAGAAAAGGGAGAGAGGAACAAGCCGAGAGAAGACCGAAAAGGAACAGTCAGTGTACCTAGCGTTTGATCAAAATCCTACATTAAGACATTTAATTGAGACAACTAGTGTACAAGGTGTAACAGATATTACGCTAAAGATGTTTTTACTTATGCGGAAGGCATGGCCTGATGGGTAGAATACTTTCATGTGCATAGGGATGAAGAGCAGGATTCCGGTAAGATATTCATGAGGTGTAAGCTGACAATGTTCGAATTCTACCTGAGACTAGAAAGTGGGTGTGTAGTCACGATTGGTTGTTATCGGAAACCCAAAGACAGTGACGATGTGGCCGTATTTATATATGCTCCACGGGATAGGGATTACCTAAGACACCATAACTACAAGGTACATAGGTATATGAAGATAGGAAGCTGAGCATATTAGAAGCTGGCTAAGATTAAATGGATATCAAAAGAAGACTAAGTGTTGAAGGTAAGACGATCAGAAGATATCGATAATGGACCGGATATCAGTGGCCAAGGGTGCCTGTCGGGTTAAGCATTCGAGGTGCCAATGAATAACAACCGTGTCAAAGGATCGGACAGCAAACCAGCTGAGCTGTGAAAAAACTATACCAGGAGAATAAACAATCTACAGAAGGACTGACGCCTAGCGAGCTAAGGAGTATTCCCAAAGTTGAATAGAGCCTACAGCGAACAGCTGCCGCAGAGCAGAGATAGTGGCTAAAGGAAAGGATGTATCAGTGGCTGATTCAACCATATCATTAAGACTTTTGACCACATGTCAAGTAAACGCGAGTAAGACAGACGACGGATAACGGCGCGCTAGGAGAGCTGAATGGCCAGCAATAGAGTTCGAAATAAGGCTTCAGCTACTAGCGGATCCTACGGTGGCACAGAATAGGTCAACAAACAGCTGAGCTGTGACGCAAACAATCAAAGAGATGAACATGGTAAGAACTGAGCGAGCTCCGGGTATCCGCAAAGTTAAATGGAACCTATGGCGACTAGCTGCTGCTAAGCAGAGATAGTGGCTCAAGAAAAGTATGTATCAGAGGCTGGTGTAGCCATATGATTAAGAAGTTTGACCACTACTGGATGCCTACAGTTTCAGTGAATAAATCAACAGACGAGCGCCGATTAAAAAGACAGTCGTCAGAGGAAAATGAAGGCTGGAGTGTCAAGAAGTTGCTGCTTCCAGGCTACATGAGGCCAACAAAGACTAGCTACTGACAAAGAAAATTGCACGAGATTAAGACGAAAAACGGATAACTGCGCGCTAGGAGAGAAATGAATGGCCAGCCACAGAATTCGGATTAAGGCATCAGTTACTAGTGGATCCTACGGTGGCAAAGAATAGGTCAACAAACAACTGAGCTGTGACGCAAACAATCAAAGAGAATGAACATTGTAAGAAATGAGCAGCTCCCAGAGAGCTCCGGGTATCAGCAAAGTTGAATTGAGGCTATGGCGACTAGCTGCTGCTAAGCAGAGATAGTGGAACTAGAAAAGGATGTAACAGTGGCTGGTGAAGCCATATGATTAAGAAGTTTGACCACTACTGGATACCTACAGTTTCAATGAATAGGTCAACAGACGAGCGCCGAATAAGGAGACAGACGTCAGAGGAAATGAAAGCTGGAGTGTCAAGTAGTTGCTCTTTGTAGGTTTCATGGGGCCAACAATGACTAGCTACTGCCAAGAAGATTGACGCGGCTAAGAAGAACGGCGCATAACGGCGCGCTAGGAGTGAGATAAGTGGCTAGCCATAGAATTCCGATTGAGGCTTCAGGTACTAGTGGATCCTACGGCGGCACAGAATAGGTCAACAAACAGCTGAGCTGTGACGCAAACAATCCAAGAGAATGAACATTATAAGAAATGAGCAGCTCCTAGAGAGCTCCGGGTATCCGCAAAGTTGGATTGAGGCTATGGCGACTAGCTGCTGCTAAGCAGAGATAGTGGTTCTAGAAAAGTATGTACCAGAGGCCGGTGTAGCCATATGATTAAGAAGTTTGACCACTACCGGATACCTACATTTCAATGAATAGGTCGACAGACGAGCGCCGAATAAGGAGACAGACTTCAAAAGAAAATGAACGCTGGAGTGTCAAGAAGTTGCTCCTTCCAGGCTACATGAGGCCAACAATGACTAGCTACTGCCAGTAAGAAAAGGTAGCCAACAAGGGCTTGTGATCTGTCAGAAGCTTGAAGCGGCGGACGTCTAACCTATTTTGAAATTTCTTGACCGCGTACACTATGACCAATGCTTCTTTCTCAATCTGGCCGTAATTCTGCTCGGCCTTCGGAAGTGTTCTGGCGGCCTGGGTGATTGCTTTCTGAGATCCATCGGTGTACGCGTGTGCAGTTACTGCACCAATCCCGTGGCTTGATGCATCTGTGGCTAAAACGAGCTCTTTGGAGGGATCAAAATGTGTCAAAAGCAAGTTTGAGGACAACAGTGTCTTGACCCGTTGGAAGGCATTCTGGCCTTTTTAAGTTCCAGTTCCAAGTTTGGCCGTTGGCTAGTAGCTCGTTTAACGAGGTACGCAGTCGGTGCATCCCAGTCTCTGATCATGCTTCCATGGGCGTGCCTCGCATAATCGAGAATAAAATGTTTCTTTATTTAGTTATTTAGTGGCTGATGAGCCCAAAAAAGGAACGCAAGTACTGTAGATCTGTTGGTGTGTGCCTTTTCTGATGGCTTCTGGGTTTTCTAGATCTACTCGACCTCCATTCTTTTCGAGGATAAAACCGAGGTATTTTACGAGCGGCGTGAAAAATGTGCATTTATCTTCACGAATCCGGAAACCGTACGACTGTATACAAACGAGCACTTCAGCTAGACGTTTAAATAATTCTTCTGGTGTTCGACCCATCAATATGATTTGATACAAATATGCAGCGGTTACAGAAACGCCCGCTAGCATGGTATTCATCAACCGTTGGAAAATGGCAGGCGTCGTTTTTACATCTAATGGCAATCGGTTGTATTGGAATAGGCCACAATGAGCGTTGATCGTAAACAACTCCATCGAGGCTTCGGCAACATCCACTTGAAGACAAACATCGGATAAATCAAGCTTAGCGAAATACTTACCACCATTCAGCTTTGCAGATATTTTTCAGTACTGGTGCTGGGTACTGGTGGTTGTCCAGCGCGGCGTTGAGGCCAGTTGAGAAGTCAGCGCTTACCTTTTCATTTGCTTTCTTCACTACGACAATAGGTGCGGCCAATGATGGGTATTTGACGGCTGTGATGACACCGGCACGTTCCAGTCGATCGAGTTCGTGAGCAACGGTTGACCTGCTGCGTATGGTACCTCTTTTAGCCTTAACACTGGTTTAACACCTGGTCACAAGTTCAGTGTTGCTTTGAATTTCGTACACTGGCCCAAGCCATCCAGAAAGCCCGGGGCAAATTTTTGCTTCAGGGTACGTGTCCTGACTTCGAAAGACATTGTTGATGTGTCTGGAATTGCTCGAGTTCGGTTGCAGACCTGCTTCAACGGAATACCGAGGAGTTGCAATTTTCAATCCAGTCGAGACCAAGAAGATTCATATTCGGCCCTTCTGAAATGTAGCGTGTTTCCGACTTATCCATACCTTGGTAAGCAATCTTGCAGGTAAGTCCGCCCACTAAGTTTAACACACTGCCGGATGAATTATGTGTAACTTTCCTAGACTCGACCATCCTCGGCCGCATTATTTGAGTTCATGTGCTCCTAGAAATAATAGCGCTGTCCGAGGCTGTGTCAAATTGCAGTTTTGTTGAGATCCCATTGCTCAACTCACTGCTAAATCGTCGTCACAGTTTACACTCGCTTTGGAATGCAGCAGCTATGGACAGGGACTCGGCCCCATCCTTTCTAGCATTCCGCTTTCGATAACACTTAACATTCTTCGACCGTTCCTGATTGCAGCATTCCTCTTTATGCCCACGCTTATGGCACGTTTGACAAATGTGATGTTTGAAGGGACAAAAACGCGCGAAATGCCATTCGCAGCATGAACAGCATGCAGTGGGGTGTTTGTTCGTAGACCTCTTGAGATGTTTGCTTCGGTTGACGTTCAGGAGTTTTCACGAATTTCATGGTACCTGGTGGTGCGAGAGTATTTCGTTCAACCATAGCAGTGTGGTGTTTTAGAGAAAGCAGTCGTTTGCATTCGCTTACGAGGGCCTTCAATGTCAGATCAGGATGCTGATCTAGCTTGGCTAGAAACCGCGTGCGTAGATCAGTATCAGTGGAAGATTGTAGAGCGCTAACGAAAAGGAGACACTTAAACTTCTTGTCCGTTAAAGCGCGTTGTTTGAAACGTTCACACGCACGGTTAACCATATTTGCATGGCCCCAAATTCGTCCGATTTCTGTTGGACAGTTTTCAGCATTGATTTGAATACTAAACTAGGATACAGACTCACCAAATATCTTTTCAGCTGCGGTGCTACTTCGTCAAACGTCAGTTGCTTCGGCTGCTTGGGAAGAATGACACCTAAATACCTTGAATGTTCCCCTATTCCCACCTTGCGGAGTAGCAGTCGCGCCTTCCAGGAGTCGTCCTGACGAATGAAGTCCGTCTGGAACCTGTCTCCCCAACGCCTGAACCATGCTTCCAAGGTGCATCCAGTATCCGCTTCATACTTGAATTCAGCGCTTGTCTTCGTGTGGAGATCAACAGAACT
This sequence comes from Dicrocoelium dendriticum, assembly GCA_944474145.2. Taxonomy (NCBI): domain Eukaryota; kingdom Metazoa; phylum Platyhelminthes; class Trematoda; order Plagiorchiida; family Dicrocoeliidae; genus Dicrocoelium; species Dicrocoelium dendriticum. The sequence goes on from OX104064.1 coordinate 81,213,531, forward strand.
CGCCTAATGTCCCGTGTCACTGCTCCTGTTATCTGCAAACTCAAGCATTGTGTCAGATTTTCGATAATTTTAATTTGTGCATCTAAGTGAGCTTGCTTTTGGAAAATTAGCTTTTGAAATTCTTCAGCAGACAAATTCATCGCATTGTATTTCACATGACCGGTGCGGCGGGGACTGCCAGTGCAGGTCGCGTGGGTATTAATTGGTTGACCGTGGTGTGATTCGCCTGCGCTGATCTGACTCTTCTGGATTGCAGGTATCGCGGACGAATAATACCCTGGATCAACAACGCGCCACGGGAAAACCATTCACAGGGATTTATCCTACTGTTCCAGTCCCACTTTTGTACGAGCTGGCTGTGTTAATGTGTAAACCGATTAAATGTATCTTTGAGAAGTCTCTTCGTAGCTGCTCCCTACCTGCTGACTGGTGAGATGATATCATGTGCCCTATTTTCAAAAAGGGTGATAAGCACCTACCTGAAAATTATAGACCGGTTAGCCTAACAAGTGTACAAGTGAAAGTATTTGGGAAGCTGGTAAGAGTTGCTCTGGAGAAGCATTTAGCTAAGTTCAGTTTGCTCAGCCCGTCTCAACATGGGTTCCGCAGAGGCCACTCCTGTTTGCCTAACATGTTGGTAGCCCGAGTGCTGGGCTGAGGATGTGGATCAAGCACAGGCGGTGGAGGTATTGTTCATCGACTTTTCTAAAGCCTTTGACACCGTACCGCACTGCCGTCTTTTGTTTAAACTAGAATTCTACAACGTTTCAGGCCAAGTATTGAAGTGGATTTCTGCTTTCCTGGACGGAAGGCAGATGAGCATTCGTGTGGGTTCCGGACTGTCTTTCAGACAAGCCGTCCTGAGTGTTGTTCCTCAGGGGTCGGTTCTCGGACCTCTGCTGTTTGCATTGTATGTCAATGACCTCCCTGAGAAGCTAAGTAACCATCCCCTATGTTTGCGGATGACTTAAAATTTTGGAATATAGTGAGCGATTCTGCTGGGCCCACGGCTTTGCAGACAGCTCTGGACAGGTTTTGGGAGTGGCCAGAATTGTGGCAGCTGACAGTCAATCTTGCAACGTGTTCGGTCCTGCACATAAGAGCAAGCACTTCCACAACTCATTACGTAGTTGGCGGAAATGTATTGCGTCAATTGACTGAACAAACCGACTTGGGTATCTCGCTACCCTCTGACATCAAATCCAGAGAGAACTGGATAAATCCTACCCGCAAGGGTTGCCGAATGCTGTGGACGATACGCCGGTCGTTCGGCATCATAACAAATGGAATGTTTGTTACATTGTTCTCAGCCTTTGTCAGGCCATACTTGGGGTACTGCGTGCAGGCCTGTCCTCCATGCTTGGTACGCGACAAATGACACTTGACGGAGTTCTGTTTTTGCTGCGCCATAGGCACCTTCGCGGAGATCTGATTCATACGTACCGTATATTGACCGACAAGATTGGGCCTGACCTAACTGGACTGTTCCATCCAGCTCAGATACCATCTCTTCGTGGACACGCACTGAAGCTGCATAAGCCCAGATCTGATCGCGTTAGGGCTGAGTTTCTTTTATCACGCAGGACCATCGAACCACGGAACGCATTACCCAGCGAAGTAGTATAAGCACCAACAATGAAGGAGTTTGAACATCGACTCGACTCCCTTGGGTTGCAGTTTCCGACCCTTCCTTTTGGTTCTTAACTTCTACATCCATTTCCTTGGCCTCTCACACCAAGTACTATTACTGTCTTATCCACACATTCTCTCCTGTACTACGGTTATCATTATTGTTATTTTTTGATTTCCTTGCTGTTGGCCTTTATTTTTATGCACGTGGCCATTACAGCGAGGACTGTTAGTGCAGACCGCGTGTGCATTGGTTGGTTGACCGTGATGTGATTTGTGAGTATCTATTTGGCTCACCTCGGTTTCAAATCGCTCCTACAAACTCCATTCTGGTTCGACGTCACATTGAAGAGGGAACACACATGGGAATTTTCCTACCGTTCCTGTCCAAATTGAACTTGATTTTGCTAATGTTCTTCGTCGCTAATTGCTATAAGCTTCTCACTAGACGCAATTGCAAAGACAACAACTTACTGCTCCACAAAACTTCTAACCCAACCGAAGGAGAAAGCAGAATGTCAATGACCTTGACAAACGAACGTATTACTCGCCACCAACAAGCAATGTACAGCTACTGCAGGCCTTGGCTAGTTCTATAGCTCTCTTACTGACCTTCCACTCTTAGGATTGGAAGGTGAGCTACCAAGGTTAGTGGTTCTCCACATCTTTTGGGACCGTCCTATCCGCCACTGGCGCGATTTTGAATGCGGGCCGTCGTTCATTAGGACAACCGGTTTCTGCGTTCTCAAAAAGTCAGGGTTGTTTTGGGTTAAATTCTTGGGCAACGTGTTTGTAAAGAGGTCAATACCTCCAAACATCCACAAACTGATATGTACCATTCCCAATTTTCTAAGTTGAATAAAAGTGGAAAAGTTGAAATATAACGGTAAGTGAGTTGCTAAAAAGTAAACGGAATATAGAGAATGGTTTAAGGAAATCCGCGGTATATATTTCAACAAGCAGCCTACATTATTAATAAACATTACTATGGGTTCAATGCCCTAAAAGTTTTCTCCAACCACCTACAACCTTGTGTACCGCAATCACACAGCCGAAAGAACATTATTCAAGTGGCGGATAGAACGCTCCGAAATCGTTTACCGAGGTGTAAGTTGGTTTTTAGTTACGTGCAGAACAAGGACATTCCGAAACATTCGATGCAATAATCGATCAATCGCTAAAATAGTGGATTTTCTAGGCATTTCTTATTCTTCCGGACAGGAGAAAATTGCAGACGCACCATCCGAAAAAATGTTTCAAGCGGCTGCTAGACAAACATTCGCTGAGCATCCTGGAATCTTGCGACTGTCACTGCAATTGCAGTGACACGCCTCAAACCAAGTATTATACGTAATCGATATGCTTGACAAGGGATTTCCCTCATGCTCTCTACAACTCATTGAACACAAATTGTGTGTCACCAATTATAGCGTGTTGGTCTAACGGTATATGCAATACTCGGATTTGAATGGCCAAGCAAAGGTTTGCGGCAGAGCACACTAAAATAAGGTAGGAAAATGTTTATTAGAAGGTTGCTAGGTCACCGGAAGATGACTAGCTAGGGAGTATGTGATAGGGTGCTGAGTGCGATCGAAGAACCGACGTTCTTTTCGAAGTCCGCGGACAAAGTCCGGATGTTGTCGGTGTGTCTCCTACAAACACGTGCATCGTACAAGCATGCAACCTATTTACTGGTTCATTGGGGTAGTAGAGAGCAGGAGGGGAGATCCCTTGTCAGCTCCATCGCTTCCCGATCATTGCTGGGATACTCCTCATTGCGCAACGGGAACTCCGGAGAGGCCATCGCACTCGTAGCTGAAGCAACACGATCCCGGCATGTTCAACAGGTGTGAGTAGTCGTTTGAAGCACTCCTCCGTCTGTGCATCAACGACGGGCAGCGGGAGCCGGTTCCAATTATTCACAACGCGAGTGGATAGAGCAAGAATGGGCCGTACTTTGAGCCCGTGGTTTGCATATTTTCCATTGGTGGCCTCTAGTCGAACTCCCGATGTTGGAGTGGAAGAATTCCTGCAACTCTCTCCCTAGTTCTCTCCTGAGGATACAACGGGTAAAAATCAAGTCCCCACGCCGGCGACGGTAATCCATAGAAAACATATACAAATGCCGAAGCCGAAGGGGATACGGCAGGTCACGTAACTCGGAGACGAACTTCGATTCATGCCGTGGGACCTTTTCGATCACGTCGCGCTCAAATTTGGAAAGCGAGTAGTCTGCAAGGAAGCCGTATTCCGGAATCGGGCGCACATGCGAGGTGGACTGAAGTCTAAAAAGTTCCGGTGTCAAACGACAGAAAGCACTTCGGATAGCATGAAACATCCTGTAGGCAGCGGCAACCCTCTTGGATCACTGGATCATTGGATGATAGAGAGCAGAAGGAAGATCCTTTGTCAGCTCCTTCACTTCCCGATCATTGCGGTGATGGCGTGGGTCATTGCGGTAGGTTCCGCAGAGGACCACTGTAGCTGCCTTCGAGGCAGCAGAATCCCAGCGCGCTCAGGTGAAAATCTAACAGTTGTTTGAAACGTTCCTCTGTCTCAGCATCAACAACAGGATCCGGCAACCGGTTCCAATCATTCACCACGCGAGTTGATAAGGCCAAATTGAGCCGCACACGGAGATTCCTCTGTTTGAACAGTTTTATGCGGTGGCCTCGTGTCGAACTCTCAGTGTTAAGTTGAAAGAAGTCCTGTAACTCAACCCAGTTCTCCTCTGAGAATACGTCGGGTGAAAATCAAATCTCCTCGGTGACGGCGGTAACCTAGAGAGAACAAGTTCAGTCGTTGAAGTCGATGTGGATACGACAGGTCTCGCAACTCAGGGACGGATTTGGATCCACGCCGTTGAACCTTCTCTATCATATCACATTCGGATTTGGTGAGAGGGTAGACAGCGGGTAGTCCGTATTCGAGAATCGGGCGAGGCCAAAGAGGAGTCGAAAAAGTCTAGGGGTCAGGAGAGAAAACCCTCTACGTATAGAATGGAACATCCTGTAGGCGGCGGCGACTCTCTTCTGGATGTCTTGAATAGATTTGAGGTCTGATGACATTATCACTCCAAGCTCCCTCTCTTGGGTTGCGCTTCTGAGCAAGGAACCACCAATATAAATAAACAAATAAATAAATAGTATATTCTCGGTAAAACGAGACACACCTGTAAAGGCGTGATCAAATATGCATACAAGCATAGCTTCTGTGGAATGTTAAAACATTTCGTTTTAATGAAAGGTATAAAAGAAAAGATGTTGTCCGTATGAGTGAGCATACTGTCAGGTAATAGTCAGACCCAGGGACAATATGGCGCTGTGGCGCGCAAAAATCCGTCAAAACACAAGTTGGGGGTAATTTCGCCAGGTAGTGATTCGTGAGCACAGGAACCTAAACAAGGTTTTGTTGCAACCAATAACCATTACGAGATAGAGATGATCTGTGCTCCAACGAAGCATTCTTCATAGCAGAAGTAGTTGCACAGTTTCGATGTAGAAGGCTGAGGACTGCGTCAATGTGAAATGCTTAGCTGTGACTTTATTTTGTGGCGAGTCACATCCGCCACGTTGCAGCGTTGTTAAGCGGACCTTTGTGGCTTTTTATAGGGAGAACGCTGGCCAGGCGAAAACCCACCACGTTCTGGAACACTGCCGTAGATTTCGTTGAACAGTAGTGCAAGTCGGTTATGCATCGTATAGACCGATTTTGCATTCGATTATTCGCAGTCGATTGACAGCCAAAATTCTTCGTTGGTTGGCCGAATGGCTTAGTACTAATACGGCAGCAGTCGTTGAAGCCGGTCAATGATGCAAGCTTCGAAGAGTCGAATGATAATGATGCAGGTGAGTAAACACATTGTTAATAGAGGCAGGCTCTTCTATTATATTCTTGCTCGGTTCGCAAACCATGTCCAGCTATCCACGCTGGACTTGTCATGGGGTCGGTGAGTGAAGTTGTTTCTTGTGGCTGAATATGTCCTTAATAGGTAAAAACGCCATTCTCCGCGAATTGGATTTGGGATTCCTGCAAATGTAAGTAAGTGTAACTGTTTCCATAGCCAAGTGAAAATTCCATGGAAGACCATCGGAATAGCCACGTATACGTGCGCAACGCTGTCCGTGAAATGACATCAGAATAGCTCCAGGTGACTGGCGAATAGGAATGTTTGAGGCAGTGAAGGTAATCACGCCAGAGTTGTTTGTCTTCGGTTGAGGACCGGGGGATCCATGTACATATATTCTTCCAGGTGAGTAAATTGTTCTCTGAGTACGAGGCAAGCTAAACCCATTTGTTTAGACCCCGTGAAGGTAGCGCCTCCGGAATGGCGGAATGAGCTCCATTTGGACAAGTGTGTGGTTTTCATTTCCTGGAGAAAGGACCAAGCGTTTTGAGGATGGGTCAGCCAGTCCCAGTGGATAAACCTTGTTTTGGCGGATGTACCTGTGGGAATCTCGGGAAAAACGGGCAACGGACAAGAGGTGGCCAAACAGAGGCAGCAATGAATCAAGAAGCACTAACACAGACTAGTGGCGCTCACCGGCGCCTATGATACATTCAAACTTATGTAATTTTGTTTAGTATACATAATTTGCAAGCGCGTTCTATACATTACGTCGCTGGTGTGACTCAGACTACAGCTACTACGTGGGAAGAAGGTTCTGCACGCGCAGGGTCAAAAGACCGATATAACAAAGCGTTTTAACAGAAGTTAAGCGAATGATGCGATGGTTTTAGAGAAACAGGTAAACCGATGATGATGGCAGAAGCCAGAATGCGAGAGGCATCTTATGTGAAACTGAGGACAACTAGGTGGAGACCGAATGCGTGAGCAAGATTGGTAGAGCAACATTCCAAGAGGAAAAGGAATTTCAAGGAATCGGCTAGGAGCGAATGAATGCTGACGGCAATACGAGGAGTAGTTCGTAAGAGTAATTACACTAAAGCGTTCATGATTCTACAGTCCAGAAACCGTCAGAATCTAGGAAAATGGTCACAAGTGGCCAAAACTGCCGTGCATTGGGAGTCGTTATGACCCGTACGGTCTCAGTAGTATACCAGTGCGAGCATAAGGTAAAGAGCATAGGAATAGGAAGAGTGGTAAGTTGAGCATACTAATGGAAGTACTAGTCAAGCAACACTTGGCAATGGTCCGAGTGCAGCCAATACTCAGGAGCGAGCTCAGAGCAAATGAGATCATGCGCACGAGGATAACTTGGATAGGCGCAATGAGTGTAAGCTGTGGGAATAAAAATTAAAGCGCAATAAGAGAAAAGGCCATGGATAATAGGAAATAAAAGCAGGCAGAAAGTGACAGACGGGTCAGGTGAGAGAGGATAACGGCAGGACAGTAAAGCCGGACGTCCGAGTTAAAAAGAAATGAAAACAGAAAGCGATAGAAAAGGTTAGGGTCTAGATGAGAATGGATCATTGGTAAAGCGTGGAAAGGCCCACAAGTCTCTCCACGTAGTGTTTACAGGGCCAATAGGTCAGCCGAGCCAACAGAAGTGACGTACAGAAGTCCATATGTAATCATTGAAAATGGGACGGACTAAGCGGGATTGGGTTAATCGGCGCTTTGGGACTAGGTCGTACAATGCAGATAAGAAAGAGGCTATAACAATAATGTGGGGTAATAGAGTTAACTCTGCGGAGCCAATACCGTTTAAGGCTCGGTATCATGGGAGCAGTCAGAGATTAACAGACTAGTCCAGTGAGACAGGATCACGGCAGGGCAGTAAAGCTGGTCGTCCGATTAATAAAGGGGAATAAAAAGAGAAAGCGAGATAAGAAAAGGTTAGGGTCGGTATGAGAAAGGTTTACTAATAAGGAGTGAGGGAGCCCACGAAGCATTCCAGGTGATGTAAGCAAGGCGTCACGTCAGCGGAAACAAGGGCTGTAATGTGGAATAACTCTAAGTAAAACTGGAAACAAGTGGCTGATCTAGCGAGACTAGATTAGTCGGCGGGTAGGAATAGCACGTATAATTAAAGGCAGAAAAGAGGCTATAACAAAAGGTGAACGAGTCTAGCAGCCTCACGAAGTAAGGGATCAAGAGCGTAGAGTCTGTATAGCGTATACCACTTAAGACAGAGTAGCATATCAGCAATCAGAGAGAAGGAAACTGATCGGTGGACTAGATCACCACACCGACAGTTGAAGAACAATTGAGAACAGAGCGCGATAAAACATAAGTTAGCGACAGGATGAGAAGGGTTTATTGACGATGGGTGGGAGAAGTTGACGTGGCTCTCTAGGTAATGTAAAGGGATAGTAGAGTCAGGCGAGCCAAGAGAGGTGACGTCTCAGAAGTCTGAATAAATCCGGAGAGCAGGAGGCCGATCGGGTAGGACTTGATTAGTCGGCGCGTGTGGATAAGGACATGTAGTAAAGGTAAGAAAGGAGCCAGCAGTAAATGGTGAGCAAGTCAAGCAGGCTCTAAATTTAAAGGAAACATCATGTTAAGACTACGGGGCGCATACCGCTTAGGTCTTAGTAGCGCAGCAGCAGACTGAGGGCAACAGACTAGGCAAGTGAGCCAATATCACGGCAATGCAGTAAAGCCGGACGACCGATAAGAAAGGGATTGAAAACAGAAAGCGAGAGAAGAATAGTTTAGGGTCGGTATGAAAAGGTTTACTGATAAGTAGTGAGGGATCCCACGAGGCTTTCCAGGTGATGTGAGCAAGACATCGAGTCAGCCGAACCCAGGTTTTATCGTGGAATAACTCTAAGTAAAACTGGAAACAAGTGGCTGATCTAGCGAGACTAGAAGTGTCGGCGCGCAGGAATAGCGCGTAAATTTAAAGACAAGTTCCAAATGGGCTTGATGAGCCAACGGGGAGAACAGAGCATTTATCACGATTTACGGGCAACTGCCACTTAATCGACCAGTCATGAAGTAGATCGAGCGTAGTTTGTAATCGGTCGGCGTCTTCAAGGCTGGATACTTCCATCCATAGCTTTAGGTCGTCAGCGTAGATTAGGCAATCCGTCTGAAGAGTGGATGGTAAGTCGTTGATGAAAATATTGAAAAGTACGGGACCGAGGACAGAGCCCTGTGGGACCCCGCTCGTCATGAGAACAGGAGCAGAAAATGTGTCATTCACCTTCACTTGCATATAGCGGTCGCTTAAGAAGTCGGAGATCCAAGACAGGAGGTTCCCAGAAATACCGATTCCTTGGAGCTTAAACAGGAGCCGTTCATGCGGGACTTTGTCAGAAGCTTTGCTGAAGTCAACAAACACGACGTCCAAGCGTTTGCCGGAGTCTAGTGACCTTGCCCAGGTCTCCTTAGCAACGAGCAAGTTCGAGGTACAGGAGCGCGCTTTTCTAAACCCATGCTATGCAGAAGAAATGACATTCTGTCCCCCAAAATGAAGAGTAACAGCTTGTTTTAGGATTCGTTCCATAACTTTACACACTACCGACGTCAAACAGATTGGACGATAATTGGCCGGATCATGTCGACTTCCTCCTTTGTAAATAGGTTTGACGATACCCACTTTCCAAGCTGAAGGAAGACGGCCAGCTTCTAGTGAGCGACGAAAGACTTGACATATGGGTGAAGCTATGTACTCCGCCACAGTCCTGAGGAACAAAGGATGCAATCCATCAGGTCCGGGTGAGCTATACGGATCTAACTGAAGAAGAAGTTTCATCACAGAGTCAGTGTTAATATCTACTTGGGTCAACGAAGATGGAAATGTGGATACGGCTCTGTCACTAAGTGGGGTTTCTATCGCGTAAACAGAAGCGTATTGCTTAGGCATGTGGCTAGCTTTCTCAGCGTCCTCGTGAAGTAAACCTTGATGATCACAGGAACACAAAGCAGGTATGCCATTACCAGCTCTAGTGCTTCTTTTCAAATAAGAGTACAGCATTTTAGGCGCGATGCTGGAGTGTTTTGCCAAGGATAGCTCGTATCGTTGGCGTTTCTGGCGTTTCATTGCGACACAAACATGTCTGACGGTCTTGTAGTGAGAGAAGTCGAGTTCTTCCTGAGATTGCCTATAGCGGTCCCATAGTTTGCGCCTTCTATTCATGTTTGACCTCAACTCTCGATCCATCCCAGGTGGACCTCTAGCGAAGGGCTTTCGATGGGAGGAAGGAACGACCTGCTCAATTAAGGACGTCATGTTGGAGTGTACAAGATTCCATGCGTCATCGAGGTGAATGTGTTCCGGGATACCCCACTCCGTAGCGCTTGCGGCCGTTTTCAGACGGAGTGGGTCGGCACGCCAAAAATTGCGACGGTGACCACAGTGGCTATGGATCGTGAGACTGCGAGTCCAGTGGAATGGAACAACACAATGATCGCTCTTGCCTATGGGTTGAAGAACGGTTAGGTTCGTGACATCCGAATCTGCCGGGGAGAGCACGAGATCCAGGATGTGCGGGGTCTGGTCTGGAAAAATACGAGTAGGCGTCAAGACATGTTGAACGAGGCTGCAATCGAGAGCGGTTTTAAGCAGTGTGGCGTCGAAGGAGTCAGATCGGCGATCACAAAGAAGTAGGTCCCGATCGATATCCGGTGCATTGAAATCCCCCAAAATTAAACAGTCTTTGTGCCCACCATACATTCTTATTGAGTCCAACAAGCGCGCTCCGGGACCCGATGGCGCTCTGTAGACGACACCGACCAAGTGACATCTAAAGCCGTCATGAACACGGCACCAGAGGGCTTCGAAATTGTCCTCCTGGTCACTGATTGCTTCAACTAGATGTACTTTGAGATCCGTCTTCCAGTAGAGAATTACTCCACCACCTGACCTCACTCCGTGGCGATCGGAGCGGGAGTGGTGATATCCAGGGATAGACACTTCCGAGTCCGTGATACCTGAGAATAGCCAGGTTTCGGTGAAGGCCATCAGGTCTGGACGAGTCTCCGAAGTAAGCAACTGAATTTCGTCCAGTTTATTCCTTAGACTGCGTACGTTGGCCGATAGCACACGTAGTCCGTTTTTATACTTTACTGTCTGTGGGTGACAAGAATCGGCCTCCAGCGCACTCTTGTGCTCTTCCGAACTACGAAAAATCCACGATATGTAGGTCGGTTTCACCACTCGCCCGGCGCGTTCGGAGCTCTTCTACAGCCTTCTTCATTTTAATTCGGTCCTCGGGAGAGAGGTCTCGTAACACGTAGAAAGCTTCGCCTTTGAGTCGTGGAGTCCGTCGAAGGATGCGCGCGCACTTTTCTTCTTTTCCGCATACAATCTTGAGGGGTCGAACCTTGGAGGAATTTTCCTGCTTCTTACCGAGGCGAAAGGCAGAGGCAATGTTTATTCCTTGTTCGCCTACATCAAACAGTAGAGAAATCATCCGCTCGAGCAGTATTTGATCATCCAACATTCGCTCCGCCGAGGTCGCCTTGTCCGATTCCGCCGCGTTCACGATGATGAGACAGCGGTCACGAGATGGCTGAATGCGCTCTGGAATTGGTGGCTTACGAGATGCTGGATTTTCCTTTATCACTTTTTCCAGCTCAGAGATTCTGTTGAGAATTACCTTCATCTGTGACTGAGAAGATGGAAGCACAGGTTTATTCAAAGACTTAGTCTTAGCCTTGATGACACATGTGGCTGGACCTTGGCCACACGAGGCCAAAGTCGCTTTCTCCTTCACTACGTCCGCATATGACTTCGCCGTAGGTTCAACAGGCCGGATGTGTATCAATAGGTCCGAATGAGAAGTAGACAGGGCGGGGGTGGCCGCGACCTTTGGAACGTCGCTGGAAGATATGTTGCTCCGCTTCCTGGCACGCCTAGCAGAAGGAGCAGAAGAACGCCTTTCAGGATGTTGATGTGGAGGACGTCTTGCCAACGCAGCAGCATCGCTGCAATATCGACAAATCCACAGCAAACCCTTGTGCACAGCAAAGGTCTTGAAAAGCGGTTCAGTAAGTTGCAAGCAACGCTTTTGGCCACAGGCCCAGAGTTTGCAGGCAATGCACTGGATACCCTTAGTCACCACTTTCGCACAATGCAAACATTGTGAGTTAGACATAATCACTTGATCCAATGATCCAATAACCTGTCCCAGGAGAGCGGAATGCGCAGGAGGTCGCTATTCGCAGTTCATGGTGTCCTGAGTGGATCTTAAGTCCGAGGAAACAATTACGCCCAGATCTCTCTCTGAAGTGACATTTTTGAGATAGAAACCACATGTGGTAAGCGCTGAATGGTTCAGGAGCGCCGATAGGCAAGACGGAACATCTGTCTTGATAAGTGGGCAAGAGCCACTGCACTAAGTGTGCAGGAAATCGAGCTTCACTTGTAGTCGATCATCATCCTCCAGAGAGGATACCTCCTTGACCGTTTCAACTACACACGATTGAACCAGAGTTATCGTCGTGAAACACAACTTCTTTTAAATCTTGATCACGCATGATTTGGTGTGTCTATGAATTTGAAAATAAACTATTTATTTATTCATATAAACAATTTGCTACTGTCACTGTTACAGTTACCATAAAATGTCTGTACAGTTCAAGTTCAAGTTCAGTTGGGACCGGAACGATAGGATAATCCCGTGAATGTTCCCTCTTTTGCGTATCGTCGGATCGGGAATTGACAGGTCTGCTTGAGATGTTGAAAAGCCTAAACCAAAGACAGCATCATTCCCTGTCCAACCAATTACTGCCCACATTTTCATGCAAAACAGTCCCTGCCAGGCCGGTTTATGTGAACAAAAAGAGTGAAGGGTAAGCTAAGATAACAAGAGGAGGAATGTCAGCTAAATAATGATAATACCAAGGTGAGAAGAAAATTAAAAAAGAACGAAGGGGAAGTTGAAGAGACAAGTCGGTTAGGAGAAGGGGAAGGTTTGGCACTGCCACCCAGGAGCATCTAACTGACGCTCGAAACCCTCTACCGTAGACTCCCTATCCATGTGCGCCGGAAGCGAGTTCCAACGTTCAATAACTCGACGCGACAAGCGAGTTTCCGTCCTTACCCGGTTCGAACGCTGTTTGTGCAGCTTCAACGGGTGACCTCGGAGACTAGACAGCTAGGCGGGACTAAATAGCCAGGACAAATCTGGACCGATCTTACCTGTTAAGATACGGTAAGTGAGAATCAAGTCTCCTCTAATTCTGCGGTAATGCATTGAGTACATACCCAAGCTAAGCAAACGTTCGGGATACGTTTGCCCCCGTAATCCTTGCACTAACCTTGTACCCACTCGCAAAACCCTCTCCAGTTCCATTTTGTCGCTTACAAGGCAAGGTGGACAAGCCTGGATACAGCACTCTAAGTGAGGTCGCACAAAAGCTGAGAACAGCTTTACAAAGATATTGGCCGGTAGCACACCGAAGGAGCGGCGAATAAACCACATCATACGGAACCCTCTACAGGCAGCCTTCCTCCAATTTTCCCAAGAGTGAAGCGATGAGGTATGGGTGATACCTAGATCAACCTGCTGAATGACAACAGGGAGATCACTTCCACCAACTACATAGTGCGTGGGGGGAATAGCATCTCCAATGCGGAGGACAGAACATTTCGCCCGATTATGGGCATCAACCATAAGGTTGACCAATCCCAGAGCCTATCCAAAGCACTCTGAAGTGCCTCAGAGCCACCAGGGATATGCACAATATTCCAGAGCTTGAGGTCATCAGCAAACAATAGCGACGGTACTCCAAGCTCCTGGGGTAGGTCATTGACATAAATTGCGAAAAGCAACGGCCCTAGAACCGAGCCCTGCGGAACGCCACTAAGAACAGCTTGTCTAAGCGAAAGGCTACGCCCCACGCGTACACACTGTTCTCTGCCCTCTAGGAAAGCAGAAACCCATTTAAGGGCGGCTCCAGATATCCCATACGATCTCAACTTCAATGAGAGTCGCTGATGTGGGACAGTATCAAAGGCTTTTGAGAAGTCAACGAAAAGCACGTCGTTGGCGTGGCCGTTGTCTACTGCCTCAGCCCAGCTTTCACGAGCTACAAGTAAATTTGTCAGACATTAAAATCCCTTAAGGAATCCGTGCTGCGACGCACTGAGAATTTTAAACTTAATCAGGTGATTCTCCAACGAATCCCTGACCAATTTTTCAAGCAACTTAACTACTACGCTTGTTAAGCTGACAGGCCGATAGTTCGCTGGCATAACTCTGTCCCCGCCCTTAAAAATCGGCCAGATGATTGCGTCCTTCCATTCCGAAGGTAAGGCACAGCTGTCGAGTGATATTGTAAACATGCATGTCAGAGGGCCACTTAGCTCAGCGGCCAGTCCATGCATCAGCTTCGGATGAATTGAATCAGAGCCAGAAGCTTTGGAAGGATTTAGCCCTTGCAATAACCCGAAGACTTGTGTCTCCGTTATGCTTATTTCAGTTAGGCAAGAATCCTCTGGAACTTTCGTGACCAGCTCAAACTGAGGTATAGAGGCCTCATGAGAAAAGACACCAGTATACCGTTCGCTAAGTATACAGGCATTATCATAGTCGATATGCCCATGGGTCCCGTCCGCTCGTAGTAAAGCCGGTATAGACGAGCTCGTACCGCTACGTCTTTTTACGTAAGCGAAGAACTTCTTGGGATTTGTTACCGCTGCGTTAGCCATATCCTCCTCGAACTGAAGACGAAGAGTTCTAAGATGATGCTTATATTTATTGCTAACCGCTCGATAGCTTTCGTAGGTGCTGGTTGATGAAGCCGCTTGGTAAGTTCGCCAGCACTTAGTGCGCTTCCTGAGCAGGTATTTACCTGTATAATCTATCCATGGTGGCTGCGCCCGTGTCACCCTTCTCTTAGTGAGTGGGATGTGGGGAGCAGAGACCTCAGTGAGGTACGCTTTAAATTTCTCCCAGGCTGTCTCAACGGTGACAGCCACGGTGATCGCACAACGCAAAACTGAAGCATTGTCTCGTATTGCGTTAAAGTCTGCCCGCCAAATATTTGGACAAGCCACAGCTGTAGCTTGATGACACTTAGTTTGAGCACATCGAAAGGATATGCAGACATGGTCACTGGCTCCTAGAGGACAGTCGTAGGTAATATCACTTACGAAATCGTGTGACTTCGCAAAAATGAGATCCAAGGTAGACGGAAGTTGGTTGCGCATATATCTAGTCGGGAGATCCACGAACTGATGCAAAGGCAGTTGCAATGTTAGCTCAAGGAGATCCGAACCGAAAGTGCCCACCGCCGAACTGCAAGATAGATCAGCCCAGCAGACTTCAGGGAGGTTGAAGTTACCCAGTATTAGACTTTTTCTTTTATCTGAGAATAACACAGGTTGATATTTCGCGCCGGAGAGCAATATCAGCGTAAGAAAAGTAGGGCTGTATTTTTTTGTTAATTGGTATTTTTCTACTGAAGCAGGCAGCTTTTTTTCTCTCTTAACAAATTGCTTCTATTTTTGTCCGCATTTATCGGAATTGTTTTCAACTTTTCGTATGCCTTATAATCCCTTCACTCGGGACCGACACATCCGCCACTGGCGCGATTTTAAATGCGGGCTGTTGTTCATGAGGGACCAGGACTCTCACATCCGGCGGGAACGAGTTTGCGGGCCAAGATGAAAAGGCACAGCCTGGAGTATAATGGTAGCGTAGGATACTGAAATGTAGATAAATGATTTGTATACCTGCTAAATAAACCAGTAGCGGATGTATAAAGGAATCGGGGTCCTGTAGCTTTTATAGAACTATAGTTTACCGTAACCTTGGTAGCAGGTGCCCGAAGTTTCAAATTTCATAAATAGGTCTAAATTGGACCTAGGTTATCGGAAATTAAATAGTGCACTCAGTTAGTCAGAAAATGCAGAATAGCCACTTTAAGGTAGTATCTAAAGAGTGCTACAAATAAATTGAAGTGGAAATGAATATTTTGCTTACCTCACATGCTCCTATGTGATTTCTTAAAACAGAATCGAAGTATGAAGATGGGAATTAGTCAGAAAAAAGGAAAGGTGTCGTGTTGCCACTCAAAAGCATCTAGTTCACGCCCAAACTCTTAACAGTAGTTTCCTTGATAACATTTTCTGGAAGCGAATTCCAGCGCTCGATAACTCGACGCGATAACCGTGTCTCTGCTTTAACTCGATCGAACCGCGGTTTGTCCAGCTTCATACACGGCCCGCGGAGACCAGATAATCTAGCGGGATTAAATAACCAGGACAAATCAGGGCTAACCTTCCCATTCAAAATACGGTAGGTTAGGAGTAGGTCCCCTCTAATCCTCCAAAAGTGCATTGAATGCATCCTCAAACTAAGTGGGCGTTCGGGGTACCTTTGTCCTCGTAACCCCTCGACCAACTTAGTACCGACACGCAACACCCTTTCTAGTGTCATTTTGTCCCGGGCAAGGTATGGTGGACAGGCCTGGAGAAAATATGCTTAGTGGGGTCGCACGAACGTCGAGAAGAGCTTCATAAAACATATAAGCGTTTAGGGTCCCGAAAGAACGACGGATAAACCACAACATCCGGAACCCTTTACTAGCCGCCTTCTTCCAGTTGTCTCCAGAGTGTAGTGTGGAACAGTGGATGACAACTAGATCAACCTAATGAGTCAAGTGAGAAGTTCATTCCCATTGAGCACATAACTTGTGGAATAACCAAACGCTCCGATACGCAGCACTGAACAGTTTGCCTAGTTTATGAGTAGCAACCATAAGACAGACCATTACCAGAGCCCGTTGAAGAGCCACAAGATCTTCAGGGATAACAACAATATTCCAGAGCTTTAGGTCATCAGAAAATAAGAGGGATGGTACCTCAAGCTCCTCCGGCAAGTCATTTACGTAGACTGCGAAAAACGGGGACCTAGGACAGAGCCTTGCGGAACGCCGCTAAGGATAGCTTGTCGAAACGAAAGACTGCTTCCCACACGAATACACTGTTCCCGTCCATACAGAAAAGCTGACACCCACTGGAGAGCGCGACCAGATATTCCATAAGACTTCAACCTCAGTGAGAGTCACGAATGGGGGACAGTGTCAAACGCCATGGAGAAGTTAGTGAACACCACGTCCACCGCATGTCCAGTGTCTACGGCCTCAGCCCAACTCAAGAGCTACCAGCAAGTTCGTTTGACACGAAAATCCTTCGCGAAAACCATGCTGCTGGACGCTAAGCAGGTTAAATCTATTCAAATGGTTCTACACTGTATCTCGCACTAAATTTTTAAGCAAGTTAAGTACCACGCTAGCCAAGCTGACAGGTCTAATTAGCCGTTAGGTCTTTGTCAGCGCATTTGAAACTCAGGCAGACAACAGCCTCCTTTCATTCGGTAGGTAAGACACAGCTGCTGAGTGACTACTGAAACATACAAGTCAGAGGTCCACTGAGTTCCAATGCCAATTCGTGCAGCAATTTTGGATGAACAGAATCTGGCCCGGAAGCATTATTTCGGTTCACCTATCTCAGCAACCGGAAAAAATTGAGACTCAAATACAGGAATTTCATCCAGATAAGAGTTCTCAGAGACTTGAAGCTAGTTCTCTGCATGGCCTATTTGTTTTGCGGACAAAGACGCTTGAGTACTGCTCACCAAGCACGCATGTCTTGTCATAGTCGCTATAGGCATGGATCCCATCTCTTTGAAGCAACACTGGTATGGGCGAGTTTGCACCACAGCGTCGTTTAACGTAAGCAAAGAATTTATTGGGATTTTTCGAGGCAGTATCAACTAAGCACTTTGCATACTGAAGCCGGGCCAACCTAAGATGTAGCTTGCACTCATTTCGAACCAACCGATACTTGTCAAACCTGCTGTTCGACGGAGCTGTTCGATACGCTCGCTAGCATTTAGATCGCACCTTTAACAGGCCCTTCCCAGCGGAATCTATCCACGGAGGCTGCGCTCTCGATTCTCTTCTTTTTACCAGTTGGATGTGAGGTGCAGAAATGTCGACGATGTGAGCCTTAAGTTTCTCCCAGGCTATGTGAACAGTGTCGGTCTCAGATATCACACAAGGAAATGACCTAGCTTTATCCCGCATCGCTTGTAAGTTCGCGGCCCAAATGTGCGGATATCAACTGGTAGTAGTTTGGCAAGGCCTGATAAGGATACACTGGAAAGACAAGTAAAGGTGATCGCTGGCGCCAAGAGGCAAATCGTAAGTAATGTCATTTACAAAGTCAAGTGACAGTAAAAACAAGATCTAGGATGGATGGCTGCTGATTGCTAATGTACCTAGTGGGGAGGTCCACGAACTGGTGTAGTGGTACCTGCAGCGTCAAGTCCAGTAGTTCTGTACCGAACGATCTCAGCGCCGAACTGCAAGATAGACCAATAAACCGCTAGGAGGTTGAAGTCTCCCAGCACCAGACACTGGTTCGCAGAATAAGTGCGTATAAACTCAATGATTCGATTGGAGGTGCTCATAGGGCTTCTATACGCTAACACGACCGCAACCTGAACCAAGGAAGCGCAAATCAAGACTGCGAGAGCCCCAACAGATTTATCGAGAGACTGAAGAACACTGGTCCTCAATATGTCGATGTGATATCGCACATAAAGAGCTACACCACTGCTTGACGGCCAATGGAGCGGTTAGCGCGGAACAGTGCGTATCCAAGCAGATATACTTCGCCATTTGTGAGTTACTCAGACAGCCACGTTTCAGTGAAAACAAGTATATCTGGACGAGATTTGTCTACGAGCAGACCCACCTCGCACATCTTGTTCCTCAGGCTACGCAAGTTACTAGGTGCTACCACAACTACAACTACAGCAGCAACAACAACAACTACTACTACTACCACTACTGCTACTACTACTACTGTTACTACTACTACTACTACGAATTGTAGAGTGAACGCATGAATATGAGCTGTGAGATGTGTAAACGCGATTTCCATCCTAACATGGAATTAATTGTAAGAATGATTTCAGAATGCGGAGAAGCCTTCCTGTGGATATCCAAGCGTAGAACAACATTAAAGTCTTAAATTTCGTATGTTATCAGTGCGCGGGAACCATTGCAAGCTTCACTGTATCGTACCAAGTCTAGTCTATGTGGCACCGGAGCGAGTACGAAAGCTGGGGCACCTACGATGCAAACCCAGGCCGCCGGGTTCGCAATCCCGTACGCTACCACAACGCTATGCTAGTCATTACCAAGCTTCTTATACTTTGACTAAAAAACCTCCCGTACGTCTGCAATAGCATCATCTATTACCGCCTGGTTGCTGTGCCATAGCTACATTGTCGAAATCCCATTGATCGCTCGTGGCGCATTCGACGATCCGACTGTGAAGGTGAGTGGTCAGTGAGCTCAACCCCGGAAAGGAGTTGCAGAAATCAGGCTTAAAAGGAGGCGGGAATGCGCTTTAAAATAGCAGTTTTAAGCTTATCGTAAGGAGCATCAGTCGGAATGCTGTCAAGCAAATCTGCGACATCAGCGGTGATACAAGTCGGGATGTGTGCGGCAACAAAAGAAAACACGGTTGGCTGCGAGGTAATACGGCGACAAGGAAAAAGTGCCTCTGGTTGTAAAAATCAAACACGAGGATTGTACGTATTGAAAGAAGGTACAGAAAAGACTAAAAGAATTTTCTGATGTGGCTTCAGAGGAAACGTGTTCAAAAACCATGGCGAAAAGGGGAGATCTGAGCTTCAAAGGAAGTGCTAAAGAAAACCAAAAGCAAATGTAAAACGGGGTCACCAAATAGGTAGCGAACGAGGTATCACTACAAAATCAGGTTAAATCAAAACGCAATCAGGTTAAGCAAAAACAGTCACTGACTCACGGTAGGCTTCCGACTTCGAATGATTTCCAACTTTTCTGTGAGTCATTTATTCATTTATTATACACATTAGCTGCAGGTGGAAAACACCTCACCTATTGTGCCGCAAAACTAAAGACAATAAGAAAAAAATACAAGTGGCACGCCGGCTGAGTCCTCAGTAACGGATGGCCTTCGTTCCGGAGAGCTAACAGCCGGCTATCGTGCCGTAATGTCATCATCATCATCATCATCATCATCATCATCATCATCATCATCATCATCATCATCATCATCATCATCATCATCATCATCATCATCATCATCATCATCATCATCATCATCATCATCATCATCATCATCATCATCATCATCATCATCATCATCATCATCATCATCATCATCATCATCATCATCATCATCATCATCATCATCATCATCATCATCATCATCATCATCATCATCTCATCATCATCATCATCATCATCATCATCATCATCATCATCATCATCATCATCATCATCATCATCATCATCATCATGCATCATCATCATCATCATCATCATCATCATCATCATCATCATCATCATCATCATCATCATCATCATCATCATCATCATCATCATCATCATCATCATCATCATCATCATCATCATCATCATCATCATCATCATCATCATCATCATCATCATACATCATCATCATCATCATCATCATCATCATCATCATCATCATCATCATCATCATCATCATCATCATCATCATCATCATCATCATCATCATCATCATCATCATCATCATCATCATCATCATCATCATCATCATCATCATCATCATCATCATCATCATCATCATCATCATCATCATCATCATCATCATCATCATCATCATCATCATCATCATCATCATCATCATCATCATCATCATCATCATCATCATCATCATCATCATCATCATCATCATCATCATCATCATCATCATCATCATCATCATCATCATCATCATCATCATCATCATCATCATCATCATCATCATCATCATCATCATCATCATCATCATCATCATCATCATCATCATCATCATCATCATCATCATCATCATCATCATCATCATCATCATCATCATCATCATCATCATCATCATCATCATCATCATCATCATCATCATCATCATCATCATCATCATCATCATCATCATCATCATCATCATCATCATCATCATCATCATCATCATCATCATCATCATCATCATCATCATCATCATCATCATCATCATCATCATCATCATCATCATCATCATCACATCATCATCATCATCATCATCATCATCATCATCATCATCATCATCATCATCATCATCATCATCATCATCATCATCATCATCATCATCATCATCATCATCATCATCATCATCATCATCATCATCATCATCATCATCATCATCATCATCATCATCATCATCATCATCATCATCATCATCATCATCATCATCATCATCATCATCATCATCATCATCATCATCATCATCATCATCATCATCATCATCATCATCATCATCATCATCATCATCATCATCATCATCATCATCATCATCATCATCATCATCATCATCATCATCATCATCATCATCATCATCATCATCATCATCATCATCATCATCATCATCATCATCATCATCATCATCATCATCATCATCATGCATCATCATCATCATCATCATCATCATCATCATCATCATCATCATCATCATCATCATCATCATCATCATCATCATCATCATCATCATCAATCATCATCATCATCATCATCACCATCATCATCATCATCATCATCATCATCATCATCATCATCATCATCATCATCATCATCATGCATCATCATCATCATCATCATCATCATCATCATCATCATCATCATCATCATCATCATCATCATCATCATCATCATCATCATCATCATCACATCATCATATCATCATCATCATCATCATCATTATACACGTCAGCTAGAGGTGGGAAACACCTCAGCTACTGTGCTGCAATACATAAATGAAAAAGGAAAATAAATACAAAAGTTGCATGCCAGCTGAGCTACCAGCAACGGATAGGCATCGTTCCGGTAAGCTACCAGCCGGCTACTAGGCAAAAAGAAAAATTATTGTTTTACGCTACGAAATGAGATCGTAGGTGGAGGGGGAGGCTAAAAGGGATGGGGAGGGACAAAGAAACTCACAGCAGGAACGCCACTGAGGTCGGCTCCTTGCCATGTCAGCAAGTGTATCCAGCCAAACGTGTTCACCGTCTTTTGGACCCCAACCAGGGAGCCGTGACGCTCCAACCGAGGCCAGCTCCGAAGTGAGGGCCTTCATTCCTCTCGACCAAGTCATCGCTTGGCCACCCTCCTCTTCTTCCATCCACATCCCCGGTGAGCAAACAACGCACGTCGTGGAAGTCGGTGGGCTGGCATGCGCAACACGTGGCCCAGCCATCGGAGCCTGGTGCGTGAAATGACGGTGCTGAGCGGTTCAGTTCCTTTTCCTGTGCCGTAAACAAGGCGTCGAACACGCTCGTTACTCACGCGGTGTTCCCACCAGATGTGAGCCAAACTGCGAAGGCACCGTTAAAAGAAAGTCATATTATGCCTAACGATGAGATCGTGATTGGAGGGGGGAGCTAAACAGGAGGGGGATGGACAAAGGAACTCACAACACAAACGCCATTGGGGCCGGCTCCTAGCCATAGTCAGCAAGTGTGTCCAGCCAAACGTGTTCCCCGTCCTTAGGACCCCAGCCAGGCAGTCGGGATGCACCAACCGACGCGCAACTTCGAAGTGAGGGTTTTCATTTCCTCTCGACCAAGTCATCACTTGGCCTCCCCTCCTCCTCTTCCAACCGCACCCACAACGCGCAAACAATGCACGTCGTGGGAGTCGGTGTGCTGGCATGCGTAAGACGTGGCCCAGCCATCGGAGCCTGGTGCGTGATATAATCGTGCTGAGCGGTTCACTCGCTCTTCCTGCACCAAATACGCGACGTCGAACACGCTCATTGCTCACGCGGTGCTCCCACCAGACATGAGCTAAGCTGCGAAGGCAGCGATGATCGAACGTGACGAGTCTCTTCATGTCTGTCGACCTGATGGGCCAGGTTTCACAGCCATATAGGAGAGTTGAACGGACGGCTGCGTTGTAAACTCTGCCCTTGAGGGCGAGAGTAATGTCGCGTCTGCGCCACAGGTGGCGGAGATTGGCAAAAGCACCTCGAGCTTTTGCTATACGGTTCGTAACCTCATCTTCAATCCCACGGGTGCTAATATAGCTGCCCAGGTACTTGAATTCCTGAACGACTTCTAGCAGATCACCACCAAGCGTTAGCGCAGGATTGGGTCCCTGCCAATCTTGGAGAAGTACTTTGCATTTCGATGGAGCAAAGCATAGCCCAAAACGATTGACAGCCAGTGCTAATCGGTCCAGTGCTGCTTGGCATGTTTGGGAGCTGTCACAGATTAGGGCAATATCGTCGCATACTCCAAGTCAAGAAGTCGCTCACCAGGAAGTAGCTCCACACCTTCTAGGTCGTGTCCAGCGAACGCTGTTTCCATGACTTCATCAATAGCGAAGTTGAAGAGGAAAGGTGACAGCGGGCAACCTTGTCTCACACCGCTGGTGATACTGAAGGGTGGCGACAGTTTGCCATAAACCCTCACTCTGCCCGAACTATGCGCGTACAGCGCTTTGATAATGTTTACATATTTATCAGGCACACCTTTCCTCAGCAGACAGTCCCAAAGGGCACATCGATCGACTGAGTCGAAGGCACCTTTTATGTCAAGAAACACGACAACGGTGGGGTCGCCAATAAACATGACGGTGCTTCAAACAATTGACGTAAAGTGAAGATGTGGTTGATGCATGCCCGACCTCGACGAAACCCGGCTTGCTCTTCACGAATCTGGCTTTCACGAGTGCCAGTCAGTCTGTGGAGAATGACAGAGGCAAGCAGTTTAGAGGCAATTGAGATCAGACCGATCCCTCTATGATTGCCACATTCCGAACGAGAGCCTCCCTTGAAAATTGGGACAATGACGGAGCGGCTCCAGCCTGTCGGCACAGACTCCTGCTCCCAAAGTTTCATCAGCAACTCATGTAAACCATCTACCAGAGCAGGTCCCCCGAATTTGAAGAGGGCCGCGGGAATTCTATCTGACCCTGCGGCCTTATGCAATTTCAACAGCCTGATCTCACGTTCGACTTCTGTGCATGAGGGCGGATCCAAGAAGATGGCCCAGGGCGAAGGGCGCTCAAAACCCGAAAAATAAACCGATAACTCACGTTGGTTAAATTGCTTCGCAGTGTTCAGTCCAACGTTCCAAGCGTTTTGACAGACTGGATCGGCTGCCCACTCTCGTCGCGTATGGTCTCGTTAACACCAGGTCTCCCGTTACCAGTTTCCCGTATCAAAGGGAATAAGTTACAATGATTACCAACGGCTGTTTCCATATCCGAGGCACGATGAGACCACCAGGCTTCACGGTCTTTTTTCAGGCTGGTACATAGTTTTTCCCTGAGATTTTTGTGAACCTCATTGTATTCGCATCCAGCCGGAATACGTCGACGAGCATCTATAAGTCCCAGAGACAGTGTAGAGACCTAATGCCCAGTTTGGCGATTTGATTCCCCACACAAAGACATGCCTGCTGATAGTAACGTTTGACGAATATGCGACCAGTGATCATCGACTGTGTTTGGTGGACGCTTATTCAGCCCGGATGTCAGCGCACTTTGATACACATGCAGAACACCTAGCTCCGCCAGTTGGCTGGTGTCAATCCGTTCACATCGACGTTGCGGACGTCCACCGTAACGCACCCGGAGGTCGGCGCAGACAAGTACGTAGCCAGAGTCCACGCTCGTGCTCCAAATCGAGCGACAGTTTTGGACACAGCCTCAACAGCGGTAACTGATCGCGATTTTCGCCCGTGGGGTTGAAGATGAGATCACGAACCGTATAGCAAAAGCTCGGGGCGCTTTTGCTAACCATCGCCACCTATGGCGACGGCGCGACATCACTCTTGCCCAGAAAAGTAGAGTGTACAATGCAGCGGTATGTTCGAATCTACTGTACGGTTGTGAAATCTGGCCTCTTAAAGCAACGGACCTGAAGAGGGCAGTGACGTTCGACCAAAGGTGCCTTCGCAATTTGGCACACATCTGGTAGGAACAACGCGTAAGTAACGAGCGTGCTCGACGCCTTGTTTAGGGCACAGGAAAAGGAACTGAACCGCTCAGCACCGTTATTTCACGCACCAAGCGCCGATGGCTCGGCCACGTGTTAGGCATGCCATCCCACCGACTCCCGCGACGTGCGTTGTTTGCGCGCAGGGAAGTGAAGGAGAGAAGAGGAGGGGTGGCCAAGCGATGACCTGGTCGAGAGGAATGAAAGCCCTCACTTCTGAGCTGGCCTCGGTTCATCATCATCAACAGCAGTACATCAGCCATTTGAACTGATGCTTCGCTGCCATACATCCATGAGGACCTACAAAATAAAGAATAAGAAGAGGGAGAGAAGGGGGACTTACCTGAAAACCTTAATGCCCTAAGCAAACATTCTGGGTCAAGGCGCCTACACCTTGTGTTAACAACATACCGTTACAAAAAGCTGGCTATCGTGCAAAGATAAGGCGGCATCGGCGAGACAGATTCCTTGCGACTTTCACTGCCACGCGTCATAATCAGCCATTATCCCGCAGATAACTCAGCACCAAACACACTTTAAACATGCAATCCGATTAGAAGACGGCAGCAGACGCGCCACTGGTGTCGGTTGCGAGCCATGTCCTGCAAAGTCTTGAGCCAAGCACAAGGTGAGTCACGTGGACTCCAACCCGGAAGGCGAGACGGACCAACGGCACCCAGTTTGGTCGTCAGTGACTTCATTTCCCGCTGCCAAGACAACTTCTGTCCACCTCGAACCTTGCGCCATCCGACACCTGGTAGACTGAACAAGGTCCTCCTAGGTAAGCGGTGACCAGGCATGCGTAGCACGTGCCCGAGCCAACGCAACTTATTCAGTGCTATCTGTTGTTCTAGGGTGCTAGCATGATTATCGCTACCCAGTACTCGTCTACGAACATCATCGTTGCGGATACGCTGGTGCCATCCGACACCAGCAATGCTTCGCAAACAACGATGACCAAAGACTTGAAGGCGCCTCAGATCTTCAGACCGTAGGGGGGCCAAGTCTCACTACCATAGAACAGAACGGCCCTCACTATGGCCTTGTATCCACGGCCTTTCAGATGGAGGAACATTCCCTTCTGTCGCCAAAGATGCCGCAAGTTCAAGCATGCAGTTTTGGACTTTGCAATGCGTGAGCTGATGTCAGTTTCCATGCGCCCGTCGTTGCAGATGCCAAGATAAGTGAATTGATCAACCATCTCGAGTTCCTCGTTAGCAAGCGTCAAGGGGTCATAAAGTGACTAGTAGTCCTGCAGCAGCACTTTGAAGGTGCCAAGTGCATACCAAATAATGGGACTACTCTGGACAGGCTATGCAGGGTTGATTGGGCCGTCGCAACATGGTCGAAAAGCAAGAAGATATGGTCCGCATAATCAAGATCAATTAATCTTTAACCAGGCAGCACTTCAGCGTCTACATCGTGAGATTCCGCAAGTGAACACTCCATGATAGGGTCCACGACGAAACTGAACAAAAATGGGGAACTCGGAGAACCCTGACGAACGCCACTTGTGGTCGAAAATCTCTCTGATAGGACACCATAGACCCTGACGCGGCCTGTAGTGTCAGAGTATAGAGCACGAAGGATGTTCACATATTTCGTGGGAACACCTTTACGCGCAAGTATTTCGAACAGAATCGATCCATCGACTGAATCAAACGCATTCTTGAAATCGAGGTAAACAGCTATTGTCGGTCTGTGGTATGCGTATCGCTGCTCTAGCACCTGCCGCAAAGTGAATATATGGTCTATACAGCCACTTCCTGGGCGGAAACCTGCCTGCTCTTCCCTAATCCGAGATTCCCGTTCCACAATGAGGCGACGAACGAGAATCGAGGCCAATAATTTTGTCACAACTGGCGTTAGGCTAATACCCCTGTGGTTAGAACAGTCTGTGCGACTGTCCTTCTTGTCTATTGCCACTATAATCGATCCGATGCAATTAGCCGGCACACTCTCTTCGTTCCAGATACGTTCGAATAGGGAGGTCAGTGCTTTGCAGAGGACCTCACCTGCAGCAGCAGGAAAACGACTGAGGGATGTGATCGCGTTTCGGATCTCGGCCTCCGACGGAGGCTCTAAGCTAACTGTCTACGGCTCGTCTTGTACCACCTGAGTAGGAAGAGGTCTGGGATCACGGGGCTAGCGGGACTGAGCTTGAAAGTGTTCCGCCCAAGGAGCCATACGGCGCTTTTTATTGTGTACCAGCGCACCCGCGCTGTCTCCGATTGTCTCACTGACGCCTGGTTTTCTCGGACCAGTGGTGAGGGTCAGCTGGAAGAGCTTGCGGTAATTGCCTACTGCTGCTGCCTCCTCCATTTCTTGAGCCCTACTGGTCTACCAGGCTTCCTTGTCAGCACGTAGGCTCCGCTTTAGTTCACGCGTAATATCCCGTCTGGTGATACTGTGTTCAGAGCCAGCCGGGAGGTATCTTCTTCATTCCAACAGGTTCACCGACCTCTCAGATATCCAGTGACTGGTGCGGTGACTATGGATAGTGCCACAAGCAGGTGCTCCTGCGTCGTACATGGTGGCCGAAAACCTATTCCACTGAAGTTCGGTGTCATTAGGACAAGACAGCGGAAGTTCGGTATGCAGTGCTTCTTGATTGGCTTGCCTAGCCAAGGGCTGAGACAATTTCTCCGTTGCCAATCGTAGAAGACGCTTTGTGCGCCTTCCGGTAAAGTTCATGGAGAAACGACAGCGTACCAATGCATGATCAGAGTCGACACAGGTACTCCAGTACGAGCGACAATCCAGAATGGAACCGCGCCATCTGTAACCTATGGCTCTATGGTCAATTTGGGTCAATCGCTGGCCAGGTACAGGAGAACCCCAAGTGGCATTCCGGCGCCCACTGTGTCTAAAAGCAGTGCTACTAAGAAACAACTGGTGCTCCGCACACAGTTGCAGCAGACGTTCACGATTGTCAGTCCGTTCGGAGTTAAGCCCATAATTGCCACCCAGCTGAGCTTCTGAAGAGCTCAGACGCCCTACTTGTGCGTTCATATCCCCTGCAAGTACTACAATATCTGAACTAGTAGCACTGCGCAGTAGGGCGTTCAGTTCGTGACAGAAAGTGTCCTTGACTGCATTAGAACTGCAGTCGGTGGGAGCATAAGCAGAAATCACAAACAAACAGCGTTTTGTTTTACTTCGTGAATTCACCTTAGCTGATGTCATCAAACGGGCTGCACATAAACGGCTGTTCACCGGAATCCAATCAACCAACGATAACCCAGCCTTGGAGCTGAGAATGATACCTACACCAACTTGACACGTGAGTGCTGCATCGGTGTCTCCGGATGCGTACAACCAATAAGGAGAGGATAAGCCGGGTGCAGTTAATTCAATGACCCCGTTAGGGTCATTGATCCTAGTTTCGGACACACAACACATATCAACATCCCGTGTGTCCAAGGTGCGTGCGAGTGCAGCCTGTTGACCTGTTTGTCTTAGAGTGCGGACGTTGAATGTCGCTATGGAAATGGGACAGCGTGGCCTTATAATGGACTTTTGCCGATAGGCGTCCGATAGGTGCTGTGGGATGGTGGCTGCAGATGGTACTACTCCAGTAGCACTTCGGTTGCTGTCAATTAAGCTGGGAGTTATAGAAGGAAGGTTAGTAATGGGGGCCGGGATGGGAGTAAGAGTAAAAGGTGGAAAAGAAAGAAGGGAGGTGCCAGCAGTAGCATGCTTTCGCTTATCCGCCCTGCTCTATGCAGCAGATAAGGCGACTCTTGATAATCTGCGCGACGGCCGATGCAGGATGAAGTTTATGTTTGAAGAAAATGTCATGGTTGTATGTGGGCTGGGATACTGCCAGGGCGCCCAGACCTAGACAGGAGGACGATTAGGGTCCTCATCCAAAGCCTTTGGCTCAAAAGTCTGTCCGCAAGGCAGCGGGGTGGCAGTGATTTAGTTTTACAGAAATGGACGCCATCCCATTTCAAACCCCCAACCTGGAGGACCAGGAGACTGAGTTTGGCTGACCTCTCAAAATTGACCAATCTGGTAGGAGTAGCTCTCAAGATGCTCGGAGGCATCACCCAGTATAGCTCAATGGGTCAATGAAGTGCGCAAACCGTCGCACCACGTTAAGGTCCAGTCTCGTTGCGACGGGGTCCAGTCTCGTTGCTGATATGGCTAGGAGCCGACCTCAGTGGCGTTCGGTCTTTAACCAGGAGGTGACACTTTTGCCACAGTCCACGCACTTAAACGCCATATTTTCGGAGAGAGAAAGTTGACAACAGTCACATTTTGTTGCAAGTGTTTACTGGAACACTTCTCTTCACGATATATGAAAAGAATTTGAAAAAAGTCACATGCTGTTCCCGATATTTATTCAAACACTGTTTTCAACGATACTTCGGTCATAGCTCCTCTATCGAAGCATGCAAGTGACATAATCGAAAAATTTCAGCGACAAGCCTCGAAATTTGTCCTTTGGCTACGCGAACTCCCCTATCCCGCCCGACTACAGAGGATGAACCTTTTTCCATTAGACTCGCCGACGTTGCGGAGATCTCCTATACTAGACGTATCCTACGAGGAGAATCGTGCTGTGAATTTCTTTGTCCCACCCCATCCCTCTTAGCCACCCCCTCCAACCACGATCTCATTATTTAGCCTCATATAACTTTGCATAGTAATTTTTTTCTGATGCACAGTAGCCGGCTGGTAGCTTACCGGAACGATGCCCATCCGCTACCGGTAGCTCAGCCGGCTTGCACCAGTTGCATCTTTTCTGCTTTTTTCTTTTATGTATTGCGGCACAGTAGCTGAGGTGTTTCCCACCTCTAGCTAACGTGTATGATGATGATGGTCGCGATTTACGTCCATGGCTGGCCCGAGGCTAGTGACCGCCAAGTCACGCCTCTGCGGGTGCTATGTCGAAAGTGCTCGCGAGAAAGAGACGAGCATCTTCATACAGCTGTAGCAATCGCTCACCATTATCATTACGGGAGCCTACACTATGTTGGCCGCCCAGATGAAGCTCATCATGTGACAATTTTCCGACTTGGGTGTTTAGATCGCTAGCCAACAACACAGTATCCGCGCTTCTTCTGTAACGAAGGAGATCGTGAAGTTGCTGATAGAAATCATCTTTCACCGAATCAGTGCCACTGTTTGTAGGAGTGTAGGCCGCAATGACAAACAAGCACCGTTTGTCCCCGCGCGACTTCGTAGCAGGGAACAAACCAACTAATCTAACGGCGCACATCCTACTGTTTACTGGGATCCAATCGATCAGGTCAGCTTCATCCCGGGGACTCAAAGCAATGCCGACGCCAGCTTGACTGGCATTTGAAGCTACATCATCGCCAGACAGGCGCAATGAGAATGTACCGCCAGTGTCGCATGTGGGGGTTCGCAGAGGAAGGACGGAGCTCGGATCCTGCAGGCGGTTTCTGATAAACGGCAAATATCGATCGATAGGATCTCTAGTGCGCGGGGAAGTGCTGCTTGTTGACCAAGCCGTAGCAAAAGTGCGCACATTGAGGCATGCCAGTCTTGGCGAGACGCGAAAACTCCAAAGGGAAACGGATGAACCGATATTGTCCGCGTGGTTGAACATGGACTTGTCCACTGGATTGGAGCTGGCTTGCCGAACAACCTCGTGGTGCCAAGTGGGTGGTTCGGGTTTTTCCCGTTCCAGCAAATGGTTCGGCGGCAGTGTTCCAGGACGTGGTGGGTTTTCGCCTGGCAAACGTTCTCCCTATAAAAAGCCACATATGTCCGTTTAACAACACTGCGACATGGCGGATGTGACTCGCCACTAAATAAAGTCACTACCCCTTGCCCCTCCCTGAGGCAATGTACTTTAAGGGTGAGTTGAGCCCCTGGTCCTTCACGGACCGAAAGGCGTATGAACCATCTATTTGGTCACCGGCTCCCAACGGGTTGCGACGCCGTCACATCGCCCCGTTGCCTTGTAGGTTAGATCTCTGATCAAAGTCTCGGGGTAGGACCCCCTAAGACAACCCTCTACTTCGACCTGGGCAACCAGGTAGTATCACGCCCACTGACGAATCATGGACTACACCGCTCACTGCTACTACTGCTATGCCGCTCTTCTGTCCTAACTCAACCGCTCAACGTCCACTCACAGACCACCCCACCTCCCGTCCTTCACCTACATGCACTCTTATGTCTTCTACGGTCACCGTCACAAACGACCCACGTCTCGCAGCTGATGGAAGTAACAGCCAAACTCCCGGTTTTCAATGTCCTGCGATCGCAACCGCCTCTCACTCCATCGAAGCTCCAGCTCTTTTTCGACCTGTTTCTCCATTCATCCTCGCAGCGTTTAATGTTCGAACTTTGATGCAGATCGGACGGCCCGTACTCTTGAAACGCTATCGGTAGACATCTGTTGTCTTTCAGAGACTAGATTACAAGACTCTAGCGCCGTCATCAGAATGGCCTCTCCGGTAAACTCTGACGCCAAATACTACTTGCGGCTTTCCGGAGACCCAGAATCTGCCGCCACTGGTCAAGCTGGTGTTGGGGTTGTATTAAGTGCCAGGGCTGAATCAGTTCTGCTTGACTGGATCCCAGTCAACAGCCGACTATGTGCAGTCAGACTAAGAGGTTCATGTAACGTAAGCAGGCGTCGAGATGTTAAGCGTCCCTTATTTGTCGTCTCCGCCTACGCCCCTACAGACTGCAGCCCGGATGCAGTTAAAGATAGCTTTTACCAACAACTACATGAACTTCTGCGTTCCTCCAAAAGGACGGATATAGTCATTCTTGCCGGGGACTTTAACGCACGGGTTGGCCGCCTTCTACCAAGCGAGCACCACAATGGGGGTTGCTTTGGTCTCGGTGGCAGTCAATCAGACAATGGAGACAGATTGTTTGCTCTTTGCTCTGAGCATCGCTTGTTTCTTTCGAGCACTAGTTTTCGACACTCGAGGAGACAGACTGCTACCTGGCGCCCGCCCTCACAAACGCAAGAGTGCTCCCAGCTTGACCACATAGCAATCAGCTACAGATGGCGCGGAAGCGTAACGGACTGCCGATCGTACTGGTCAAGTTTTCTAGACTCTGATCACGCATTGGTTCGTGCTAAGATTTGCATGCGTTTCGGAGGATCACCTAAGCGCGCCCACTACCGACTGGACGTCGCGAATCTACAAAACGCTGCGGTTTTAACCAGGTACCAAGCCTCACTGTCAACTTTGCTTGGCTCAACTATTGACGGTGATCTCGATTCGCAGTGACCGCATATCAAAGATGCTTTAGTTTCCGCCAGTATCGACACTTGTGGAGTTACCCGTCACCCACCGAACATTGGATTTCCGCCGACTCCTTGTCGCTGATGGACAAACGCCGCTTGATCCCATCGGATTCCAGACACCTTGAAGAACGCCAATACCTTGGTCGAGAGTTGCGCAGGAGTCTGCAAATGGACCGCGAAGCTTGGTGGTGTGAACGTGCTAGGGAGATGGAGCTTGCTAATCTCTGTGGTAATACCAGGAAACTCTTCCATCTCATTCGAGTCACCGGTGTTCGATCTGGTATAAGTGAAACAATATGCGAAGAGGATGGCACCTTAATCACCAATCTTCAACGACGGTTGGAGCGATGGACCGAACATTTTGGCTCGCAGTTTTGTTGGCCCTCAGCTCCATCTGCTACCTCTGGCGCTCGCGCTGGGGCCGAGTGGTCTACCCCAACAGACCCTCCCTCTTCCCAGGAAATCGAGCAGGAGCTCCGGCACATGAAGCGTTATAAAGCTGCCGGCTCTGATGGTCTTCACCCAGCTCTATTTAAAGATGGTGGCGCATCGCTGGTCCGAGAACTCACCGCTTTGTTCTCGAAAATTTTGTCGAAAGAGAAAATTCCATCACCGTTGTGTGAATCGATAGTCGTCCCCATCTTCAAAAAGGGCCTGCGTACAATCTGCTCCAAATACAGAGGAATAAGTTTAGTCCCCGTCGTTTGCAAGCTGCTGGTGTCCATCAACTTCGCAGGCTATCCCCAACACGCGAATCGTTGCAACGAGAAGAACAAGCTGGGTTTCGCCCTGGTCGCGGCTGCATCGATCAAATCTTCACACTTCGCCAGATCCTCGAGCTCCGCCATGTGTATCAGAGGCCAACGATTGCTGTGTTCCTGGATATCCGTGCAGCCTCCGATTCTGTCGAGCGTACAGTACTGTGGCAGTGCCTTCTGAGGAACGGTGTCCCCGAGAAGTTCGTCTCCATACTGCGCGCTCTATACAGTCTGACCTCGGACAGGGTTAGGGCTTATGGCAATCTTTCGCCTACCTTTGTGGTCTCCAGTGGAGTTCGACAAGGATGCCCTATCTCTCCGTTCCTATTCAACTTTGCCATTGAGGATGTCCTGAAGAACGCTCTGAGCGATTCGTTGAACGCTGGCGTTGAGCTTCTCCCAGGTAGTCGAGTTGTTGATTTGGATTATGCTGATGATATCGTCTTGCTGGGTGACGATCCACAGGTCGTCCAACTTGCATTAAACCGCTTGGCGATTGAAGCATCAAAGTACGATATGTACTTTCCGCCATCCAAATGCAAGGCTCTCCTTCAAGACTGGCAGGTGCCTCTGCCTGCACTCACGCTTACTGATGAGACACTGGAGGTTGTGGAGAGCTTTGTCTACTTGGGAAGTTGCATCACTGCTGGCGGGGCTGTTGGAGGCGAGATTTCGATGCGCATCTCGAGAGCACGCCTCGCTTTTTCTAGGCTGAGGCATTTGTGGCGTCGCCACGACATTCGTCTCTCCATCAAAGGGCGGGTCTATTGTGCAACTGTTCGTGCTGTACTGTTGTACGGATGCGAGACCTGGTACATTCGTAAAGATGACTTGCGCAGGCTATCCGTCTTCGAGCACCGCTGTCTGCGGTCCATTGCCCGTGTGCGGTGGCAGCACCACGTAAGCAATTTGGAAGTTAGACAGCGTGTCTTGGGACGTGGAAGCCACTCGCTCGAGGAGCTCATCTCACTGCATCAACTGCGGTGGTTGGGACACGTATTGCGCATGCCTGTCCAGCGTTACCCCCGTCGTGCGTTGTTTGCACTTGCTGGACAGGGCTGGAAGAGCCGGTCTGGTGGACAGCCTACAACATGGAGAAGCCGCATGAAAAAGTTGACGAAACAATTGGCCTCGGCCGGTTGTTGTCGGCTACCTGGTTGGGGTCCGAGAGATGAGGATACTTGCTGGTTGAAGACCTTGGAAGTTATGGCTCAAGATCGATGTCGATGGCGGACGTGTGCATCAGTGTGTTGCGGTGTCCCTTCTTCCTCCCCCTAAAAAAGAACAAACTGAAAAAAATTCAAAAACGGTGAGTGGTAAACTTGACAAAAAAAGCATTTCTTGTTGCTCTTTTCTTATTATTCATATTGTTTTCCTATTCAGCCATGATTCCGATGGCACAATATCTGTACCACAGATTATGTATGATATATATATATATATATGTTCTAACGTCAACTCACACACAGTCGCAGGGCAGGACCGCTTCGCGGTCCATTTGCAGACTCCTGCGCAACTCTCGACCAAGGTATTGGCGTTCTTCAACGTGTCTGGAATCCGATGGGATCAAGCGGCGTCTGTCCATCAGCGACAAGGAGTCGGCGGAAATCCAATGTTCGGTGGGTGACGGGTAACTCCACAAGTGTCGATACTGGCGGAAACTAAAGCATCTTTGATATGCGGTCACTGCGAATCTAGATCACCGTCAATAGTTGAGCCAAGCAAAGTTGACAGTGAGGCTTGGTACCTGGTTAAAACCGCAGCGTTTTGTAGATTCGCGACATCCAGTCGGTAGTGGGCGCGCTTAGGTGATCCTCCGAAACGCATGCAAATCTTAGCACGAACCAATGCGTGATCAGAGTCTAGAAAACTTGACCAGTACGATCGGCAGTCCGTTACGCTTCCGCGCCATCTGTAGCTGATTGCTATGTGGTCAAGCTGGGAGCACTCTTGCGTTTGTGAGGGCGGGCGCCAGGTAGAAGTCTGTCTCCTCGAGTGTCGAAAACTAGTGCTCGAAAGAAACAAGCGATGCTCAGAGCAAAGAGCAAACAATCTGTCTCCATTGTCTGATTGACTGCCACCGAGACCAAAGCAACCCCCATTGTGGTGCTCGCTTGGTAGAAGGCGGCCAACCCGTGCGTTAAAGTCCCCGGCAAGAATGACTATATCCGTCCTTTTGGAGGAACGCAGAAGTTCATGTAGTTGTTGGTAAAAGCTATCTTTAACTGCATCCGGGCTGCAGTCTGTAGGGGCGTAGGCGGAGACGACAAATAAGGGACGCTTAACATCTCGACGCCTGCTTACGTTACATGAACCTCTTAGTCTGACTGCACATAGTCGGCTGTTGACTGGGATCCAGTCAAGCAGAACTGATTCAGCCCTGGCACTTAATACAACCCCAACACCAGCTTGACCAGTGGCGGCAGATTCTGGGTCTCCGGAAAGCCGCAAGTAGTATTTGGCGTCAGAGTTTACCGGAGAGGCCATTCTGATGACGGCGCTAGAGTCTTGTTATCTGGTCTCTGAAAGACAACAGATGTCTACCGATAGCGTTTCAAGAGTACGGGCCGTCCGATCTGCATCAAAGTTCGAACATTAAACGCTGCGAGGATGAATGGAGAACCAGGTCGAAAAAGAGCTGGAGCTTCGATGGAGTGAGAGGCGGTTGCGATCGCAGGACATTGAAAACCGGGAGTTTGGCTGTTACTTCCATCAGCTGCGAGACGTGGGTCGTTTGTGACGGTGACCGTAGAAGACATAAGAGTGCATGTAGGTGAAGGACGGGAGGTGGGGTGGTCTGTGAGTGGACGTTGAGCGGTTGAGTTAGGACAGAAGAGCGGCATAGCAGTAGTAGTAGTGAGCGGTGTAGTCCATGATTCGTCAGTGGGCGTGATACTACCTGGTTGCCCAGGCCGAAGTAGAGGGTTGTCTTAGGGGGTCCTACCCCGAGACTTTGATCAGAGATCTAACCTACAAGGCAACGGGGCGATGTGACGGCGTCGCAACCCGTTGGGAGCCGGTGACCAAATAGATGGTTCATACGCCTTTCGGTCCGTGAAGGACCAGGGGCTCAACTCACCCTTAAAGTACAATGCCTCTCAGGGAGGGGCAAGGGGTAGTGACTTTATTTAGTGGCGAGTCACATCCGCCATGTCGCAGTGTTGTTAAACGGACATATGTGGCTTTTTATAGGGAGAACGTTTGCCAGGCGAAAACCCACCACGTCCTGGAACACTGCCGCCGAACCATTTGCTGGAACGGGAAAAACCCGAACCACCCACTTGGCACCACGAGGTTGTTCGGCAAGCCAGCTCCAATCCAGTGGACAAGTCCATGTTCAACCACGCGGACAATATCGGTTCATCCGTTTCCCTTTGGAGTTTTCGCGTCTCGCCAAGACTGGCATGCCTCAATGTGCGCACTTTTGCTACGGCTTGGTCAACAAGCAGCACTTCCCCGCGCACTAGAGATCCTATCGATCGATATTTGCCGTTTATCAGAAACCGCCTGCAGGATCCGAGCTCCGTCCTTCCTCTGCGAACCCCCACATGCGACACTGGCGGTACATTCTCATTGCGCCTGTCTGGCGATGATGTAGCTTCAAATGCCAGTCAAGCTGGCGTCGGCATTGCTTTGAGTCCCCGGGGTGAAGCTGACCTGATCGATTGGATCCCAGTAAACAGTAGGATGTGCGCCGTTAGATTAGTTGGTTTGTTCCCTGCTACGAAGTCGCGCGGGGACAAACGGTGCTTGTTTGTCATTGCGGCCTACACTCCTACAAACAGTGGCACTGATTCGGTGAAAGATGATTTCTATCAGCAACTTCACGATCTCCTTCGTTACAGAAGAAGCGCGGATACTGTGTTGTTGGCTAGCGATCTAAACACCCAAGTCGGAAAATTGTCACATGATGAGCTTCATCTGGGCGGCCAACATAGTGTAGGCTCCCGTAATGATAATGGTGAGCGATTGCTACAGCTGTGTGAAGATGCTCGTCTCTTTCTCGCGAGCACTTTCGACATAGCACCCGCAGAGGCGTGACTTGGCGGCCACTAGCCTCGGGCCAGCCATGGACGTAAATCGCGACCATCATCATCATACACGTTAGCTAGAGGTGGGAAACACCTCAGCTACTGTGCCGCAATACATAGGAAAAAGGAGAAAAAAGAAGCAACTGGTGCAAGCCGGCTGAGCTACCGGTAGCGGATGGGCATCGTTCCGGTAAGCTACCAGCCGGCTCCTGTGCATCAGAAAAAAATTACTATGCAAAGTTATATGAGGCTAAATAATGAGATCGTGGTTGGAGGGG
Source organism: Dicrocoelium dendriticum (assembly GCA_944474145.2). Taxonomy (NCBI): domain Eukaryota; kingdom Metazoa; phylum Platyhelminthes; class Trematoda; order Plagiorchiida; family Dicrocoeliidae; genus Dicrocoelium; species Dicrocoelium dendriticum. The sequence goes on from OX104064.1 coordinate 81,250,383, forward strand.
GTGGCTAAGAGGGATGGGGTGGGACAAAGAAATTCACAGCACGATTCTCCTCGTAGGATACGTCTAGTATAGGAGATCTCCGCAACGTCGGCGAGTCTAATGGAAAAAGGTTCATCCTCTGTAGTCGGGCGGGATAGGGGAGTTCGCGTAGCCAAAGGACAAATTTCGAGGCTTGTCGCTGAAATTTTTCGATCATGTCACTTGCATGCTTCGATAGAGGAGCTATGACCGAAGTATCGTTGAAAACAGTGTTTGAATAAATATCGGGAACAGCATGTGACTTTTTTCAAATTCTTTTCATATATCGTGAAGAGAAGTGTTCCAGTAAACACTTGCAACAAAATGTGACTGTTGTCAACTTTCTCTCTCTGAAAATATGGCGTTTAAGTGCGTGGACTGTGGCAAAAGAGTCACCTCCTGGTTAAAGGCCGAACGCCACTGAGGTCGGCTCCTAGCCATATCAGCAACGAGACTGGACCTTAACGTGGTGCGACGGTTTGCGCACTTCATTGACCCATTGAGCTATACTGGGTGATGCCTCCGAGCATCTTGAGAGCTACTCCTACCAGATTCGTCAATTTTGAGAGGTCAGCCAAACTCAGTCTCCTGGTCCTCCAGGTTGGGGGTTTGAAATGGGATGGCGTCCATTTCTGTAAAACTAAATCACTGCCACCCCGCTGCCTTGCGGACAGACTTTTGAGCCAAAGGCTTTGGATGAGGACCCTAATCGTCCTCCTGTCTAGGTCTGGGCGCCCTGGCAGTATCCCAGCCCACATACAACCATGACATTTTCTTCAAACATAAACTTCATCCTGCATCGGCCGTCGCGCAGATTATCAAGAGTCGCCTTATCTGCTGCATAGAGCAGGGCGGATAAGCGAAAGCATGCTACTGCTGGCACCTCCCTTCTTTCTTTTCCACCTTTTACTCTTACTCCCATCCCGGCCCCCATTACTAACCTTCCTTCTATAACTCCCAGCTTAATTGACAGCAACCGAAGTGCTACTGGAGTAGTACCATCTGCAGCCACCATCCCACAGCACCTATCGGACGCCTATCGGCAAAAGTCCATTATAAGGCCACGCTGTCCCATTTCCATAGCGACATTTAACGTCCGCACTCTAAGACAAACAGGTCAACAGGCTGCACTCGCACGCACCTTGGACACACGGGATGTTGATGTGTGTTGTGTGTCCGAAACTAGGATCAATGACCCTAACGGGGTCATTGAATTAACTGCACCCGGCTTATCCTCTCCTTATTGGTTGTACGCATCCGGAGACACCGATGCAGCACTCACGTGTCAAGTTGGTGTAGGTATCATTCTCAGCTCCAAGGCTGGGTTATCGTTGGTTGATTGGATTCCGGTGAACAGCCGTTTATGTGCAGCCCGTTTGATGACATCAGCTAAGGTGAATTCACGAAGTAAAACAAAACGCTGTTTGTTTGTGATTTCTGCTTATGCTCCCACCGACTGCAGTTCTAATGCAGTCAAGGACACTTTCTGTCACGAACTGAACGCCCTACTGCGCAGTGCTACTAGTTCAGATATTATAGTACTTGCAGGGGATATGAACGCACAAGTAGGGCGTCTGAGCTCTTCAGAAGCTCAGCTGGGTGGCAATTATGGGCTTAACTCCGAACGGACTGACAACCGTGAACGTCTGCTGCAACTGTGTGCGGAGCACCAGTTGTTTCTTAGTAGCACTGCTTTTAGACACAGTGGGCGCCGGAATGCCACTTGGGGTTCTCCTGTACCTGGCCAGCGATTGACCCAAATTGACCATAGAGCCATAGGTTACAGATGGCGCGGTTCCATTCTGGATTGTCGCTCGTACTGGAGTACCTGTGTCGACTCTGATCATGCATTGGTACGCTGTCGTTTCTCCATGAACTTTACCGGAAGGCGCACAAAGCGTCTTCTACGATTGGCAACCGAGAAATTGTCTCAGCCCTTGGCTAGGCAAGCCAATCAAGAAGCACTGCATACCGAACTTCCGCTGTCTTGTCCTAATGACACCGAACTTCAGTGGAATAGGTTTTCGGCCACCATGTACGACGCAGGAGCACCTGCTTGTGGCACTATCCATAGTCACCGCACCAGTCACTGGATATCTGAGAGGTCGGTGAACCTGTTGGAATGAAGAAGATACCTCCCGGCTGGCTCTGAACACAGTATCACCAGACGGGATATTACGCGTGAACTAAAGCGGAGCCTACGTGCTGACAAGGAAGCCTGGTAGACCAGTAGGGCTCAAGAAATGGAGGAGGCAGCAGCAGTAGGCAATTACCGCAAGCTCTTCCAGCTGACCCGCACCACTGGTCCCAGAAAACCAAGCGTCAGTGAGACAATCGGAGACAGCGCGGGTGCGCTGGTACACAATAAAAAGCGCCGTATGGCTCCTTGGGCGGAACACTTTCAAGCTCAGTCCCGCTAGCCCCGTGATCCCAGACCTCTTCCTACTCAGGTGGTACAAGACGAGCCGTAGACAGTTAGCTTAGAGCCTCCGTCGGAGGCCGAGATCCGAAACGCGATCACATCCCTCAGTCGTTTTCCTGCTGCTGCAGGTGAGGTCCTCTGCAAAGCACTGACCTCCCTATTCGAACGTATCTGGAACGAAGAGAGTGTGCCGGCTAATTGCATCGGATCGATTATAGTGGCAATAGACAAGAAGGACAGTCGCACAGACTGTTCTAACCACAGGGGTATTAGCCTAACGCCAGTTGTGACAAAATTACTGGCCTCGATTCTCGTTCGTCGCCTCATTGTGGAACGGGAATCTCGGATTAGGGAAGAGCAGGCAGGTTTCCGCCCAGGAAGTGGCTGTATAGACCATATATTCACTTTGCGGCAGGTGCTAGAGCAGCGATACGCATACCACAGACCGACAATAGCTGTTTACCTCGATTTCAAGAATGCGTTTGATTCAGTCGATGGATCGATTCTGTTCGAAATACTTGCGCGTAAAGGTGTTCCCACGAAATATGTGAACATCCTTCGTGCTCTATACTCTGACACTACAGGCCGCGTCAGGGTCTATGGTGTCCTATCAGAGAGATTTTCGACCACAAGTGGCGTTCGTCAGGGTTCTCCGAGTTCCCCATTTTTGTTCAGTTTCGTCGTGGACCCTATCATGGAGTGTTCACTTGCGGAATCTCACGATGTAGGCGCTGAAGTGCTGCCTGGTTAAAGATTAATTGATCTTGATTATGCGGACCATATCTTCTTGCTTTTCGACCATGTTGCGACGGCCCAATCAACCCTGCATAGCCTGTCCAGAGTAGTCCCATTATTTGGTATGCACTTGGCACCTTCAAAGTGCTGCTGCAGGACTACTAGTCACTTTATGACCCCTTGACGCTTGCTAACGAGGAACTCGAGATGGTTGATCAATTCACTTATCTTGGCATCTGCAACGACGGGCGCATGGAAACTGACATCAGCTCACGCATTGCAAAGTCCAAAACTGCATGCTTGAACTTGCGGCATCTTTGGCGACAGAAGGGAATGTTCCTCCATCTGAAAGGCCGTGGATACAAGGCCACAGTGAGGGCCGTTCTGTTCTATGGTAGTGAGACTTGGCCCCCCTACGGTCTGAAGATCTGAGGCGCCTTCAAGTCTTTGGTCATCGTTGTTTGCGAAGCATTGCTGGTGTCGGATGGCACCAGCGTATCCGCAACGATGATGTTCGTAGACGAGTACTGGGTAGCGATAATCATGCTAGCACCCTAGAACAACAGATAGCACTGAATAAGTTGCGTTGGCTCGGGCACGTGCTACGCATGCCTGGTCACCGCTTACCTAGGAGGACCTTGTTCAGTCTACCAGGTGTCGGATGGCGCAAGGTTCGAGGTGGACAGAAGTTGACTTGGCAGCGGGAAATGAAGTCACTGACGACCAAACTGGGTGCCGTTGGTCCGTCTCGCCTTCCGGGTTGGAGTCCACGTGACTCACCTTGTGCTTGGCTCAAGACTTTGCAGGACATGGCTCGCAACCGACACCAGTGGCGCGTCTGCTGCCGTCTTCTAATCGGATTGCATGTTTAAAGTGTGTTTGGTGCTGAGTTATCTGCGGGATAATGGCTGATTATGACGCGTGGCAGTGAAAGTCGCAAGGAATCTGTCTCGCCGATGCCGCCTTATCTTTGCACGATAGCCAGCTGTTTGTAACGGTATGTTGTTAACACAAGGTGTAGGCGCCTTGACCCAGAATGTTTGCTTAGGGCATTAAGGTTTTCAGGTAAGTCCCCCTTCTCTCCCTCTTCTTATTCTTTATTTTGTAGGTCCTCATGGATGTATGGCAGCGAAGCATCAGTTCAAATGGCTGATGTACTGCTGTTGATGATGATGAACCGAGGCCAGCTCAGAAGTGAGGGCTTTCATTCCTCTCGACCAGGTCATCGCTTGGCCACCCCTCCTCTTCTCTCCTTCACTTCCCTGCGCGCAAACAACGCACGTCGCGGGAGTCGGTGGGATGGCATGCCTAACACGTGGCCGAGCCATCGGCGCTTGGTGCGTGAAATAACGGTGCTGAGCGGTTCAGTTCCTTTTCCTGTGCCCTAAACAAGGCGTCGAGCACGCTCGTTACTTACGCGTTGTTCCTACCAGATGTGTGCCAAATTGCGAAGGCACCTTTGGTCGAACGTCACTACCCTCTTCAGGTCCGTTGCTTTAAGAGGCCAGGTTTCACAACCGTACAGTAGATTCGAACATACCGCTGCATTGTACACTCTACTTTTCAGGGCAAGAGTGATGTCGCGCCGTCGCCATAGGTGGCGATGGTTAGCAAAAGCGCCCCGAGCTTTTGCTATACGGTTCGTGATCTCATCTTCAACCCCACGGGCGAAAATCGCGATCAGTTACCGCTGTTGAGGCTGTGTCCAAAACTGTCGCTCGATTTGGAGCACGAGCGTGGACTCTGGCTACGTACTTGTCTGCGCCGACCTCCTGGTGCGTTACGGTGGACGTCCGCAACATCGATGTGAACGGATTGACACCAGCCAACTGGCGGAGCTAGGTGTTCTGCATGTGTATCAAAGTGCGCTGACATCCGGGCTGAATAAGCGTCCACCAAACACAGTCGATGATCACTGGTCGCATATTCGTCAAACGTTACTATCAGCAGGCATGTCTTTGTGTGGGGAATCAAATCGCCAAACTGGGCATTAGGTCTCTACACTGTCTCTGGGACTTATAGATGCTCGTCGACGTATTCCGGCTGGATGCGAATACAATGAGGTTCACAAAAATCTCAGGGAAAAACTATGTACCAGCCTGAAAAAAGACCGTGAAGCCTGGTGGTCTCATCGTGCCTCGGATATGGAAACAGCCGTTGGTAATCATTGTAACTTATTCCCTTTGATACGGGAAACTGGTAACGGGAGACCTGGTGTTAACGAGACCATACGCGACGAGAGTGGGCAGCCGATCCAGTCTGTCAAAACGCTTGGAACGTTGGACTGAACACTGCGAAGCAATTTAACCAACGTGAGTTATCGGTTTATTTTTCGGGTTTTGAGCGCCCTTCGCCCTGGGCCATTTTCTTGGATCCGCCCTCATGCACAGAAGTCGAACGTGAGATCAGGCTGTTGAAATTGCATAAGGCCGCAGGGTCAGATAGAATTCCCGCGGCCCTCTTCAAATTCGGGGGACCTGCTCTGGTAGATGGTTTACATGAGTTGCTGATGAAACTTTGGGAGCAGGAGTCTGTGCCGACAGGCTGGAGCCGCTCCGTCATTGTCCCAATTTTCAAGGGAGGCTCTCGTTCGGAATGCGGCAATCATAGAGGGATCGGTCTGATCTCAATTGCCTCTAAACTGCTTGCCTCTGTCATTCTCCACAGACTGACTGGCACTCGTGAAAGCCAGATTCGTGAAGAGCAAGCCGGGTTTCGTCGAGGTCGGGCATGCATCAACCACATCTTCACTTTACGTCAATTGTTGAAGCACCGTCATGTTTATTGGCGACCCACCGTTGTCGTGTTTCTTGACATAAAAGGTTCCTTCGACTCAGTCGATCGATGTGCCCTTTAGAACTGTCTGCCGAGGAAAGGTGTGCCTGATAAATACGTAAACATGATCAAAACGCTGTACGCGCATACTTCGGGCAGAGTTAAGGTTTATGGCAGACTGTCGCCACTCTTCAGTATCACCAACCGTGTGCGACAAGGTTGCCAGCTGTCACCTTTCTTCTTTAACTTCGCTCTTGACGAAGTCATGGAAACAGCGTTCGTTGGACACGAACTAGAAGATGTGGATCTACTTCCTGGTGAGCGACTTCTTGACTTTTGAGTACGCGGACGATATTGTCTTAATCTGTGACAGCTCCCAAACATGTCAAGCAGCACTGGACCGATTAACACTGGCTGTCAATCGTTTTGGGCTATGCTTTGCTTCATCGAAATGCAAAGTACTTCTCCAAGATTGGCAGGGACCCACCCATGCGCTAGCGCTTTGTGGTGATCAGCTAAAGTCGTTCAAGAATTCAAGTACCTGGGCAGCTATATTAGCTCACGTGGGATTGAACATGAGGTTACTAACCGTATAGCAAAAGGTCGAGGTGCTGTTGCCAATCTCCGCAACCTGTGGCGCAGACGCGACATTACTCTCGCCCTCAAGGGCAGAGTTTACAACGCAGCCGTCCGTTCAACCCTCCTGTACGGTGTTGAAAACTGGCCCATCAGGTCGACAGACATGAAGAGGTTCGTCACATTCGATTATCGCTGCCTTCGCAGCTTAGTTTATGTCTGGTGGGAGCACGGCATGAGCAATGTGTGTGTTCGGCGTCGCGTATTTTGTGTAAGAAGAGTAAGCGAACCGCTCAGCACCATTATATCACGCACCAGGCTCCGATGGCTGGGCCACGTGTTGCGCATGCCAGCACACCGACTCCCGCGACGTGCATTGTTTGCGCGTTGGGGGTGCGGTTGGAAGAAGAGGAGGCCAAGCGATGACTTAGCCGAGAGAAATGAAAACCCTTACTTCTAAGTTGGCGTCGGTTGATGCATCCCGACTGCCTGGCTGGGGTCCTGATGACGATGAACACGTTTGATTGGACACACTTGCTGATATGGCTAGGGGCCGCTTGTGTTGTTAGTTCCTTTGTCCATTCCCTCCTGCTTAGCCTCCCCCTCCAATCACGATCTCATTCTCTAGGCATAATATAACTCATTACGGCACGTCCATCGGTGCCTTCGCAGTTTGGCTCACATCTGGTGGGAACACCGCGTGAGTAACGAGCGTGTTCGACGCCTTGTTTACTGCACAGGAAAAGGAACTGAACCGCTCAGCACCGTCATTTCACTCACCAGGTTCCGATGGCTGGGCCACATGTTGCGCATGCCAGCCCATAGACTTCTACGACGCGTTGTTTGCTCACCTGGGGTGTGTATGGAAGAAGAGGAGGGGTAGCCTAGCGATGGCTTGGTCAAGAGAAATGAAGGCCATCACTTCTAAGCTGGCTTCGGTTGGAGTGTCACGGCTCCCTGGTTGGGGTCCAAAAGACGGTGAACACGTTTGGTTAGATACACTTGCTGACATGGCAAGGAGCCGACCTCAGTGGCGTTCATGCTGTGAGTTTCTTTGTCCCTCCCCATCTCTTTTACCCACCCCCTCCACCTACGATCTCATTTCTTAGCGTAAAACAATTTTTCTCCTTTTTGTCTAGTAGCCGGCTGGTAGCTTACCGGAACGATGCCTATCCGTTGCTGGTAGCTCAGCTGGCATGCAACTTTTGTATTTATTTTCCTTTTTCATTTATGTATTGCAGCACAGTAGCTGAGGTGTTTCCCACCTCTAGCTGACGTGTATACTGATGATGATCATGTCCTGGTAGCGTAACTGCTTTTCCTACGTGCCGCTTCCCTACACGCAGTTGGCCATGAAGCTGCTGTTTCGGTATCCGGGTCGAATCCATGCGGCGAATATATGCCCGAGCCACCTAAGCTGCCTCAGTAGAAGTACGCAGTTCACTGCATACATACCACTGCGTCGGAAACCCTCCGTGTCTGCAACTCTGTCGCATCAACCGATGCGCAGAAGACGACGTAGACACTGTTGATGGAAGCACTCCAGATAACGGACATCATTCCGATAAAGCGTTCAGGTTTCGCTGCCGTATAGAAGAATGGACAGCACCAATTTGTACACCAGCAGCTTCGTCCCGACAGTGAGCTAGTAGTTGTTCCACACACGACATTTTAGCTTACCAATTGCAGCAGCGGCCTTCGATACACGGCTGCGCAGTTCGCTCGTCTTCTGCAGATCAGTTGTACTTACGCTCCCAAGGTAGCAAAATCTCGGAGTGCTAACACTTCTTAGGCAACATAGAGTTAGGGCAGGCTCACGGACTCCATTCTGGGTGAAGGCTGGAAAAGACAAACAGTCTTGCTTTTGTTGATGGTGAGCCCGAATTTGGCCGCTGTCGAAGCCAGAGCACTAGTCATGTGCTGCAACTCATCCGCGCTGTGTGCAAACAACGCACAACCGTCAGCACTCTACGGATTAGTATCTCACTCTGGTTTTCGATCCGAAAGGACGGATGCTCAGTAACCCATCATAAATACGGTGCTCCACACGAACACCCCGTCGCAACGAGACTGGACCTTAACGTGGTGCGACGGTTTGCGTACCTCATTGACTCATTGAGCTATACTGGGTGATGCCTCCGGGCACCTTGAGAGCTACTCCTACCAGGTTGGTCAATGGTGAGAGGTCAGACAAACTCAGTCTCCTGGTCCTCCAGGTTGGGGGTTTGAAATGGGATGGCGTCCATTTCTGTAAAACTAAATCACTGCCACCCCGCTGCCTTGCGGACAGGCTTTTGAGCCAAAGGCTTTGGATGAGGACCCTAATCGTCCTCCTGTCTAGGTCTGGGCGCCCTGGCAGTATCCCAGCCCACATACAACCATGACATTTTCTTCAAACATAAACTTCATCCTGCATCGGCCGTCGCGCAGATTATCAAGAGTCGCCTTATCTGCTGCATAGAGCAGGGCGGATAAGCGAAAGCATGCTACTGCTGGCACCTCCCTTCTTTCTTTTCCACCTTTTTCTCTTACTCCCATCCCGACCCCCATTACTAACCTTCCTTCTATAATTCCCAGCTTAATTGACAGCAACCGAAGTGCTACTGGAGTAGAACCATTTGCAGCCACCATCCCACAGCGCCTATCGGCAAAAGTCCCTTACAAGACCACGCTGTCCCGTTTCCATGGCGACATTTAACGTCCGCACTCTAAGACAAACAGGTCAGCAGGCTGCACTCGCACGCACCTTGGACACACTGGGTGTTGATGTGTGTTGTGTGTCCGAAACTAGGATTAATGACCCTAACAGGGTTATTGAATTGACTGCACCCGGCTTATCCTCTCCGTTATTGGTTGCACGCATCCGGAGACGCCGATGCGGCAATCACGGGTCAAGCTGGTGTAGGTATCATTCTCAGCTCCAAGGCTGGGTTATCGTTGGTTGATTGGATTCCGGTGAACAGCCGTTTATGTGCAGCCCGTTTGATGACATCAGCTAAGGTGAATTCACGAAGTAAAACAAAACGCTGTTTGTTTGTGATTTCTGCTTATGCTCCCACCGACTGCAGTTCTAATGCAGTCAAGGACACTTTCTATCACGAACTGAACACGCTGCTACGCAGTGCTACTAGTTCAGATATTGTAGTACTTGCAGGGGATATGAACGCACAAGTAGGGCGTCTGAGCTCTTCAGAAGCTCAGCTGGGTGGTAAGTATGGACTTAACTCCGAACGGACTGACAACGGGGAGCGTCTGCTGCAACTGTGTGCGGAGCACCAGTTGTTTCTTAGTAGCACTGCTTTTAGACACAGTGGGCGCCGGAATGCCACTTGGGGTCCTCCTGTACCTGGCCAGCGATTGACCCAAATTGCCCACATAGCCATAGGTTACAGATGGCGCGGTTCCATTCTGGATTGCCGCTCGTACTGGAGTACCTGTGTCGACTCTGACCATGCCTTGGTGCGCTGTCGTTTCTCCATGAACTTTACCGGAAGGCGCACAAAGCGTCTCCCCCGATTGGCAACGGAGAAATTGCCCCAGCCCTCTGTCAGGCAAGCCTATCAAGAAGCACTGCATAGCGAACTTTCGCTGTCTTGTCCTAATGATACTGAACTTCAGTGGAATAGGATCTCGGCCACTATGCACGACGCAGGAGCATCTGCTTGTGGCACTATCAGTCGTCATCGCACCAGTCACTGGATATCCGAGAGGTCCGTGAACCTTTTGGAAGCTAGAAGGCACATCCCGGCTGGTTCTGAACACAATGTGACCAGACGGGCTATTAGGCGTGAACTAAAGCGGAGCCTACGTGCTGACAAGGAAGCCTGGTGGACAAGTAGGGCTCAAGAAATGGAGGAGGCAGGAGCAGTAGGCAATTACCGGAAGCTCTTCCAGCTAATCCGCACCACTGGTCCCAGAAAACCAGGCGTCAGTGAGACAATCAGGGACAGCGCGGGTGCGCTGATACACAATAAGCAGCGCCGTATGGCTCGTTGGGCTGAGCACTTTGAACATCAGTTCAGCTGGCCCCCTGCTCCCGGACCTCTTCCTACTCAGGTGATGCAGAACGAGCCATGGACGGTTAGTTTAGAGCCTCCGTCGGAGGCCGAGATCCGAAACGCGATCACAGCCCTCAATCGTTTTCGTGCCGCTGGCCCGGATTCCCTACCACCTGCACTATTTAAGGATGGAGGTGAGGTCCTCTGCAAAGCACTGACCTCCCTATTCGAACGTATCTGGAACGAGGAGAGTGTGCCGGCTAATTGGAGCGAATCGATTATAGTGGCAATATACAAGAAGGGCAGTCGCACAGACTGTGCGAACCACAGGGGTATTAGCCTAACGCCAGTTGTGACAAAATTACTGGCCTCGATTATCGTTCGTCGCCTCACTGCAGAACGGGAATCTCGGATTAGGGAAGAGCAGGCCGGTTTTCGCCCAGGACGTGGCTGTATAGACCATATATTTACTTTGCGGCAGGTGCTAGAGCAGCGATACGCATACCGCAGACCGACAATAGCTGTGTTCCTCGATTTCAAGAGTGCGTTCGATTCAGTCGATCGATCGATTCTGTTCGAAATACTTGTGCGGAAAGGTGTTCCCACGAAATATGTGAACATCCTTCGTGCTCTATACTCGAACACTAGAGGCCGCGTCAGGGTCTATGGTGCCCTATCGGATAGCTTTTCGACTACAAGTGGCGTTCGACAGGGTTGCCCGATTTCACCATTTTTGTTCAATTTCGTCGTGGATTCTATCATGGAGTGTTCCCTTGCGGAATCTCACGATGTAGGTGTTGAAGTGCTGCCTGGTGAACGGTTAGTTGATCTAGATTATGCGGACGATATCGTCTTGCTTTTCGACAATGTTGAGGCGGCACAATCAACCCTGAATAGCCTGTCCAGAGTGGTCCCATTATTTGGTATGCACTTCGCACCTTCAAAGTGCAAAGTGTTGCTGCAGGACCACCAGTCACTTTATGACCCCTTGACGCTTGCTAACGAGGAACTCGAGGTGGTTGATCAATTCACTTATCTTGGCAGCTGCATCAGCAATGATGGGCGCATAGAAACTGACGTGAGCTCACGCATTGCAAAGGCCAGAGCTGCCTTCTTGAACCTGCGTCATCTTTGGCGACAGAAGGGAGTTTCCCTCCGTCTGAAAGGCCGTGTATACAAGGCCACAGTGAGGGCCGTTCTGCTCTATGGTAGTGAGACTTGGCCCCTTCGGTCTGAAGATGTGAGGCGCCTTCAAGTCTTTGATCATCGTTGTTTGCGAAGCATTGCTGGTGTCGGATGGCACCAGCGTGTCCGCAACGATGACGTGCGTAGGCGAGTACTAGGTGGTGATGATCATGCTAGCTCCCTAGAACAACAGATAGCACTGAATAAGTTACGTTGGCTCGGGCACGTGCTACGCATGCCTGGTCACCGCTTACCTAGGAGGACCTTGTTCAGTCTACCAGGTGTCGGATGGCGCAAGGCTCGAGGTGGACAGAAGTTGACTTGGCAGCGGGAAATGAAGTCACTGACGACCAAACTGGGTGCCGTTGGTCCGTCTCGCCTTCCGGGTTGGAGTCCACGTGACTCACCTTGTGCTTGGCTCGAGACTTTACAGGACATGGCTCGCAACCGACACCAGTGGCGCGTCTGCTGCCGTCTTCTAATCGGATTGTCTGTTTAAAGTGTGTTTGGTGCTGAGTTATCTGCGGGATAATGGCTGATTATGACGCGTGGCAGTGAAAGCCGCAAGGAATCTGTCTCGCCGATGCCGCCTTATCTTTGCACGATAGCCAGCTGTTTGTGACGGTATGTTGTTAACACAAGGTGTAGGCGCCTTGACCCAGAATGTTTGCTTAGGGCATTAAGGTTTTCAGGTAAGTCCCCCTTCTCTCCCTCTTCTTATTCTTTATTTTGTAGGTCCTCATGGATGTATGGCAGCGAAGCATCAGTTCAAATGGCTGATGTACTGCTGTTGATGATGATGACACGAACACCGTAAGCATAAACCGCATCAAACGCACACGACATCATGGCATGAAGATAAGTATTAAACAGAGCCGGAGCTAAGACTCGGCCTTGCTTCAACCCAGAAGTCATCCGAGGTTTGTCCACTCAGCTGCTTCCTCTCCCGCATACCACTGTGCAGATATTCCATTAAACTTACAAACTTACTCGGACAATCAAGGTTACCCAACACCAACCACGAGGCCTTGAAATGCTTTGGTGAAGTCATCAAACATCAAGTAAACCGGCTGGTGTCGTTCTCTACATTTCTACACCTGACGAGCCGCAAATACCACATCGCTGGTGCTGTGGCCCGAATGGAACCCACATTGCTCTTCCACCACGTTCAATTTCACAAGGTTACTAACGAGGCGGTTGAACAGGATTCGGGAAATCACCTTTCTCACACAACTCAGCAAGTTGATACCACGATAATTCGTGACACATTGCTTGCTTCCCTTGCCCTTGTACAGTGGTAACACAAGGTCATCCTTCAGCTCGGCCGGCATCACTTCTGCAAACCACACGCGTTGCACCAATTGGTGCAGCGTATTCATCAACACGAGTCCGCCGTGTTTTAGTTTTTCAGACGGAATCCCGTCAGAACCGGCACACTTGCCGTTTCGCAGCTGAACAAGTGCTCTCTGCGTCTCACCCAGTGTCGGTGTATCAGCAAGACACATCTTTCTCTTGTCGTTGCGGCCCGCATAACACAGTCCAGTCTCTGAACGGTTGTTCAAGCGACAACCAAATTGCTTTGCCAGACCTACATGTTTGCAGTCCGCATATAGACAGCGCCTGAAATCGAATCGAGCAGCGTCCTCAGCGACTGCACTGTTTTCCCATACATCACTTTTAAAGAGCCAAAGAATTCCTTATGCCGGTGGCTTTCGGCTTAGCATTTCATCTGTTTCGCCTTCTCCGTTCACCTAGCATTCTTGATGCGACGGAGCTCTCGAGTCAGTCCCCGTCAAAGTCGGCGAAAATGACTCCTTCTACTCTGCTGGATCCGCCACTTGTGAAGCAAACGCTGCATTCTTCGCCGCCACCAATGCACCAGTTGCCGCACTGTTGTCATTAAACCAATCAGTCTGCTTACAGTTTGTGTTCACTCGTTGTTTCGGCAACATCCGTCACCTGTTCACGGATATGGTGCCACAGGCCGACCATTGTGGCTTTGGATTCGACATCAACAAAGCGGGTAGCCATCGTCTCTAATTCCATTCTCTTCTCCACACTACCCTGGAACAGAATGTTATATTTTCGTCGGTTCCCGGCAGGAATGCAATACACAGATTTACGAAAATATATGTACAGTTTGGTCCACACCAATTTGTGATCTGCGTCACACTCAGCTCCACGCAGTACACGCGTCATGCGCACTTCGCGAATGTTACGCTGGCGTACGATGACTTTGTCGCGCAGGTGAGCGTCACCACTCCGTGGGTGTTTCCGAGTAGCTATATCACTTGCACACAGTGCAAACTACGTGTTCGTGATCGTTAGGCCGCGATTGGTGCACAGTTAGAGCAGCCAGTCACTGTTCCCATTGGCTGAGAGAATACCATACGGACCGATTACGTCTTTCCACACTGCTGCATCACACCTAACGCGCGTGTTGAGATCCCGCATTGAAAATAGTCGATCGCTCCTCAGCAGAGACGGCATCACGGAGGATAACAGAGTACAACGGATCCCTCATATCATCAGGATAACACATAGTAGGACCATACGTGCTAATAAAAGTAGCAGACTTACCACTTCCCAGTTGCAGTCAGTGTCATCAAGCGGGCCTGATACCAATCGGGTCTGCCACTAGCAGGCAATTTAAGCGATCGGATAGTGCAAATTCGACCTCATGTTCACGTGGTGCGGAGGTGGAACGTGTAACCCTTCACCAGCCTCATGCAGTCTGCCTTGATCGCCGAGCCTAGTCTTGGTAGTTCGGCGATGTCAATCCCTTAGCGCGTGAGTTCCATCGCGAGCAGGGCATTGCGTCACTAGGGACGTTCACTCGTACTCCCGCCACACACACACACACACACTTATATATATATATATATATATATATATATATATATATATATATATATATATATATATATATATATATGGTAGGCGGCATCCGGTCTGGGATTTGCGCTGCACCACCCACAGCTCCAACCACACACTCCATATCCAGTGTAAACCCGAAGGAATAAGACCGGGAGGCGTGTGGATGGGAGCCACGCTTCATCAACGGAGCCGGCCCACACTTCTTCACAGGCAAACACAGGCACGCTGTAGTTGGGAAATCAAACGCACACCATGCGGTGGCTGGACCGTAGTCTGCTCTACACTGAGTGCATGGAACCGCTCTTCGAGCCTAGCACGGCCACAAGGACCGTGCACCCCGTCCCTTCCAGCAACGGCAAACTGTCTCCTGGAGCCAGTATGGACGAGGTAGTGGGTAATAGATAGGTAGGCACCTTGTCAACATGCACATCAAGCGCAGTCACACCGGGGATATCAAGCAACAGCCAATCGCTTGAAACGACAAAATGAAATAAAACAAATCCAATAATGCTACACATACGGTGGCATAACTCTTCGCTAAATTAGCATATGAAGTAAGTTGGTTAGCAACGAACCCGCGATAAGGCAAAAATGTCCACAAGTTACTTAAACATGCTACAAACGCAACAAAGTTTTCGAAGATAAGCGCAATTAGCGAAATCAACGTGGCCAGTTAATAGAAGATTATTCAGGTAGGCAGAACAAACCAAATAAAGTGGAATAAAATTTAGCCAGCTTAAAAAGACTTAGTTTAAGTGTAAGTTGGTTTAGCCCAACTGCGGTGAAGAAGCATCAAGAATGCAACATCAGCCTCAGCATGGTTGGTGGCATTTGATTCCGGATTTGCCTGTTACTGCGGCCTCCATATGACAGCCATAGCACGGCTACGCATAGAGAATATCCACGGGTGGCTTGTTTTGCATCGCCCACAGCTCCATCCACACACCCTATATCCAGGGTGGATCCGAAGAAATAAGACCGGGAGGCATGTGGATGGGAGGCACGTTTCATCAACGGAGTGTGCCCACGCTCCTTCAACATACATAACAACATCCCTCTCTATCTAATTTGGGTATCATGGGTACCAGACCTACACGTGGGGTGGTTGGGCCGTAGTCCGATTCACACTGGATGCATGGACCCACTTTTTGAGCCTAGCACGGCCATGAGGACCGTGAACCTCATCCCCACAACAACGATTCACATTCTCCTGTAGCAAGTACTCGTGGTGAGGGATGTTAGACTAGTAGGCACTTTACCAACATTCACATCAATCGCAGCCATACCAGGGATATCAAAAAGCCAACACACCATTCGAAGGAAAATAAACACGCTAAATTGGCACGGAGAATGCAGCTGAATATTCATGCCTGTGCATCAGTTTCGTCGGGAGCGTGTAGCCAGTTACAATAGAGTTTGCGGAATTCATTTCGCTCCATAACCATGTAATACGTAGGAATTTACGTTTTGGAATCACAGCGCACGTTACGTCCATGTTATTTTAGGGCACGGCATATTGATCTTGTCTTGTTATATGAGCGATGAATACCGTCAGGGAAACCAGGCATAGTGGCCCGGTAAGGAAATTTTGACAGGCGTAGGTTATTTGGTACCCCGTGATCGATGCACGCGGTAAACCTTCCGTGATATTGGAACCATCGTTGTTTACACAGACAACTGTGGAAATCAAGTTCGTAGTGAAAAATGCGTGGGGAAAACGGTTAAACAGTAGTCTCTTCGCTTACTGTGCTGTTCTGTGCGGCAGCCCCTTTATGCTGCGCGGCGGACAATGCAAAACGAGGGATTTGTGCTGCACAGTTTTCGCGACCGTGGTACAGCAAAGTCCGCACTGTTAATGTCACCTCGTTTAGTGACGAAACGTCTGCAATCAGTTTGCTATGCTGGACGGACAAATGAATCGTCAGCCCGATCTACCGCTGTTCCCAAGCGTTACCTTCATTCCAACCCACAACACTAGGGACTAGGAACCTGAGTTTGTCTGGTCTTCTACTTTCGAACAGTCTGATAGAGGTTGCTATCAAGGAACCCAAGGGCACCTTCCAGCCTGGCTCAATTGCTTGTAGAGATACGCAAACCGTCACGTTATCCTAAGATTCCGTCTAGTTGTCCCAGCGTCCTTTATAAAGTATCTCACCAGAGCTATCAGCTTTGGTATCTCTCTCATCTCACCTTTTGGCATCAACTCATCACTCGGAAATTCTTTTGTTTCTCAAGGTGATAGCCCCTAGTTCAATCTTTCTTTCATGCAATCCAAAAAAGAAAATGCGATCGTTCATTACTTTTCTTATTGTTCGTTAATATTTCTGACTATGTTTCTTTGCAACACTTTCTGTTAAAATGAATGGCGAGCTCCGTTATTTTAACAGCAATGCAAGGTTGATCCAGATGTTACTGGCATTTGCAATTGTTTTATTATGGTCGTCATGTGCCTATTTGTTTTAGATGAGGAAAATCTTTTCATGGCAACTCTTGCCTTCTGTCATCGGCAAGCGTTCAAGGTTGCTTCCATCTAATTCGGCTTTCTCCACTACTTATTTTGGGGACCAACCTGTTAATGAAGATGAAAAACAGCGCAGAGGTGATTCCTCTCTGCTCCCTTCTCTATTTCTCTCCCGTTCCCAGTTTTTCACGTTTTCCAAAACGTGGCACGAAAGTACGACATTATGAATGATGTTATGAGTTTTGGGATTCATCGTTTGTGGAAAGACTGCTTCGTCAAGCAAATAATGCCAACACGGAATCTTACCTTTTTAGACGTGGCTGGTGGTACAGGTAACTCGTGTTATCGCTCGTGAATCACTAGGCCACAGGCGATATAGCCTTCCGAATATATAAATTTTCTCGGCATTCGAGGCAAGCAGTTTCTGCCGATACGCCGATTACAACTGGTCCGAACATTACCCTGTGTGATATAAATCCGGCTATGATAGAAGTGGGCAAGGCAAAAGCCGAAAAAGCTGGAATTTCAGACAGTTTGTTGCCAATGTTCCACGATAAATTTGGTGTTTAAGTCCGATGGGTAGTTGGGGATGCCGAGCGACTCCCATTTCCAGATAATTCGTTCGACGTTTACACAATCGCGTTTGGCATTCGCAACTGTACCCACATTGATTTGGTAAGTCGTACAATCCGCTCTGCCAATAATGTGACAGGTTTTAGATGAGGCTTATCGAGTCCTTAAACCACGCGGCCGGTTCTTCTGTCTTGAGTTCAGTCAAGTCATCACTCCGTTGTTCCGAGGGTAACCGCTCATATCATGCTTCTCTTTTGTTGTGGTAGCTTGTATAAATTCTCACTTTTTACTTTTATGCTTTCTTCTGCTGCACTGCTTACCTTCTCACTTCTATCGATCCATCTGCGTGAGCTGTTAGACCTTTGTCTCTTGCTCACTTGTTCAACCCCTCTCTTGAACTGGTGTTTCTAACTGATACATGCCGTTCACTTCAGAACTGCACGGTCCGTCCAGTGTTAATACATGGGTCTGTGACTTGGTCGCTGCATGCAGAGTACGCTGGGAGATTTAGTGTTTTAGGCACTGCTGTTTGCGAAGCTCTACTCATCTCTAGTGCGAGAACCGCGCGAGTACTACTGAACTTCGTCAGAGTGCTTGTAGAACTCGAACCCCTTTCGTTAGCTCGATCACTTGCTCTGCATGCTTGCCAACCGGCTACCCCTTCATGTATTGTATGCCAACACTGCACGTAGTCGGACGAAATCCCGAAGTTACCAGTCATTGGCTTCACAAAAGAGCATGAATAAACTTTGCTAAAGGTTGAGCGGGATTGATATTTATCACTTGCTCGGTTAGTGTCGTCAGGACCGTTCAAATCATTGGGTGTATGGTACGATCACGTGGTTAGGGACATCCTTGTATTCATCCCCTTACTTCGCCCTTTTGTTTTGACTTTGCATTTGTGTCCTTGTTCCTTCTTTCTCAGTTATTATTGTTGTCGTGATTGCTCCGGTGACTTGTGTCTAACTAAGTAAATCAATCACACCTCGGTGAACAAATCCTAGTTGATTAACTGAACTGAACTTGGCACAACGATTCCAGTGCATTTGTTGGCGATACTACCGAAATACTACAGATGACGTTTACGTGCCACAATGTTAAGGGCCTATTCGAGCTTACCTACCTCACACTATTTCCTTAGTCTAAAATTCTACCCGTGTGATCCGTTCACACATTAGTTGGAGATGTTGTACCTAATAGTTTTATGTTTTGCTTTGGACGTCGAACTCCTAGTAAATTACTTCGCACTATGCTGTCAGGTGGTTATTCCACAAGGACGATGCTCCCCTAATTTATTTCAGTCCTATTATCGTGATAACTTTGCGACATTCAGTGCACTGTACGGCATTAGGGCCATCGTGTCTCCATCACTGTCGCCTATGTTCGTTCCTCAGTTGTAAAACAAGCGGTGCTCCCGATGGCGTTTAGCTCTCCTCCTGCTTGTCTGTTGGATACGCTTCAAGAGCCTGTGAAATCGACAACAAACCAAACCTTTCAACTTCCACATATACTTATGGAATCACATCAGCTCGGCTTGTTCTACCATTTAAACATTTTGCTCTATGCACTACAGTCGTGCCATTTCCACTTCGAACCATCCGCTATACTTCGAATTTGCAGCCAGGGATTACGCCATTTTCTCATATAAGCGAACTCTTGGTAATGACTTCTCAGTGTACTCGATTAGGGTATCCATTTCACATGCTTCACCGTTGACTATCGGCACCAATCGACTGATGCCTATGTAATTGAACAAACCAGAGTAATAGTCAGAATGACTATTTCTCTGCTTTTAAGCTCATTTTAGCTCCTTGCTCTTCATTGCGTTGGCTGATCTAGCAATTTTATTTCTCTGGCTAGTTGACCCGTGGGTGCTCGTTGACTAGGCTCGTGGTGCTTCGTAGACGACCCGTTCATTAAAATGTATGTTATCTTTCTCATATAAATGTCTAGTGGATAAATGTCTAGTGGGCAATGCGCTGTGCCATTTGGGGCCACTACAGAAGCGACGACGGGTCCTGCAGAGGATTCCGACGAGCCGGCGCAGCGTTTGTAGGCACGCTGATTTCGATTTACTAACCGCGTGCTTGCATGCTAAGTCTCTCTATTTCAGGTGGTGGGTTTACAGTTTGTGCCTAATGCTTCCCTTTCTCATATGAATATCTCCCTGTACTCTATTCCATTAACTTGCACACATAGCTTCAGCCAATTGTATTCGATTTCCATAACATTTTTGTGTTCGTGGCATTCCGTGAACTATACTTCCTGACCTCGTGCACTTAGCTAGGATTTGTTTGTAAACAACTTATTACGTATGCTATTTAATTAAGGTTGATGTCACCGTTTCCTTATGCATTAATCGAGTTTTTCTCTTTCTCCCCCTCTCAAGTGTTTGGCTGCTGTTTGATATCCCCGGTGTGGCTGCGCTTGATGTGCATGTTGACAAGGTGCCTACCTGTCTATTACCCACTACATCGTTCATACTGGCTCCAGGAGACAGTTGGTCGTTGCTGGAGGGGACGGGGTGCACGGTTCTTGTGGCCGTGTTAGGCTCGAAGAGTGGTTCCATGCACTCAGTGTGGAGCGGACTACGGTCCAGCCACCGCCTTGTGTGCGGTTGATTCCCCAAATACAGCGTGCTTGTGTTTGCCTGTGAAGGAGTGTGGGCCGGCTCCGTTGATGAAACGTGGTTCCCATCCACATGCCTCCCGGTCTTATTCCTTCGGGTTTACACTGGATATGGGGTGTGTGGTTGGAGCTGTGGGTGGTGCAGCGCAAGCCATCCATGGTCCCTCTGTAGGCGCAGGCGTCCTGTGGCTTGCCACAGTGACAGGCAAATCCGAAACCGGATGCCGCCAACCATGTTATCTAAAAATTGGTTTAAATTCTTAATCTGGGTGGACTTGTGTGTCACCATTCCCCATATTTAACTGAAGAATCCTTGGGACATCTAACATGAGTGGTCCCCAGTCTCCGATTAGAGACCGGAAGTTCGCCAGCCCAATCACTATTTCGACTGAATTGCACTTGTCACAGTTTAGCTTCTCGCCTCCTGAGTAGTTTTCTCCAGGCTATTTATGCTCGTATTTGGAAGGTTTCCAGATGTTTTGTCTCACGGAATTGGAGCACAGTGTACTTTGCATCCGGCGTGCCGGAAAATGGTAAGGCAGACGCCATTGCCACTGTGTCATTCACAGGCAATAACGTGTTGGGTTTCCATCAATCAAGAATCGTAGGTGCAAGTCTGCTTTTCTCCGAGACCGCTGCGCACAGCTTGTTAGAAACGTGTTCAGTCCTAGAGCATTTGACCAAGTCTGCTGTTGGTTGAGCCCCTCGTCCACTATGCTCTCCTTTGCAATAGATTCTGATAAAAAACTTTGTTCTGGGTACATCCTGCTTGTTTTCCGTTTAGATTTTCTGGTACTCGATTTAATGCACTTACGTGAAGAATGAGATCGTTTTATGCCTCATGTAAAACTTCGAACATTTATGATACTTATATTTCTCGAACGTACGAGAGGGCTGTCACTGGAATAGGGACAGATCATTAGTACAATTTTGATCATGTTCATTCATAAGTGTGATATGTATTGTATTAGTTAGTGTCCTTGTTATTATTAAGGCATTCTGCAACTGATGGATTTTGTTGATGCTGAATTTTGTGCAACAGCTTTTTCAACTGGTCATCTATTGCTTAGTCTATTTAGGAACACATTTGAGGATTTCCTCCATGAAAACATGGTCATTATCGAGTTCTGGTCCAGGGAAATTTCCCAGTTAAGCGCAGCATGTTCCTATATTTGCACAAGGCCTGCTAATAACTGGCAGTCTATTCCACAAGACAACATATCTGACGAGGAATAAGTTAAGTCGAATAGCTGTCTTGGGACTTCATACAGTTAGTTTACAAATCTTGTTGTGAAGTCTCCGGGGGACGTTGGGTCGCAATTTTAATGTGCAAAAATTGGAGTGTCTTTTAGTTTATGAGATTGTGCGTGAGCATCAACTTATGTTTCAGTCGTCGCAATCAAAGAGCCTCGCATGGAAGCTGCTGGCAACACTCCTGATACCTCAATATGGACGATTTACTGAACGAACGTTCCAGAGCGTTTGGGTCACCCGTCCGCATGTGTCCATAAATTATGCTGTAGTATTCAAGGATGTGTGAGTATTTTGGAAATTTTGATTTTGGCCGGGACTTTATTGATTTTGTAACATACTGTAGCCATATGTCGTTCGGCGCGCGCTGTTTGATATTCGACCTGCTCTGAGAAGTCGAAATTTGTAGAGTATCATATTCCTAGATCGCACTTAGACAGTTTCACACAGATGTGTTCGCTATTCATTTTGACTGACTCTTCAGCGATCGAACATCCGTAAGTCATGATACTTGGTTTATTAGCTGAGAACTATCATATAAGCCCTGTGCCACACCATTTCTCGAGTGAGTTGATGTCTTCTTGAACGAGCAACATTGTGCTCTGGAGTTTGTTTCTTGGAAATTTATGAACCATCTTAATGTTGTCTGCAAACAAAGTGATCTGTCATGTTTGATGGACACGCTGATCTCATTGCTTTATTTTAGGGTAAGTGAAG
Organism: Dicrocoelium dendriticum; assembly: GCA_944474145.2. NCBI lineage: Eukaryota > Metazoa > Platyhelminthes > Trematoda > Plagiorchiida > Dicrocoeliidae > Dicrocoelium > Dicrocoelium dendriticum. The sequence continues at coordinate 81,272,599 of OX104064.1, forward strand.
GATCAAATGCTGCTTTTTAGATCACTCTATCTCTGCCTTCGTCGGCATTCCCATCACAATAAGAAATCTTTAGCCTCCTGCTTTGTTATTACGCTTGTTAATCCTTTTCTTCCCTGATCACTTATTGCTTACTGACGGTCAATTACTCCGCACTTCAATAAACCGATTGCTGGCATCGATTAACCGCTATAACTTCGCAAGCTACACCCACTCCTCGTTATTGAACTGGGTGACATAAACCCCATAATACAAATCACACCCGCCGTAGTGTGCTGACATCGACGATCAACCAGACGGTTCGGTTAACTAAATCAGCTATGATGAGCGCTGGAGTTCACTCGAGCATGCCAAAATGGATAAACTTTGCCTTGACAATAAAGCATTGCAACGTTTGGGGAACTTGGAGAGAAACATATCAACTCAAACACAAGATGGAGGCGGCTAGAAAAATTCGAAATAGCTCTGTCGTAGGTGCGACCGTCAGAAACAGGACACCAAATATGGCTGCAATATTGACCTCTCTAAGATTTTCAACCACTTTCGTAGTTGATTCGAACACCCGTATCCATCATCATAACCTGTATCATCCAAACAAAATTTTCTTCTTGATTCCTTCACGGTTCTTCACCGGATAGCCACCTTGAGATTTCTCCCATCCATTGAAACATGTGGACCGAAAGGTCGCACCGAAGCAGATAGTAGGTGGGTATACAATAAATGCCCCTATCATCGTCATAACACGTTAACTAAAGGTGAGAAACACCTCAGCTATTGTGCCGCAGTACAAGAAGAGAAGATAGTAAACACTACAGAACATAAAGTAAAACCTGGAAGCGGGTAATATCATGCTTTGTCTCATATTGTGAATCATGTGTGAGATTGTGATTGGAGGGCGAAACTAAGCGGAAGGGAAAGGGACAAAGGAACTCAAACGATGTTAAGGTCAGATCCTGGCCATACCAACAAATGTATCCAACCAAACGTGTTCATCGTTCTCCGGGCCCCAACCCGGGAGTTGGGACGCAGCAAACGACGCCAAGCTCCATACTATGCGTGTCACCGACAATTTCCTACCTCAGAACCCACAGTTTTCTGTCAGTATTGAGGTACACACCGTCATAGTTATGCCCACCTATATTACTAACCATTGATCCCCAACCCTATTTTGTTTCATCCATTTCAGTGGTATGATTGTGATCCGTTACACATTTCCAGCTTTTTTTGTCAGCTCGCATGTGGCGTTCTGCACGCGGATTTTTGTTGAGCGCACATAATAATCCAAAATGATATTTCGGGTCTATTGAAGGATCATTACTGTGGTCTTAATCTCCGTCTAAGTTTCTTGTTTTAGAGACGGTACAAAGAGGTATCTACACATTTGGGGAATGCCCGTTAGTCATCAAAAACAGTTGTGTTTCCGGGATTGTCTGTTACTCTTTTTGGGGGCTAGGAGAAGACCACCATTTTATTGCCCTATCCCATTCAATCCATCTCGCACGCCCTCATATTTGCTTCACCTTTCAACTTTCTGTCCACTGTTGTGTTTCCGTGCGCACCAAGTGCTGTGAATGGATTGTTCACTTTATTATTCATGGTTGCTCCCCTTAAAGTGGCACTGCGCTTACTCCTTTTGCTGCACATTCTCGATAGCGTTCCTCCATGTTAATTCTCTAACCCAGTAGCCTGCGTCTACTGAAAGACCATGTGTGGCGTGCGCTGCACCACCCGTAGCTCAATCCATACGTCATATATCCAGTATAAAACCTTATGAATAAGACAGATAGCTTGCAGATGTGACCCCGGTTACATCAACGGAGCCTACCCCCACTCCTTAAACAGGCACAGCAGATTTCTGTTAATTTAACTTGGGAATCTTGCTTAACAAACATACACAATGCGGTGCCTAGGCCATATGCCGTTCCCACTGGATTCATGGATCCATTCTTTGAGCTGAGGACGGCCACGAGGACCGTGGCAACGACTATCTCTCTCCTGGAGACAGTGTAATCGTGACGCAGGCTAAAAGACAGGTAGGCACCTCGTCAACAATCAAATCAAGCACAGCCACGCCAGGGATAGCAATCAACAACTGACACCTGTAATGCAAGAAAATCAACACGGCACACTACAGACCAACTGTAACTCCACGTGCAACATGGCTTTATTGACCTGGGTTAGTGAATGGAATAGCATGTAGCTTACTTACCAATCGCTGCGCTGATGTTGCTTACCTATCCAGTTTGCTCCTCTTCTCCTAGACGTTGGCCGCACGTTGGTGGCTTGCCAGATCGGCTCGGCTGAGGCACTCGTGACCGTATGTGCTACATCATCACGCGCTTGACGCCGGTGAACTAGACTCCATGGGCACCTGTCGCCTTTGTTCCCGCCGTTTCCCTTTCGCATACAATAGTGATTTCTCCTGCACACGGACAACCGCCCTTTTGATAAGCTCTTGCCATTTGCGTCGAACCACTGCCTTTGATTCCCAGCACTTAGAACCGAAATTAGTTTGTGGTAAACTCACTTTGATCATGTCCTAGCAAATTAACTTCGATTCATCCACGTGCCACTTCCCTGCACTAGGTTGTCCATATAGCAGCTACTTGTTTATGCTCGTCGAATCCATACGACGAATATGCCCGTTCCACCTCAGGTGTTGCAACAGACTTCTTCTTCATCTCATCATCATCATCATCATCATCATCATCATCATCATCATCATCATCATCATCATCATCATCATCATCATCATCGTCGTCGTCGTCATCATCATCACCATCATCATCATCACCATCATCATCATTATCCTCATCATCATCATCATCAAAAATTGGTTTAAATTCTTAATCTGGGTGGACTTGTGTGTCACCATTCCCCATATTTAACTGAAGAATCCTTGGGACATCTAACATGAGTGGTCCCCAGTCTCCGATTAGAGACCGGAAGTTCGCCAGCCCAATCACTATTTCGACTGAATTGCACTTGTCACAGTTTAGCTTCTCGCCTCCTGAGTAGTTTTCTCCAGGCTATTTATGCTCGTATTTGGAAGGTTTCCAGATGTTTTGTCTCACGGAATTGGAGTACAGTGTACTTTGCATCCGGCGTGCCGGAAAATGGTAAGGCAGACGCCATTGCCACTGTGTCGTTCACAGGCAATAACGTGTTTGGGTTTCCATCAATCAAGAACCGTAGGTGCAAGTCCGTTTTTCTCCGAGACCGCTGCGCACGGATTGTTAGAAACGTGTTCAGTCCTAGAGCATTTGACCAAGTCTGCTTTTGGTTGAACCCCTCATCCACTATGCTCCTCCTTCGGCAATAGATTCTGATTTAAAAAAACTGTTCTGGGTACATCCTGCTTGCTTTCCGTTTGGATTTTCTGGTACTCGATTTAATGCATTTGCGTGAAGAATGAGATCGTTTTATGCCTCATGTAAAACTTCAAACATTTATGATACTTATATTTCTCGAACGTACGAGAGGGCTGTCACTGGAATAGAAACAGATCATTAGTACAATTTTGATCATGTTCATTCATAAGTGTGATATGTATTGTATTAGTTAGTGTCCTTGTTATTATTAAGGCATTCTGCATCTGATGGATTTTGTTGATGCTGAATTTTGTGCAACAGCTTTTTCAACTGGTCATCTATTGCTTAGTCTACTTAGGAACACATTTGAGGATTTCCTCGATGAAAACATGGTCATTATCGAGTTCTGGTCCAGGGAAATTTCCCAGTTAAGCGCAGCATGTTCTTATATTTGCACAAGTCCTGCTAATAACTGGCAGTCTATTCCACAAGACAACATATCTGACGAGGAATAAGCTAAGTCGAATAGCTGTCTTGGGACTTCATACAGTTAGTTTACAAATCTTGTTGTGAAGTCTCCGGGGGACGTTGGGTCGCAATTTTAATGTGCAAAAATTGGAGTCTTTTAGTTTATGAGATTGTGCGTGAGCATCAACTTATGTTTCAGTCGTCGCAATCAAAGAGCCTCGCATGGAAGCTGCTGGCAACACTCCTGATACCACAATATGGACGATTTACTGAACGAACGTTCCAGAGCGTTTAGGTCACCCGTCCGCATGTGTCCATAAATTATGCTGTAGTATTCAAGGATGTGTGAGTATTTTGGAAATTTTGATTTTGGCAGGGACTTTATTGATTTTGTAACATACTGTAGCCATATGTCGTTCGGCGCGCGCTGTTTGATATTCGACCTGCTCTGAGAAGTCGAAATTTGTAGAGTATCATATTCCTAGATCGCACTTAGACAGTTTCACACAGATGTGTTCGCTATTCATTTTGACTGACTCTTCAGCGATCGAACATCCGTAAGTCATGATACTTGGTTTACTAGCTGAGAACTATCATATAAGCCCTGTGCCACACCATTTCTCGAGTGAGTTGATGTCTTCTTGAACGAGCAACATTGTGCTCTGGAGTTTGTCTCTTGGAAATTTATGAACCATCTTAATGTTGTCTGCAAACAAAGTGATCTGTCATGTTTGATGGACACGCTGATCTCATTGCTTTATGGTAGGGTAAGTGAAGGATCAAATGCTGCTTTTTAGATCACTCTATCTCTGCCTTCATCGGCATTCCCATCACAATAAGAAATCTTTAGCCTCCTGCTTTGTTATTACGCTTGTTACTCCTTTTCTTCCCTGATCACTTATTGCTTACTGACGGTCAATTACTCCGCACTTCAATAAACCGATTGCTGGCATCGATTAACCGCTATAACTTCGCAAGCTACACCCACTCCTCGTTATTGAACTGGGTGACATAAACCCCATAATACAAATCACACCCGCCGTAGTATGCTGACATCGACGATCAACCAGACGGTTCGGTTCACTAAATCAGCTATGATGAGCGCTGGAGTTCACTCGAGCATGCCAAAATTGATAAACTTTGTCTTGACAATAAAGCATTGCAACGTTTGGGGAACTTGGAGAGAAACATATCAACTCAAACACAAGATGGAGGCGGCTAGAAAAATTCGAAATAGCTCTGTCGTAGGTGCAACCGTCAGAAACAGGACACCAAATATGGCTGCAATATTGACCTCTCTAAGATTTTCAACCACTTTCGTAGTTGATTCGAACACCCGTATCCATCATCATGACCTGTATCATCCAAACAAAATTTTCTCCTTGATTCCTTCACGGTTCTTCACCGGATAGCCACCTTGAGATTTCTCCCATCCATTGAAACATGTGGACCGAAAGGTCGCACCGAAGCAGATAGTAGGTGGGTATACAATAAATGCCCCTATCATCGTCATAACACGTTAACTAAAGGTGAGAAACACCTCAGCTATTGTGCCGCAGTACAAGAAGAGAAGATAGTAAACACTACAGAACATAAAGTAAAACCTGGAAGCGGGTAATATCATGCTTTGTCTCATATTGTGAATCAAGTGTGAGATTGTGATTGGAGGGCGAAACTAAGCCAAAGGGAAAGGGACAAAGGAACTCAAACGATGTTAAGGTCAGATCCTGGCCATACTAACAAATGTATCCAACCAAACGTGTTCATCGTTCTCCGGGCCCCAACCCGGGAGTTGGGACGCAGCAAACGACGCCAAGCTCCACACTATGCGTGTCACCGACAATTTCCTACCTCAGAACCCACAGTTTTCTGTCAGTATTGAGGTACACACCGTCATAGTTATGCCCACCTATATTACTAACCATTGATCCCCAACCCTATTTTGTTTCATCCATTTCAGTGCTATGATTGTGATCCGTTACACATTTCCAGCTTTTTTTGTCAGCTCGCATGTGGCGTTCTGCACGCGGATTTTTGTTGAGCGCACATAATAATCCAAAATGATATTTCGGGTCTATTGAAGGATCATTACTGTGGTCTTAATCTCCGTCTAAGTTTCTTGTTTTAGAGACGGTACAAAGAAGCATCTACACATTTGGGGAATGCCCGTTAGTCATCTAAAACAGTTGTGTTTCCGTGATTGTCTGTTACTCTGTTTGGGAGCTAGGAGAAGACCACCATTTTATTGGCCTATCCCATTCAATCCATCTCGCACGCCCTCATATTTGCTTCACCTTTCAACTTTCTGTCCACTGTCGTGTTTCCGTGCGCACCAAGTGCTGTGAATGGATTGTCCACTTTATTATTCATGGTTGCTCCCCCTAAAGTGGCACTGCGCTTACTCCTTTTGCTGCACATTCTCGATAGCGTTCTTCCATGTTAATTCTCTAACCCAGTAGCCTGCGTCTACTGAAAGACCATGTGTGGCGTGCGCTGCACCACCCGTAGCTCAATCCATACGTCATATATCCAGTATAAAACCTTATGAATAAGACGGATAGCTTGCGGATGTGACCCCGGTTACATCAACGGAGCCTACCCCACTCCTTAAACAGGCACAGCAGATTTCTGTTAATTTAACTTGGGAATCTTGCTTAACAAACATACACAATGCGGTGCCTAGGCCATATGCCGTTCCCACTGGATTCATGAATCCATTCTTTGAGCTGAGGACGGCCACGAGGACCGTGGCAACGACTATCTCTCTCCTGGAGACAGTGTAATCGAGACGCAGGCTAAAAGACAGGTGGGCACCTTGTCAACATTCAAATCAAGCGCAGCCACGCCAGGAATAGCAATCAACAACTGACATCTGTAATGCAAGAAAATCAACACGGCACACTACAGACCAACTGTAACCCCACGTGCAACATGGCTTTATTGACCTGGGTTAGTGAATGGAATAGCATGTAGCTTACTTACCAATCGCTGCGCTGATGTTGCTTACCTATCCAGTTTGCTCCTCTTCTCCTAGACGTTGGCCGCACGTTGGTGGCTTGCCAGATCGGCTCGGCTGAGGCACTCGTGACCGTATGTGCTACATCATCACGCGCTTGACGCCGGTGGACTAGACTCCATGGGCACCTGTCGCCTTTGTTCCCGCCGTTTCCCTTTCGCATACAATAGTGATTTCTCCTGCACACGGGCAACCGCCCTTTTGATAAGCTCTTGCCATTGGCGTCGATCCACTGCCTTTGATTCCCAGCACTTAGAACCGTAATTAGTTTGTGGTAAACTCACCTTGATCATGTCCTAGCAAATTAACTTCGATTCATCCACGTGCCACTTCCCTGCACTAAGTTGTCCATATAGCAGCTACTTGTTTATGCTCGTCGAATCCATACGACGAATATGCCCGTTCCACCTCAGGTGTTGCAACAGACTTCATCATCATCATCATCATCATCATCATCATCATCATCATCATCATCATCATCATCATCATCATCATCATCATCATCATCGTCGTCGTCGTCATCATCATCACCATCATCATCCTCATCCATCATCATCATTATCCGTCATCATCATCATCATCAGCAGTACATCAGCCATTTGAACTGATCCTTCGCTGCCATACAACCATGAGGACCTATAAAGAATAATAAGAGGGAGAGAAGGGGGACTTACCTGAAAACCTTAATGCCCTAAACAAACCTTCAGGGCCAACGAGCCTACTCCTTGTGTAGACAACATACCGTCACAAACTGCTGGCTATTATGCAAAGATAAGGCGGCATCGGTGAGACAGCTTCCTTGCGGCTTTCACTGCCACGCGTCATAGTCAGCCATTATCCCGCAGATAACTCAGCACCAAACACACTTTAAACAGGCAATCCGATTAAGAGACAGCAGCAGACGCGCCACTGGTGTCGGTTGCGAGCCATGTCCTGTAAAGCCTATAGCCAAACCCAAGGCGAGTCACGTGGACTCCAGCCCGCAAGGCGAGACGAACTAACGGCACCCAGTTTGGTCGTCAGTGACTTCATTTCCCGCTGCCAAGTCAACTTCTGTCCACCTCGAACCTTGCGCCATCCGACACCTGGTAGACTGAACAAGGACCTCCTAGGTACGCGGTGATCAGGCATACGTAGCATGTGCCCAAGCCAACGCGACTTATTCTGTTATATCTGTTATTCCAAGAAACTAGCTTGAGTATCATTTCCTAGCACACGCTTACGCACATCATCGTTGCGGACACGCTGGTGCCATCCGACACCAGCAATGCTTCGCAGACAACGATGATCAAAGACTTGAAGGCGCCTCAGATCTTCAGACCGTAGGGGGGCCAAGTCTCACTACCATAGAGCAGAACGGCCCTCACTGTGGCCTTGTATCCACGGCCTTTCAGATGGAGGAACATTCCCTTCTGTCGCCAAAGATGCCGCAAGTTCAAGCATGCAGTTTTGGACTTTGCAATGCGTGAGCAGATGTCAGTTTCCATGCGCCCGTCGTTGCAGATGCCAAGATAAATGAATTGATCAACCATCTCGAGTTCCTCGTTAGCAAGCGTCAAGGGGTCATAAAGTGACTGGTAGTCCTGCAGCAGCACTTTGAAGGTGCCAAGTGCATACCAAATAATGGGACTACTCTGGACAGGCTATGCAGGGTTGATTGGGCCGTCGCAACATGGTCGAGAAGCAAGAAGATATGGTCCGCATAATCAAGATCAATTAATCTTTAACCAGGCAGCACTTCAGCGCCTACATCGTGAGATTCCGCAAGTGAACACTCCGTGATAGGGTCCACGACGAAATTGAACAAAAATGGGGAACTCGGAGAACCCTGACGAACGCCACTTGTGGTCGGAAATCTCTCTGATAGGACACCATAGACCCTGACGCGGCCTGTAGTGTCAGAGTATAGAGCACGAAGGATGTTCACATATTTCGTGGGAACACCTTTCCGCACAAGTATTTCGAACAGAATCGATCCATCGACTGAATCAAACGCATTCTTGAAATCGAGGTAAACAGCTATTGTCGGTCTGTGGTATGCGTATCGCTGCTCTAGCACCTGCCGCAAAGTGAATATATGGTCTATACAGCCACTTCCTGGGCGGAAACCTGCCTGCTCTTCCCTAATCCGAGATTCCCGTTCCACAATGAGGCGACGAACGAGAATCGAGGCCAATAACTTTGTTACAACTGGCGTTAGACTAATACCCCTGTGGTTAGAACAGTCTGTGCGACTGTCCTTCTTGTCTATTGCCACTATAATCGATCCGATGCAATTAGCCGGCACACTCTCTTCGTTCCAGATACGTTCGAATAGGGAGGTCAGTGCTTTGCAGAGGACCTCACCTGCAGCAGCAGGAAAACGACTGAGGGATGTGATCGCGTTTCGGATCTCGGCCTCCGACGGAGGCTCTAAGCTAACTGTCTACGGCTCGTCTTGTACCACCTGAGTAGGAAGAGGTCTGGGATCACGGGGCTAGCGGGACTGATCTTGAAAGTGTTCCGCCCAAGGAGCCATACGGCGCTTTTTCTTGTGTACCAGCGCACCCGCGCTGTCTCCGATTGTCTCACTGACGCTTGGTTTTCTGGGACCAGTGGTGCGGGTCAGCTGGAAGAGCTTGCGGTAATTGCCTACTGCTGCTGCCTCCTCCATTTCTTGAGCCCTACTGGTCTACCAGGCTTCCTTGTCAGCACGTAGGCTCCGCTTTAGTTCACGCGTAATATCCCGTCTGGTGATACTGTGTTCAGAGCCAGCCGGGAGGTATCTTCTTCATTCCAACAGGTTCACCGACCTCTCAGATATCCAGTGACTGGTGCGGTGACTATGGATAGTGCCACAAGCAGGTGCTCCTGCGTCGTACATGGTGGCCGAAAACCTATTCCACTGAAGCTCGGTGTCATTAGGACAAGACAGCGGAAGTTCGGTATGCAGTGCTTCTTGATTGGCTTGCCTAGCCAAGGGCTGAGACAATTTCTCGGTTGCCAATCGTAGAAGACGCTTTGTGCGCCTTCCGGTAAAGTTCATGGAGAAACGACAGCGTACCAATGCATGATCAGAGTCGACACAGGTACTCCAGTACGAGCGGCAATCCAGTATGGAACCACGTCAACTGTAACTTATGGCTATGTGGTCAATTTGGGTCCATCGCTGGCCAGCTACGGGAGGACCCCAAGTGGCACTTCGGCGCCCACTGTGTCTAAAAGCAGTGCTACTAAGAAACAACTGGTGCTCCGTACACGGTTGGAGCAGACGTTCACCGTTGTCAGTCCGTTCGGAGTTAAGCCCATAATTGCCACCCAGCTGAGCTTCTGAAGAGCTCAGACGCCCTACTTGTGCGTTCATATCCCCTGCAAGTACTATAATATCTGAACTAATAGCACTGCGTAGTAGCTCGTTCAGTTGGTCATAGAATGTGTCCTTGACAACATCTGAACTGCAGTCAGTGGGAGCATTAACGGAAATCACAAACAAACAGCGTTTTGTATTACGTCGTGAATCCACCTTTGCTGATGTCGTCAAACGGGCTGCACATAAACGGCTGTTCACCGGAATCCAATCAATCAACGATGATTCAGTCTTGGAGCTTAGAATGATACCTACACCAGCTTGACCCGTGAGTGCTGCATCGGTGTCTCCGGATGTGTGCAACCAATAACGAGAGGATAAGCCGGGTGCAGTCAATTCAATGACCCCGTTAGGGTCATTGATCCTAGTTTCGGACACACAACACACATCAATACCCATTGTGTCCAAGGTGCGTGCGAGTGCAGCCTGTTGACCTGTTTGTCTTAGAGTGCGAACGTTGAATGTCGCCATGCAAACGGGACAGCGTGGCCTTATAAGGGACTTTTGCCGACAGGCATCCGATAGGTGCTGTGGGATGGTGGCTGCAGATGGTACTACTCCAGTAGCACTTCGGTTGCTGTCAATTAAGCTGGGAATTATAGAAGTAAGGTTAGTAATGGGGGTCGGGATGGGAGTAAGAGAAACAGGTGGAAAAGAAAGAAGTGAGGCGCCAGCAGTAGCATGTTTTCGCTTATCCGCCCTGCTGTATGCAGCAGATAAGGCGACCCTTGATAATCTGCGCGACGGCCGATGTAGAATGAAGTTTATTATTGAACAAAATGTCATGGTTGTATGTGGGCTGAAATACTGCCAGGGCACCCAGAACTTGACGGGAGGACGATTAGAGTCCTCATCCCAAGCCTTTGGCTCAAAAGCCTGTCCGCAAGGCAGCAAGGTGGCAGTGATTTAGTTTTACAGAAATGGACGCCATCCCATTTCAAACCCCGCAATTTGGAGCACCAGGAGACTGAGTTTGTGTGACATCTCACCAGTGACCAAGCTGGTAGGAGTAGCTCTCAAGATGCCCGGAGGCATCACCCAGTATAGCTCAATGAGTCAATGAGGTACGCAAACCGTCGCACCACGTTAAGGTCCAGTCTCCTTGCGAAGGGCAACAGAAGTATACAGTCCACTGTATACATACCACTGCGACTGAGCACTTCCGTGTCAACAGCTCAGTTACCCAGTTGATATACATAATCCAGCCTCCGGGTTCCTGTTTAACCAAATATGTATTCAATTGTGAGAAATGCTACCACTGTGCTTTTCTTCTCGTTTTCGCCCGGTCTTTTGTTCATTGTGTCAATGCACCTTGTGCTGTGACATTCCCTTCCGTATTTTCAAGGCGGAATCAAGCAGTCGTTCAGCCTTACCCCGGGAGTCATAACAAACGTTAGTCTTCGATGGACATGCTGATGTTCGAGAATTTGCGCTGCGACGTCGGCCATCAACAACAAGACAGTTCTTCGCGAGACAATCTGTCTCGGATAGCTGGAACCCTGCGAAGCAAGTTGCACACAAAAGCTTTACACTCGCCAGAAATAAGTGGGACTCTTCGGTAGTTGGTGCATCCTCTTCGAGAGCTTTTTTTGCAAATCGGTACAAAGAAAGACGCGCCCCATGAATGGATAACCTTCTTATCAGTCTGTACCTTCGTGGGCAATGAGAGGATTTCTCTGATAACTACATTCCCTCCATCTTTGAATTAAGCCGTGGGAAGACTGTCAAGACCAGGAGCTTTGTGACATTTCATTCTGGATTTTTCTCAGCATTTTCGCTTCAGTAGGAGAATCTGTGCAGACAAACCAGGCATTACGTTATGGCAATGAAGATATAACCGGGGCTTGTGTTGGGTAAATAACATGATGAGCAACTTGTCCCATCCAAATATTCAGGCGCTTGCGTAGGTTGGTGATCTTTGTGCCAGCTAACGTATATTATCCGGCCGATGGTATGTGACTTAACTCTGATGGTTTTGATTTTGTTCCAAGCAGTTACGGCAGTTTCCACTTCTGTAACTCGTTTTGACTTCCAGGATTCACGATCACTGGGAAGATTTACGTGCATTTGTTGGAGAACGGACCCGTGGATTTCATTTTACTCCACACCGGATGCTATAGCCATTTGATGCTTATGCAGTTTCGAGGATGTTGCCGAGATTCGCTGTCCAGCAAACGATGCCGCAGCAAGATAAACATCCAGAAAGTGTGGTTTACTGTAAGCGTAGTCACATTTGCTTTAGCGTCCCGAAGAGAGGATAAGTTATATTCACGAAGTTTCCGCTGTTATCCCACTTGAACGCTGAGCTCTTCCAATTTACTAGTGTTCGGTCACTTTTGCTTACTCGTAGGCAGACCGCATAAATACATATAAACCGTCACACGTACCAGCGCGAATTGGCCGATAAGATCTGCAGTCCCGGATGGCCAAAGGCCACCGGTGACATGGTGATGTGGTCAGTATGTGACCAACGCTGGAACTGTGATGGAGAACGTCATGGACATAATGGTTCCTTGGTGTCGTACTGCTGCTTTGCTTCACCTGTGGGACTGCGACCATCTGTCTGTTCAGTCACGCGCCCAGCAAGCCGTAAGAACACAAAGACCAAGGCTCGGTATATAGGGTATATTCTACAACATAGGTCTACTCTTTATTGGTGAACGAAACATACCAGTTTTCGAAGTCCGAGCCAATCACCCTTCTGCATCCGGTTCTCAGCTGATATGAGTGAATTCCGTCCCACTGGTTTACCCTATTTCGCAGAATGGTTCGCCTCCTTTGACGTGGGCTTGTATTTGCTGGCTAATCAATTCGCACCCGATTCCCATATTCGACGGAATGGTCGAAGGTCGTTCCACGCCCGTCCTAATGACATACAGCAGACAACTCACGTGCTCCGTGGTAAGCCAGCGCGCAACGTTGTATCTGGATATTGGATCCTTTTACATCTCTGTTACGTGGATGGGGACAGTTCGTGCTTGGGACACAAAGTTGGTGGTCGATACACAGGCTGAACAGCCTTTGTCCATTACCCGACCGAACGTCATCATATCAGTGCTGACCTCCATGATGGCGTTCGCTTAAGCAACGGTGTTGGGAGAGAGCAGCTCCGAAAATCTCCACTTCGGATGCGATCCCGCTGATCGAATGGCGTAGGTTTGCTTTAATGCAAAATATAGCTTCAATCAAGATTGCGTGTCGCAATCCAGACACACGGCGGTTACTCCAACCCCCAATAAAGAGTTAAAATTTCCCGCTGTACTAATGATGTCGGTTTTTAGGACCTTAGAAAGGTTTTTGATAGGATTGGTTCTTGCTTGAATCCCGGCTACCGTCAGTGGGAGCTAAACGGTAGGTACAAAAAGGGCACGCTTGTCTTCTCGACGCCTGTTAACTTTGCACAGACCATGGTTCATCATAACTCAGAGGCGACTATTGATTAGAATTCACTCAAGAAGGACGTCTTCGGCTCTAGCACCAAGGACCATCCAACTACCAGCTTGTCTAAATGCGGTGGACTCGACGTCTCTTAAAGATGAGGGTGGAAACGTGTGTATGGGTAGATTAGTAAACTGCCTGGATCCTAAGCTCGGGATTTAGGAAAGCAGCACGATTTTCCAGAGTGTGTGCGAGGCCGACTTGTTATCCAATCTGCTTTAGGGTGCGCACAATTTACGCTGCCCAGTTGGACTGTGGTTTAAGATGTGGAAGTTTGGGACTGGCTAATCCCGGTCTGGCGCTGTGTGATTGTGTCAAAAGATGGTAACATGACAGTTTCATCAGAAGAGACAGTGCCGTTCACTGTCGAGAGATTAGGCGATAACATGAATGAATAGTGCACGGATGTACACGAGCGGGAGGCGTGTGCCGGATGAGTTATCGCAGTAGTGGCAGGGAAGCAACCATTCAGTAGAGCGAAGGGGTGCATTTCAGTTCCATCCCAATGTGGCATCCTTCGCAGTTTGGCTCATATCTGCTGGGAACACCGTGTGAGCAATGAGCATGTTCGACGCCTCGTTTATGATGCAGGGAGAAGAAGCGAATCCTTCAGCACCGTTGTTTCACGCTCCAGACTCCCATGGCTGGGCCACATGTTGCGAGTGCCAGCCCACCGACTCCCTGGACGTGCGTTGTTCGCGCGCCGGGGGTGTGGATGGAAGAAGAGGTGGGGTGGCCAAGTGATGGCTTCGTCAAGAGGAATGGTGGGCCTTACTTCGAAGTTCGCCTCAGTTAGAGGCTCTCGGCTTTCCGGTTGGGGTCCGAAAGACGATGAACGCGTTTGGCTGGATACACTTGTTGATATGGCTTGGAGCCGATCTCAGTGGCGTTCGTGCTGTGAGTTTATTCGTCCCTCTTCCTCCAACCACGATCTCATTTCCTAGGCACATAACATTTTTGCGGCACAACAGCCGGTTGTTAGCTATCCGGAACGATGTCCATCCGTTACTGGTGACTCGGCCGGCGTGCCTATGTTGCATGTTTTCCTTTCTTTTGTTTTGCTGCACGATAGCTGAGATGTTTTCCACCTGCAGTTAACGTGTGTAATTCTGGTGATGGCCTCGTGGCCGCTACTGATGTGCCCTTCCAATTGGCTGTCTGCATTTGCCAAGCGTGTGTCCGTCCACCGCTCAACGGCCTTTATCATATAATACATGATCGATGCACTGTACGAAAAGCAGCTTGGAATATGGTTTGATTCCCATTGGCCTAACGTGTTCTTTGCGCTACTTTGGCCACGAGACAGCTACTGATCATCGGCCCCGCACTCGCTCAAGTATAACGCTTAGGGGACCGCCATCCCGAGAATCCGATCAAGCAGCCTAGCCCACAAAGCGGGCAAAGAGCCCGCACCCGTGGTGAGCTCGTGACAGAATAATCAGTTCATGCACCTTTTAAAATACACACTAGGAGGCTAACACATCTGTCGATATTGACTGTTTGGTGGTGAGTTACATCCACTAAGTCACAGTGCTTTCATGCGACTTATGTGGCTTTTTACCAAGGAACGCTTGTGACGGAACTGGAACTTAAGTGCCAAGGCTTGAAACCTTATATAGCGCGATGCCCTTGACATTTTTCTCTTTGTAAAGCATCAAACAATTGCTTGATTGACCGATTAATCAGTTTTACTTCCCCTATTTCCTTTCAACAGACTTTATGATGCTTATTCATTGCGAATCATTCCCGTGATTGGGCAGTTGGTTGCTGGTGACTGGGCGTCCTACCAGTATCTAGTTGAAAGCATACGAAGATTCCCCAATCAATCTGAATTTTCAGAACTCATCCAGGATGCTGGGTTTTCGTCAGTTCAAGTGATCAATTATTCCAATGGCATTTGCGCGGTTCATAGCGGATTCAAGGAACCCCTGCATCTCAAAACTGGCTCCTTACCTTAAGTAGTGCCGAGGCGATACCCCATTATTCACTTTGTGTTAGAGTTTCGTAATTATCAGCTCTTCTTAAAATTCCAATGAACTAAGCTGTACACTTTATTTTGCTACTTGATAGGCAACTGTGCAGTGTTTACTCAAATGCCCCACTTACTGACTGGTTGATTTTTCCACCCTTTGAAGTTTCTCAGCTCATGTGTACATACCTTCCTTGCTTTGGTCAAGCTTCTATGAATATCCATCCTCGTGGTTTGTCTTTCATATCGTTAAAGAACTCGTAGTTGGTTCTACCGTAAGTACAACACAGTCACGTAACTGCTGAAAAGATCAAAATGCGGAGATATTGCTGTTCCGTATGCACGGATTATGCCTTGAGGTAAAAAGTTTGCCACCACCTGCAGCTTCACCCTCTGCTGCTGCATCCTGTTTTCGTTCTCCGTCGGATCCTTCTCATTTCTCCCGATCCACTTCGGCATTTTTACTTTCGACCACCGGTGCCTTCGTAATTTAGCTCACATCTGGTGGGAACACTGCGTGAGCAACGAGCGTGTTCGACGCCTCGAGGCATCCTCTAACAACTCACTGGATAATATTTATAGTGTGTAAGTACGCTTTAAGCCTGGACTTCGATTAGCTGACTTCCACTGAGTACAAAAAATGCCATACTTGTTCGGCCGGCGGCCGAGTGGTCTGCACGCCTGGCTTGCAATCATAAGGTCATCGGTTCAGATCCACTTAGGGGCGGGCGTCCTCGCGATATGCTCTACCCACACGCGACTAGTAGTGGTCGCGCGGCAGCGAAGCGCCATTATGGCGTATAGCTGACGATTTACCGTCACAACGGGACTGGGCCTTAACATGGTACGACGGTTTGCATATCACTTTGACTCATTGAGCTACACTGGGTAGTGCCCCACGTGCCCTTTGAGAGCTACTCCCACCAGATTGGTCAATGGTTAGAGGTCAGAAGCTCAGTCTCCTGGTCCTCCAGGTTGGGAGTTTGAAATGGGATGGTATCCATCTCTGTAAAAGTAAACCCTTTACACTTCCCCACTGCCTTGCGGACAAGTTTTTGAGCCAAAGACTGGTTGAGGACCCTAATTGTCCTCTTGTCTAGGTTTGGGTGTCCTGACAGTATTTCAGCCCACCTTCAACCATAAAAATTTCCTCAAACTTTAACTGCATCCTACATCTGCCGTTGTGCAGATTATAAAGGGTCGCCTTATCTGTTGCATACAGCAGGGCGCATAAGCAAAAACCTGTTACTGCTGTCGCCTTCTTTCCTACCTCTTTCCCCCCGCAACCCCCATTACTAGCCTACCAGCTATAGTTTCCAGCTTAATTGACAGCGGCGGAAATGTCACTGGAGTCGAACCATCTACAGCTAGCTTCCCGCATCACCCACAGTCACTTATAAGTCCACGCTGTCCCATTTCCCTGGCGGCGTTCAACGTTTGCACTCGTACACAGGTTCGACACACTGAGTATTGACGCGTATTGCGCATCCGAAAATAAGATCAATGACCCTAATGCAATTGTTGAATTTTAAAACGGTTAGTTCCCTTCAGTAGTTTGAACAAAGAAATGAGAAGACGAATATTGACAGATGCTAGCACTTCGTAATATCTCGTCAGTACCAATACAATAACAGGGAAGTCCTTTTAGTTGTCTTACAGGGCACAGTCAAACCAACCAAATTTCTGGTTGTGGTCATTTTTGTTGGGATTAGGTCCACGGCAACCGCAGGTTGACAACAAATTGCTTTTGGACAAACAAAGCTGGTCCAATTAGGCTTATCGCGACGGCCTCGACAAATCGTAAAAGGCGTACATTAGAATGACGTAACAAGATCCGGAACGCCGATAAGAGATTGACCTGGTGACGAGTCGCTAAATGTGTCTGCCTGTGGAGGACGCTGGCGGCACGTATCATCGGAAGTGGATTGAGTAACTTTGCGCGGAACCCAGTTTGGTAAGTGCTCCTTCACTCTGGAATCCAAAGCCCTTTCGGTCCTGCCGATGTAACTGATACCGCAGTCACACACGAGTTGGTAGACACAATGTGATTTGGCACCGACGGGTTCATCTTCCTTTACTGAAGGTAACGGCAAGTTTCGGGTTCTGTTGATAAGTACCGTCTCCGCAGCACAGTATGTACGCTGAATGGCCGAGACAATGCGTTTGGTTATCCTTCTTGCTGCAATGTCACCCTTGAATAGTGGCTCGATGTATACCTTTTTCTTATGGGTTGTCAACATTATCTCCTTGAGCGGTCTAACTTGGCTATGTTTGTCTATGAATCGCTTTGGGTAACCATTCTCCATAAGTGTTTTAGTGATCAGCTCAAACTCCTCAGGCAGGCAGTGGTTGGAGCAGATACGTCTGGCCCGAGTGAATAATGTTTTTGTCAGCGCGCGCTTGTGTGCCATCGGTGAGAAGCTAGTGAAGTGTAGGTATTGGCTTCCGGTATACAGATCGCTTAATCAGCCCATTATCCCTGCGACTCATAAGATTGTCGAGATACGGAAGACGCCCATTCGATTCGAATTCAAAAGTCACCTTCAGGTTGGCGTGAACATTATTAAGTTGGTCTACTAATTGTTCGGTTTGCATCTTCGTGGAATCGAAAACAAGGATATCAGCTACATATCGTTTGTAATACGGCAGCTGGGAAATCTGTCCACTTAGTTTCCTCTCAAGCATCAGCATGAAAAAATCAGCCAGTATCGGGCCCAACGGATTATCCATAGCTACTGCATCAATTTGACGATATGAGGTGTGCTCTAATCGGAAAGCGACATTCTCCGTGCAAAGTAACAGGGACTGTCTCAGGAGGTCTGCCGGTATTGGTAGATGGAAATTCTCCTCTTCTATCAGGTGGTAAATGTAATCAACTGTCTCTAGCAAAGGGACATTAGTAAATAGTGACTGGATGTCCATTGAGCACATAACCTTGTCGCCCATGCTGATGTTGTCTAAGTCTTTGATTATTTCACAAGATCCCTTATGCTGTGCAAAATGTAGTGCTGCCTCAGTGGCGCAGACAGTCGATTTACACTTGATTACATTTGCCACCTGATAGAAGAGGAGAATTTCCGTCTACCAATACCGGCAGACCTTTTGAGACAGTTCCTGTTACTTTGCACGGAGAATGTCGCTTTCCGATTCCAGCACACCTCATATCGTCAAATTGATGCAGTAGCTATGGATAATCCGTTGAGCCCGATACTGGCTGATTTTTTCATGCTGATGCTTGAGAGGAAACTAAGTGGACAGATTTCCCAGCTGCCGTATTACAAACGATATGTAGCTGATATCCTTGTTTTCGATTCCACGAAGATGCAAACCGAACAATTAGTAGACCAACTTAATAATGTTCACGCCAAGCTGAAGGTGACTTTTGAATTCGAATCGAATGGGCGTCTTCCGTATCTCGACAATCTTATGAGTCGCAGGGATAATGGGCTGATTAAGCGATCTGTATACCGGAAGCCAATACCTACACTTCACTAGCTTCTCACCGATGGCACACAAGCGCGCGCTGACAAAAACATTATTCACTCGGGCCAGACGTATCTGCTCCAACCACTGCCTGCCTGAGGAGTTTGAGCTGATCACTAAAACACTTATGGAGAATGGTTACCCAAAGCGATTCATAGACAAACATAGCCAAGTTAGACCGCTCAAGGAGATAATGTTGACAACCCATAAGAAAAAGGTATACATCGAGCCACCATTCAAAGGTGACATTGCAGCAAGAAGGATAACCAAACGCATTGTCTCGGCCATTCAGCGTACATACTGTGCTGCGGAGACGGTACTTATCAACAGAACCCGAAACTTGCCGTTACCTTCAGTAAAGGAAGATGAACCCGTCGGTGCCAAATCACATTGTGTCTACCAACTCGTGTGTGACTGCGGTATCAGTTACATCGGCAGGACCGAAAGGGCTTTGGATTCCAGAGTGAAGGAGCACTTACCAAACTGGGTTCCGCGCAAAGTTACTCAATCCACTTCCGATGATACGTGCCGCCAGCGTCCTCCACAGGCAGACACATTTAGCGACTCGTCACCAGGTCAATCTCTTATCGGCGTTCCGGATCTTGTTACGTCATACTAATGTACGCCTTTTACGATTTGTCGAGGCCGTCGCGATAAGCCTAATTGGACCAGCTTTGTTTGTCCAAAAGCAATTTGTTGTCAACCTGCGGTTGCCGTGGACCTAATCCCAACAAAAATGACCACAACCAGAAATTTGGTTGGTTTGACTGTGCCCTGTAAGACAACTAAAAGGACTTCCCTGTTATTGTATTGGTACTGACGAGATATTACGAAGTGCTAGCATCTGTCAATATTCGTCTTCTCATTTCTTTGTTCAAATTGTTGAATTAACTGCACGCGGCTTGTATTTTCGCTATTGGTTGCACGCATCCGCAGACACTAATACGGCAGCATCTGGTCAAGTTGGCATAGTCATCGTACTGAGCTCCAAGGCTGACTAATCGCTGGTTAATGGGATTGCGGTGAACAGTCGTTTGTATGCAGCCCATTCGACTATATATGATAATTTTGATTCACGAAATGGTACATGGTGCTGTTTGTTTGTTCTTTTCGCTTATACTCCCACCGACTGCAGCTCTGATTCTGCAACGGCACATACTACCATGAACTGAACACACTACTACGCAGTTCCACCAGTTCAGCTTTCCTTGTACTTACAGGGTATGAATGCACAAATAGGTCGCCTTGGCTCTTCAGCGGCTCAACTAAGTGGTGATTTTGAGCTTTATTCTGACCGTATGGATAACGGTGAGTCTTTTGCAACTGTGTGTAGCGCACCAGCTGTCACTACACGCTTGCTAACTACTAAATAATTAAATAAACTTTTTATCCTCGGCAACGTGAGGCACGCCTTTACAGGCATGATCATATTATGATAACAAAGTGTGAACAAAATGTACAAGTATACAACATACTTGTCGTAGGAATAAATGTTTGCTAACTACTAAATAAATAAATAAACTTTCTATTCTCGGCAAGACGAGGCACGCCTTTACAGGCATGCTCATATTATGATAACAAAGTGTGCACAAAAATGTACAAGTATACAACATACTTATCATAACAGTAAATGTTTGCATGGATGTGTGTAACTGTGCATAGGTGTAGTCTGTTTGTAAGTGTGTCTGTGACTGACAGCGGCGGTATGTAAGGATAAACGAATTAATGTCCGTGGATTGGATGTAATTATTAAGATATCCACGGGACAGTGACTTTAGTTTGTGGGGAGTCACATTCGCCACTTCACAATGTTGATAAACGGACACGTGTGGCTTTTTATAGGGTAAACGCGTGCCAGGCGGAAATGTGCCGCGTCCTGGAATACTGTCGCCGAACTATTTGCTGTAACGGTTACACCCGAACCACTCAACTGGCACCACGAGGATGTTGTTCGGCTGACCGAGTCAATCCTGATGAGTCGTTCACAGTCCTAATGCGCGATCAGCGGCCTCATATCCTTCGGCTATTGAAAGCTATCGTTCACGAACGACCACCGCAGTGCATTCGAAAACAGCTGACAGCGGCTTCAAGCCCACCGTGGTAGCCCATGTGTTTTGCTGTCTATTATCACTGTTTGTGTCTGTTCTAATCTACCTCTCCTGGTTTTTATGTTTCCTAGTAGCACTGCTTACAGATATAATGGGCGTCGAAATGACACTTGGTGTCCTCCTGTAGCTGGGTAGCGATGAACCCAAATAGATCGCATTGCCATAAATCACAAGCGGCGTGGTTCCATTTTGGATTGCTGCTTGCTCTAGAGTACTTGCGTCGACTCTGATCATGCCTTGGTGCGCTGTTGCTTTTTAATGAACTTTACCGGGAGTTGCACCAAGCGTCTTCTCTGATTGCCAATTGAGCAATTATCCCAGCCCGCGGTCAGGCAAGCCTACCAGGATTCCCTGGGTACCGAACTTCCGCTTTCTTGTCTTAATGACACTAGGTTTCAGTGGAATATGATCTCGGTCGCCATGCACGACGCAGGCGCATCTTCTTGTGGAACTCACCGTTGTCATCGCACCAGTCACTGGATATCCGAGAGTTCGGTGAACCTGTTAGAACCCCGAGCAAGCTCCTGGCTGGCTCTGAGCACCATGTGATTAGACGGACGACTAGGCGCAAACTAAAACAGAGCCTGTGCGCTGACATGGAAGCGTGGTGGATAGTAGGGCTGAAGAAATTGAAGGCGGAAACAGTAGGGAACTATTGCAAGCTGATCCGCACCAATTGTCCCAGGAAACCAGGCGTCAGTGAGACAATCAGAGACAGCGCGCGTGCACTGATACGCAATAGAGCGCGCTGTATGACTCGTTGCGCGGGACACTTTCAAGATCAGTTCAGTTGAACCTCTGCTTCCGGACCTCTTCCTACTCAGGTGATGCAGGATGAGCCGTGGACAGTTAGTTTAGTGGCTCTATCGGAGCCTGAGATCCGAAAGGTGATCACAGTCTTCAATCATTTTCGTGCTGCTGGCCCGAATTCCCTCCCACCTTCACTATTTAAGGATGGAGGTGAGGTCCTCTGCAAAGCACTGACCTCTGCTCGAAAATGTCTGGAAGGAAGAGAGCCTTCCGGCTAAGTGAAATGAATCGATTATAGTGGCAATATACAAGTAGGGCAGTCGGACCGATTGCTAACCATAGGGGTATTAGCGTAATGCTATTTGTGACAAAACTACTGACCTCAATTCTCATTCGTCTCCTCATTGCGGAACGAAGATCCCGGACTAGGTAAGAGCAGGTCGGTTTTACAGCCCAGGACGTGGCTGTATAGACCATATATTCGCTTTGCGGCAGGTGCTAGAGCAGCGCCACGCGTACCGTGGACCGACAATAGCTGTGTATCTCGATTTCAAGAGTGGGTTCTATTCAGTCGGTGGATGGATTCTGTTCGAAATACTTGCGCGGAAAGATGTTCCCACGAAATATGTGAACGTTTTACGTGCTCTGTATTCGGACTCGATAGGTTGCAGCAGGGTCCACGGTGACCTGTCAGATAGCTTTCCGACAACCAGTGGCTTCCGCCAGGGTTGTCCAGTTCTCCTATCTTTGTTCAATTTCTTCTTGGACTCCTTGGGGAATCTCACCATGCAGGCGTTGAAGTGCTGCCTTGTGAAAGGTTACTTGATCTTGGTTATGCCGACGATATCGTCTTGCTGTTTGACGATGTTTAGGCGGCGCATCAATCAACCCTTTATAGGCTGTCTGGAGTGATCCCATTATTTTCTGTACGCTTCGCATTTTCATACTGAAAGTGTTGTTGCAGGACTGCCAGCCACTTGAATGACGCGGTAACTCTAGATAACGAGCAACTCGACCTGGTTGATCAATTCACTTACCTTGGCAGCTGCGTCAGCAGTGATGGGCGCATAGCAGCTGAAGTCATTTCACGCTTTGCAAAACCAGAACTGCCTTTTTGTATCTGCGACAGAAAGGGTCTTCTCTCCGTTTGAAAGGTCGTGTTTGGAAGGCCACAGTGAGGGCCGTCCTTCTCTATAGGAGTGACACTTGGCCTTTTCGTTCTCAAGCGCCTTCAAGTCTTCGGTCATCGCTATGTGCGGAGTATTGCTGGTGTCGGGTGGCACCAGCGTGTGCGCAACGATGATGTGTGTAAGCATGTGCTAGGCAATGATACGCAAACTAGTTCCTTGGAACAAGAGATATCACTGAGTAAGTTGCGTTGGCTTGGGCACATACTACAAATGACTGGTCACTGCTTACCAAGGAGCGCCTCTTTTTGTCTACCAAGGTTCGAGGTGGACAGAAGTTGACTTGGCAGTGTGGAATGAAGTCACTGACGACCAAACTGGGTGCCTTCGGTCCGTCTCGCCTTCCGGGCTGGAGTCCACGTGACTCGCTTTGTGCTTGGCTCTAGACTTTACAGGACATGGCTCGCAACCGACACCAGTGGCGCGTCTGCTGCCGTCTTCTAATCGGATTGCCTGTTTAAAGTGTGTTTGGTGCTGAGTTATCTGCGGGGTAATGGCTGACTATGACGCGTGAAAGTGAAAATCGCAAGGAATCTGTCTCACCGATGCCGCCTTATCTTTGCACGATAGCCAGCTGTTTGTGACGGTATGTTGTCTTCTCAAGGTGTAGGCAGCTTGACCCTGAATGTTTGCTTAGGGCGTTAAGGTTTTCAGTTAAGCCTCCCTTCTCTACCTCTTATTATCCCTTATTTCATAGGTCCTCATGGTTGTATGGCAGCGAAGCATCAGTTCAAATGGTTGGTGTACTGCTGTTGATGATGATGCGTGCGGAATTTCCAAACAGGCCGTGGATTGTTTCAACTGCCAGTCGATACTGGTGATTGCGCTCTTTGTCCTTTTCTTATTGATGTTAGAAATGTAGGTTACCCAAGTGGTCGACACCATTATGATTTCGTTTGAAGGCATGGAATGCCTAGTGTTTCGCACGAGATCAAATTCTATTTTGAGTTACCAAAGGTTAATGAGGTGGCGCCTCTCAGTATCAATGCACAGTGATGCATCATTTCAAAGGATATCCTTTTTCAATGGATGTTGCCCCATTTTTTGTTTATTTTCATGGCGTGATCATCTTTTATGGGCAATCCAGTTAGCATTAAGTCTTATGGACTCGTCTTGGTCGTTTATCTCACTGCGGCATAACATGAACAGAATTGATATCAGCTCAGCCGTAGGTCCTCACTTTTCTTCTGGTGTGGTGCAAACCATGTGGGTTTGTTGAGTTTGGGGCTCACCACTCGAGTTGTTTGTAGTAGACCTATCGTTTAACAAATCAGCGGCATCGTATCGCCACTTAGGTAAATGATGGAGACAGTTATCGCGTTACTTTTCTCGTTACGATAAGATTCGGGTACATTGTGCTGAGGGTCTTAGCGGTGTTCACGTTGTCTTTGGAGTCCATGGTGTTCGGTGTGTTACCGTAGTGCTGCTCTCTCGACTGCCGATCTTACGGCACCTTCACTGCAATCATAACTAGTGTTAACGGCAGTAAAGTGGTGTACGCTTTTTTTAACGAATAAAGTGTTATGGTTTATTTCCAAACAAGATTGTTAGCACCACACCAGTGTCCTGCGCCGATGTTTTATTGTGATGTAGTGGTAAGCGGTTGTACGCGGTCCGGAATACTATCAAGGCATTCAAAACCTCATTCGAGGGATAACACGGAAGAGTCCCTTTTAGTTTCTGCATAGAATAGCTTCAGTCCAATGTGTTTAATTTCTCTCTGGGTCTTTCGCTTCAATGATAAGTACGAAATCCTATTTATATGAAAATCACTGCTGAAGCGAATAATGCCCTTTGCTTTCTTGAAAGCACCCAGAAATAGAAAAGGCAGCCCTTCAAACAGGTTGAAACGATGGAACTGTATCTGCCCTCTACTAGTCGTGCAAACTAGACCCGGCGTGACGAGTCTGCACCCGAAGTATGGTTTGCTCTACTCCATGATGCAATGAGCTGCACTGGATGTCACTTTCCTTGGGTCTGCATGAAGTCTCATGTGAGGCAGCGATGGTTATGGATCATAGTACTATCCGGTGCCAATTCCTTTAAAATAGAGAGAAAACGACAAGCAGTGCACTGGTACGCAGTACTGACGCTTTGCTGCCGCGCGACCACTACCAGTCGCGCGTGTGCTAAGGATATTGCGAGGGTGGCCCAATTCCTCACACAGACTCGAACCGGTGACGTCCGGATCGCAAGGCAGTCGCTTTGTTCTGTCGGCCATTGGCCTTCAAAGTACGACGATAAAGACAATTTTGCAGTTTACAGACTCATCTCTATTGGCCTGCAACACTAGTGTGGCTGTGGGAGCATGTACCCATGCGCATAGGTTACTGTTATGCAGACTGGTACAAATTGACCTACGCGTAACTTTGGATGCGGGTGTACAATTTATTGTGGTTGAGAAGATGCATGCATTGCTCTGCATCTTCCAAGGCCTTAAGCAGACTCCCACAGAGCTTTGCAGTTACACTTCCAAGCTGGGTCTGATGCTCAATGCACTTTAGGTTATACTGTGTAGTCAAAATGTGAACTAAAGTCTCTTGGACAGAACGCCTATCTCGAAACGGGTAACCTAACATTGCAATCCACTTGTTTCTCCTTCTCCTCTTTTTTATTAAGTTGCGAGTCGTTCTTCCCAGGCTAACCACAAATGACTTGCTCCTCAGAGAATCAACCTAGCGTATAAAACGGTGGTTCCCCTTCAGCCATTTCGTCAGAGCAGTGAGAAGATATAAGTTGTGATATGTCAACATTTCGATTGTTCTCATCAGTCGCAAACACAATACAAGTGGGATTCATAGACAGTTATATACAGGGGGAAAAGTTGGCACACCAATCAAAATGTCAAAATCAAGACCACGATAACCTAATTGGTTGTCTATTGAGACAACCAGCACAGATTGATAAGCCCAAATTAGCAAAGCCTCACTAATTGCCAAGGTTATCGGATTGTTGTTGCGTAATAACATCTTGAACGCAGTCTCCGGGTTCAGCTGATGTCGGGTTGCCAAGAGATGCTTGGTGATAGATGATGCGGGACTCCGGTTCATTTTCTGATCCACTCCGTTTTGTTGCGTCATCAGTTGTTCCAACCACCTCGAAACATGTTCAGCTACCCTCTGAGCTAACTGACGGTCAGTCCTGCCCATGTAAATGTCATCGCAACCGCAGGTGAACTGGTAAACGATGTGAGAGGCCGAACTGACTGATGAGTTGCTCTGACAGTCATGAAAAACAAGGCTTCGCGTTGTATGTTGATTGGTGTGTGTCTATGAATCCCGATTGTATTGTGTTTGCGTCTGATGAGAACAATCGAAAAGTTGACGTATCGTAACTTATGTCTTCTCACTCCTCTGAGGAACCTGGCGTGTGTCAGACCCGCTACATATTTGACTGATAAATAAATAAATGGTTTATTCTCGTCAGTGCGAGACACGCCTGCACACACGACATGGTAATAAAAGCACGTACGATCGGTAATTGGACGAAAACATTACGTTATCCACTGACGCATTGGTTTTATGTGTGAAACTCGGCTCGCTGAGCAAGGTAAGTTGCTTGAAGCAGGTGCTGGCTACACATTCTACTGCGTGGGCAACGCCGCCTCAGCACCACATGAACATGCCTCCATCACCAGCTGGCGGGTGAACTAACAGGCATCAGCGCGCGACTGATGACTGTTCGCCTATGACTCGGAAGAGGTAAGTTTGCCACTTTTATAAGCACGTACGGTCCGACCATGTGTTATCCTGATGACACGCGTGATCAGTTCTACACTCAGCTATCTCTGTGATACGGTCTGTGCCTAGGAGCGACCGACTATTTCTGCTGGGTGATTTCAACGCGCGCGTTGGGCGTGATGCATCGGTGTGGGCAGATGTTATCGGTTCGCATGGCATTGGTTCAGCGAATGCGAACGGTGACAGGCTGCTCTCACTGGGCGCCACTCACGGCCTGACGATCACGAACACTCGGTTTGCACTGAGTGCGAGTGATATAGCAACTTGGATGCACCCATGGAGCGGTCACGCTCACCTGCTCGACTATGTCATCGTACGTCAGCGTGATATGCGTGAAGTGCGCATGACACGTGTACTGCGAGGAGCTGAATGTGGCACTGATCACAAATTGGTGCAGACCAAACTGTACATATATTTTCGTAAATCGATGTATTGCACTCCCGCCGTGAATCGGCGTAAATTTAGTATTCTCTCCATCGGTACTGGGGCGAAACGTACTGAGTTGGAGAAGGCGATAGCTGCACGGCTGTGTGATGTGGACTGCATAGACACACTGGGCGACCTGTGGCACCACATTCGCGACTAGGTGACAGCTGCTGCCGAGGAGACCATCGGGCGCGCAAACTGTAAGCAGCCTGATTGGTTTGATGACAACAATGCGACGCGCATTGGTGTCGAAGAAGAATGAAGCATTTGCTGCACATGTTGCAGACCACAGTGACTTGGGGAAGAAGAGTCAGCTTCGCAAGCTTAGACGGCGACTGGCTCGTTATATTATAAATGCATGGTGAACGGAGAAGGCGAAGCAGATGGAATGCTACGCCGAACGCCGCCAACACAAGGAATGCTTTGACTCCTTGGAGACGGTGTATGGACCGAGATTGGAGCCGCTGAGGACGCTGATCGATGGTAGTTCTGGCGCTACATGCACACAGACTGCAGACATAATGCAGACCTGGCGGAAACACTTTGACTGTCACTTTAACAACCGTTCAGAGACCGACTGGCCTACATTGAAGGGCCTGAAGCAGCACGATGTGAAGACGTGTCTAGCGGACACGCCGACACTGGATGAGACGCAGAGAGCACTTGCTCAGCTGCGAAACGGCAAGTGTGCTGGGGCCGACGGGATCCCGCCTGAAGTATTGAAACACGGCGGACCCGCGTTGGTGACTGTGCTGCATCACTTGGTGCAACGCATATGGATTGAGGAGGAGGTGCCTGCTGAGCTGAAGGATGCCCTTGTGCTACCACTGTACAAGGACAAAGGGAGCAAGCAATGTTGCACGAATTATCGTGGCATCAACTTGCCGAGTTGTGTGGGCAAGGTGATTGCCCGAATCCTGCTCAACCGCCTCGTCAATCAGGTTATGGAACCTAACGTGGCGGAAGATCAGTGTGGATTCCGCTCTGGTCGCAGCACTATAGATGTGGTGTTTGCGGCTCGTCAGTTGCAGCAGAAGTGCAGAGAACGACACCAGCCATTGTACTCGCTTTTTGTTGATTTCACCAAGACATTTGATACGGTGAACTGCGAGGCATTGTGGCTGGTGTTGGGTAAGTTTGGTTGTCCGCGTAAGTTTGTAAGTTTATTTGAATGTCTGCACAGTGGTATGCGAGCGAGGGTGCAGCTGAGTGGAGAGACCTCGGATGACTTTGCAGTTGTCTCTGGTGTGAAGCAAGGCTGTGTCTTAGCTCCTGTCCTGTTTAATATATATCTTCATGCCATGCTATCCTGTGGTTTTGATGCCGCTTGTGCTTACGGTGTTCGTGTGGAGCACCGTATTGATGATGGGTTGCTGAACATCCGTCGTTTCGGTGCGAGAACTCTAGTCTGTGAGACAACTATCGGTATGTTGCTGTTTGCTGACGACTGTGCGTTGTTTGCACACAGCGCGGATGAGTTGCAGCACATGAGTAGTGCTCTGGCTTCGACAGCGGCCAAATTCGGGCTCACCCTTAACAACAGCAAAACTGTCTGTCTCTTTCAGCCTTCACCGGAGGTGCAATCTTCAATATTGCCGCGAATCAGCATTGGTGCTGAAGTATTGGAAACCACCTCCCGCTTCTGCTACCTTGAGAGTGTGATGTCGACTGATCAGCAGATACACAGTGAGCTTCTTATCCGCGTGTCGAAGGCAGCGGCGACATCCGGGAAGCTTGAGTACCGAGTGTGGAACAACCATCAGCTTACCGTTGGCACGAAGCTGATGGTGTACAAATCCATGGTGCTGTCCGTTCTTCTATATGGCAGTGAAACGTGGACGATGTACCGTCGGGATGTGCGATATCTCGAGCGGTTCCATCAGCAGTGTTTGCGACGGATTTTTCGCGTCGGTTTTGGGGACAGAGTGGCCGACACTTAAGTGTTGCGACAATGTGGAAGGTATGCAGTGGACTGCATACTTTTGCTGAGACACCTGAGATGGCTTGGTCATGTGAGCCGTGTGGATTCCACGCGGATACTGAAACATCTCTTATATGGTCGGCTGAGTATGGGGAAGCAGCATGTGGGGAAACCAAAGGTACGTTACCAGGACATGATCAAAGTGAGCCTCATACGTTCTAATCTTGATTGCAGATCATTGGAATCGAAGGCGGTTGATCGGCGTGCATGGCGCGATCTGATCACGAAGGCAGTTGCCGAAGTGCGGTAGAAAGACCTTACACATGCAGAGAAGCGGCAAGCATCGATGGGTTGTACTCCATCGACATCGAGCGCATGGTGCTGTAGCACATGCGGTCGCGAGTGCCTGAGTCAAGCAGGCCTAGTGAGCCATGAGCGAGGCCACTCGGGACCATACCGAAGCGACGACGGATCCAGCAGGGAACGTAGGCAGAACCGGTGCAGCATTTGTAGGTACGCTGCATTCGATTTACTAACCGCGTGCTTGCATGCTGAGTCTCTTTATTTTAGGTGGTGGGTTTTCACTTTTGTCGTAATGCTTTTCTTATATAAATGTCTGCCTGTACTATCTTCTATAAACTTGCACACGTCACTTAGGCCAATTGTAGTTAATTTCGATAATATTTTCGTGTTTGTCGCATTTCCGTAAAATATACTTCCTGACCTCGTGAACTTATCTTCGATTCTTTTGTAAACAACTTATTTCATATGCCCATTAATTTAAGATTTATGTCACCGTTTCCTTATGCCTTACTCGATTTGTTTTCTTTGTTATCTTTCTCTGAGGTGATTGGCTGTTGCTTGAAATCCCAGCGTGACTGAGCTTTATGTGCATGTTGACAAGGTGCTTACCTGTCTACTACCCACTACCTCACCCATACTGGCTCCAGGAGACAGTTTGTCGTTGCTGGAGGAGACGGGATGCACGGTCCTTGTGGCCGTGCTAGGCTCGAAGAGTGGTTCCATGCACTCAGTGTGGAGTGGATTACTGTCCAGCCGCCGCTTTGTGTGCGCTTGATTCCCCGAATGCACCGAGCTTGTGGTTGCCTGTGAAGGAGTGTGGGTCGGCTCTGTTGATGAAACGCGGCTCGCATGCACATTCCTTCCGGTTTTATTCCTTCGGGTTTACGCTGGTTATGGGGTGTGTGGTTAGAGCTGTGGGTGTTGCAGCGCAAGTCATCTATCGTCCCACTAGGCGCTGGCGTCCACAGTGAGAGGGAAATCCAAAACCAGATGCTGCCAACCCTATATGTATGCATGTGTGCTGGCGACACGGGGACAATAGGTAGTAACACACGACTGACCACCTGGTGGTTCAACGTACCTGTTAATTTTCGCTTACCTGAGACAAGAGACGATCGGACCGGCTCTGGCATACCTTCCGACACGGATAGCCTACGGTTACTATAGGAGACGGCGTTCACAGCACACACCAGCGATAAGTCATCATTGTTCCGCTGTGCTTCTACTTCTTCGTTAAAGTGAGCATAGCTGTAATTACCTTTCTTTCACCACGGACTTTAACAGTTGAACTTTTGAACATCAATTGACTTAAGCGCACCATTTCCTTCATAACTTGTAAAGTTGCATACTCCATCTACGTCACCTTTCTTGTATCGTCCTTGTTCTATGGCGCATGTAAGTCGCGCTTGGGTACAGTTTCACTCTAGAATGATTAACTGCTGACTTGGTGCACCTGACAGAAGAGCCACATCTAATCTACCTTTTATTGGGTTTACTTAACTCGGTTGTATTTTGCGATTACTTCGCATGTTGCCCACTACACTGTTGTACTCGTCGTGAATTATGATGCCCATGCTACCTTCTCTAATGGATTCTACTACGTTGACGTACCGGCACGGTGAGCTACTGCATCTTCCTCTTCATATTATTATTCGTAAGACGAACTACAAGGAAATCACTCGCTGCAAGGAACTTAGATTAAACAGAGAAAAACCAACCCCCCAAACATAGCACAACTGAAAGAAATGGTTGCCTCTACAGATTTCACTTTGTTTGTCGATGCAGATGTCTCAACGTATCGTGACCGGATGACAAGTTAGCTAAACTTCTGTTTTGATTTCTGCTGTCCGATGGAAAACATTCTCATTCGTGCTGACCGGTTTTCCTCACCACACCTCAAGTAGCTGCGTCGACGTATGGGGAGAGCCTGCAAAGTTAAAGATCGTGCCTCAGTAAAGTTTCTTTCTCTAAGCATCAGGGAAGAAATTCACCACCTCAATCATGCCTACGTCTAGACAATTCTGGGGAACAATAGTTTCCGTGAGATTTGGCAGATGATGAAACAGTTTAGTGGATTCGTTCGTCATAGTACCAACTCTAACATAGGCGTATCTGATTATTCGGAGTAATTTCGTTTTTTCGATAAAAATGAAAACGATTTTCTTAAAATGAATGTATATTTTATTAAATTGTTTATTCTCCATTCTGGTCCCATACCATTTGCCTTCCTTCTGGCAGTAGCACGATTCCACGCTCATAAAATTGTATTTCTTTGCTGGCAAAATCTGATGCAGGTGATTTCTGACCTCAATTGAAATAAAGGTTTTAACATCTAAAAATGTTTTTAGAGATGGGCACAAATAATAATCAGAAGGCGCCATATCTAGTGGGTGCCGCAGCGTATCCAGTCCAAGCTGTAAATGCTTTTGTGGAGTTGCCAAACTTGTGTGATGTCCCGCATTATCTTGGTGGAACACCACACCTTTTCAATTGATTAATTCTGGCCTTTTCTGTTTAAGTGTATCATTTAATTTGTCCAACTAAGAACAATACACTTCAGAACTTATCGTCGTATTGTTCGGTAGAAGTTAAAGAAAAACTATTCCTTTGAAATTCTAACAAACAGATAGCATCACTACTTTTTGATGAATATCGACTTTCGAAGTGCTTTGAGACGGTTCCTCCTTTTTACACCATGATCTCTTGCGTTTGACATTGCTTTAGACAATCCATTTGTCGTCGCCAGTATGATGCACTTCAAAAACGGATCACTTTTTGACATTTGAGAAGCAAATCACAGATGTCAACGCGATGGCACAAACTCCTTTCCGTAAGAACATGAGATACCGATATATCGAGGTTTGAGATGAAACTTTAGCGTTTCAAATGACCACGAACAGTCCAATTTGATAAATTTAGCCTCTCAGCGATCTCCCGTGCTGTTTTTCGCTGGTTTGCATCAATTAAGGTGCTAATTAAATAATTGATGCAATTAATTAGATATTTAATTGTTGCAGTTGTGTAATACCAAATCGAAAATTTGCCAACAGTTTTGCTACTGGCTTTCTGTCAATACCTCTTTTCCATATACATCGGATAGTTTTTTTGCTTGGACAATATTTTACCTTTTCGATAGTAACAAAGTGAAATACGCCGAAAATGTTGCTTTTCACTCTCCGTATTTGAAAGGATGACAAACAAAGTATACTGCGTGGAATCAATTGAACTTTTTCACAAACAAGCCTTGCTATGTCAGCTGTCAAAATATATAAAAATACGGCTTAAGTGTGAAATTAGCTGTGAAAAGAAAAATCAAGTCTTATGTTGGGAAAAAACGAAATCGCTTTCCGATCAATCAGATAGAATAATTAAATCGCAACTTCTACTGCTCCAGCAGTGATTCAATCCCGACTTGTCATCTGCACAGATTCAGTGGCCTACAGACTCATCGCCAGTTGCTGATGTTGCAGCAATTCACAGGAAGCTTATCCAGCTAAACTCAAGCAAATCAAGCCAACCTGACTGGTTGTCTCCCATCGTTCTTAAGCGGTGTGCAGATTTACTATCCGAACCGCTAGTTGATTTGTACACCGTGTACCGAAATCAAGGCAAGATCAGTGACTGTTGGAGAGCTGCTAGGATAACACCAACACAGAAGAAAGCGACAGGTAAATATCGACCTATTGCGTACACTTCGTTGGCTCTAAAGATCTTCAAGAAACTCATACTTTAAAAATTGCTAACCTAATCTTGTCTGAATGATGCACATCAATTTGCATGGCGAAGTTCGAGGTCGACACAAGATGCAGTAGCTTGTCTAGTGCACTCAGTGCTATCGTCGTTAGACAGCTAGAACAAAGGCACATGTGTATGCTTCCTTGACTACACCGACGCCTTCGGTTGTGTTAACCGTGAAATCTTCTTGCAAGATCTGGCTTCTGGTATCCACCCATGTATAGCCTTGCTACAGGATTATTTTGTCAAACTTACTCCCCTTGCCTCTTACCACTACTTCTGGTGTCCTTCAAGGAACCACTTTTTCGCCATTCTTATTCCCTACCTTCGTTGGCTCCATCCTTGTCCTTTAAGTAGTGGTAATGCTAAAATACGCCGATGACGTACTGATCGGCGCGAATCATTTCATTTTAGCCTCTTCGACTATGCTACAATGTTGTTTGGGCAAAATCGTTCATTGGCCAAACTCCGGCGGCGTAACGCTAAATACTTCCAAGTGCAATGATGTACCGTTTTTCGCTGCACAAGGCATATCGTTACGTGAAACTGGTCGCTGACTGTCTTCAATTTCACATCAGTGCTGAAAGCCTGGGCTTCTCGACGTCAGTGAAGTATTTGGAAATCCCACTGAGCAATGATTTATCGTGGTCAATTCACGTGAATGAAGTATTCACCAAAGTCAGGCGAGTTTTATGTCACATCTTCGTTCGTCCTGTCTCCCACCAGTTGGTCCTGCGATACATCATAGTATGTGTTCTACCACACTGGACTCACTGCTCTGTAATCTTTCCGGACCTATTGGGTAGGCATTTCAAACTATTTCACAGGTCGCTGAAACACATATCACGATGCAGTGGCATTTCTAAACCAACCATAGTTCAACACATTGTATCTGTTCAGGTTAATTCATGAACAAAACGCTTCGAAAATACTCACTCAGCCATTCTTTAAATAGCGGTTCAAGGCTGCTGTCTCAGACGGACTTTCTCGGTAGCTGTTCAGGTGCGTTGGCGTAGCGATCATTAACCAGCTGACCTCGTTGTTTTCAAAAATTCTGTCATGAAGAGAAACTGCCTTCCTCTTGGGGCGAATCAGTTATTGTCCCGATTTTCAAGAAGGGCGCTCACACTTCATGTGTAAATCACCGCGGGATTAGTCTTATTTCGGTTGTCTCCAAGTTATTGGCATCCATTCTGATCCATAGACTATCCCCAGTACGTGAATCATACTACTGTGAGGAAAAAGTTGGTTTCTGTTCCGGCCGCAGATGCGTGGATCAAATATTCACGCTCCGCCAACTCCTCGAACATCTCCACATTTATCACAGGCCTACTATCGTTGCATTCCTGGAAATACGGGCCGCTTTTGACTCCATTGATCGACCTACCTTATGGCGTTACTTGCTAAAGAACGCGGTGTCAGAGAAGTATACCGCCATCTTACGCGCACTTACCTTCATACATCTGGCAGTGAGGGTCTACGGTAAGCTTTCCTCGGCATTCCCTGTCAATTGCGGTGTGCGACAGGGCTGATCTATGTCTCCATTCCTCTTCAACTTCGCAATCGAGGACCTCCTTTGAGGTCCCTAGAAAGATTCCAACATTTTGGCCTAGGGTTTCTACCGGGTTAGCTCGCAACCGACTTAGATTATGCTGATGGTGTCACCTTACTTGGTGACGATCCACAGGATATACAACTCAGTCTGCATCGTTTGGCGGGTGAAGCATCTAAGTATGGCATGAGTTTCACCCCATCGAAGTGTTGAGTGCTTCTGCAGGATTGGTCTACACCTGCTCCCGTGCTCACTTTAAAGGTGCACAACTTGAACAGGTAAATAGTTTCGTCTACTTTGGGAGTTGTGTTTCTGCTGACGGAACTATCAGTAAGGCAGTTTCTCTTCGCATCACCGAAGCCTGATCAGCATTTTCCAATCTGAGGAATTGGTGACATCTTCGCGACGTCTCATTCTCGCTACAGGAATGTGTTTACAGCGCATCTGTTAGTTCAGTATTGCTGTATGGGAGAGTGTTGGCCACTACGCGTGAAAGACATGCGTCGTTTTGCTGCCTTCGACAACGGTTGCTTGAGCAGGATCATTCGTGTGTGATAGTAACATGAAATTCACAGTGATGACGTTCGACGTCGCGTCTTGGGGAATGCGAGTGTTTCCCTCAATAAACTGGTTTTGCTGCAGCAGTTGAGTTGGTTTGGTCAAGTCATACGCATGGCGTCTTAGCGTCTATCGCGTCGCGCTCTATTCTCTCGTCAATGACCTTGCTGGATGCGACCAAGTCGAGTTCCGCCTTGCACTTGTCAATAGCAAGTGAAATCGATGACGTCGCGTCTGGCCGCCGTTAGACCCGTGCGTCTTCCAGGATGGGGACCCAAGGATGAGGAGTGCCAATGGCTTAACACGCTTGAAGATATGGCTCGCAACCGGAACTGTGCACAGAATTGTATTGATTCTCATGTTTAATACTTCAAACATTGAAATGAAAAAAGGAGAAAAATCCGGGTGGGAAAAGCAAACCAAATATTTGGTTATATCTTTCTGTCAACTTGTACATTCTTTTGATTAACATAGTCTTGCTGATTGTGATTATGATTATGACGTGGCGACCCTGCTCCTTATCTGCAAAACTCAATTGTCTTAGTTGGCTTGATGTTTATTTACTAGACTGTTGAGATTACTACCGGTAATACTACTACAACTACTACTAAATACTACCAACTACTACTACTAAACAACAACAACTACTACTCACTATTACTACTTACTACTACTAGTACTACTACAGCGTTTTATCCAACTGCAAATTTGCTCAACAGGAGGAAACTACTGATCCATATATGTCCGCTCACGGGCCTACGGCTCATCCGTCATTCCTTATCTAGCTAGGTTTAATTTTGCTCTGAATATTATCATTCAAGGGTAAACAGCAAATTATGTTAATGATCCTGTACCACGCATGATACTGTTTTGGTTGCCGTTCTTTGCTGTTTTTCATTTATACCGTTTTTCTTTACCGTTTAGATCGCGTGTTTTACAGCTGAAAATGCACCCTTTATGGATGATTCTTAAATTCGATTTGTAGATTACATAAGCCTCTCTCGACCAGCTGCCCAATATTAACTAGCACGATAATTAGAGAGCCAATGTATCGCAGGATCGAGGTTAAATCCATCCATTAGCTCATTCGTGTTTGGCGTGCGCGCGGAATTTCCGAGCGAATTGTATTGTTGAGATGGATCTATGCTTGGGTGGAAAATTATGAAGTATATTTCCAGTTCGGTGGATACGCGTGAATCAAAGGTTATCAGTGTTTAGCCGCTTACAGTACCCACTAAGTGTAACGTTTACAATTTGGAACACAATGCTCAACGATTTTTCCTCGTGTGACCATGCATCTGAAGAGAAATCGCCCTGGAAAATCCGTGGCAAGTGAACAATCCCGACAATTAACTGGCTAGCGTCAGTATGATGTCGACAGTTCATGTTCCGCTCCACATGTTAGTGATGAGAGTGAGCATAGCTATATTACCCGTTGTTCATCAGCCATACTGAATCTACCTGCGCTTATGAAAACGCAGCGATTATGAGGATTGAAAGCGAAAACGCAGTGGTCCCTACTAAAAATTGAAGTGTACTTGGCCACTCTTCTGGGTAGACTAAGAAGCAAGTAATGCCAACGGTAATAGTACGGCAGTGTGTCAGTAGGTTACATCGAAGGTCGTCCAGTCTTCAGACAAAAAGACCAGCTAACCACGATTTGGAACTCAACCTCAAACATCTGTAGCATTCACCCACCCTACACTGTACAACTGGAAATAGAAGGCCAGTTAGTTAAAATGGAATTTGATACCGGTGCCTCAGCATACTCAGTGCTGCCTCAGTTAAAAGAGTACCCAAGTTATCCCCCCTGTGAATCGACTTTGCGGGCGTACACCGGCCAACCGATACCATTCTTGCGAAAATGCACTGTTTATGTAAATTATCATGGGGAGAAGCGAACCTTACAGGCATATGTTGTGGCGAATAATTGCCCAAACTTACTCGGGCGCGACTGGATTAAATTCCTTCTGGCTACGCTAGAGACAGTGAAGTTCATGTCCATTAACCAGCGCTTGGAGGATGTGCTCAACAAATATTCTGACGTTTTTGATGAGAAACTAGGAAAATTGCACGGATATCAGGCTAGTATCAAATTACGGCCGGGAACTCAGCCCCGCTTTTTCAGGGCACGTACCCTACCTTATTCCCTGAGATCAAAGGTGGAAGACGAGATAAAGAGATTGCAATCAGCAGGAACAATCGAGCCAGTCCAATACAGTGAGTGGGGAGCTCCAATAGTTCCAGTCCTGAAGCCGGATGGTTCTGTGCGTATTTGTGGTGACTATAAACTAACTGTTAATCGTTGTTTAATTCTGGATAAGTATCCCTTACCTCGGATAGAGGATCTGTATGCTACGCTGGCAGGCGGACAAAAGTTTACACAGATCGACCTCAGTCACGCGTACTTACAAATTGAGTTAGACGAGACCTCTCGTTCATGCACTACGATAAGTACACACATGGGTCTATTCCAGTACAAACGTCTGCCCTTCGGAATCAGTTCGGCCCCAGCGATATTCCAAAGGATCATTGATAACCTGATCAAAGATATTCCTTTTATTTGCGTCTATATTGACGATATTCTAATTACAGGACGTACAGATGCTGAACATTTACAAACGCTATCCACTGTGCTCGAACGTCTACAACTGAGTGGACTCAAACTGAAGAAGTCCAAGAGTACGTTTTTCTCAGATTCCGTTCGTTACCTAGATTACCGCCTCAAAAATGGATTACAAATGTTAGACAAAGTCAGGTACATCCTCGTCGCACCTAAACCCAAGAATGGAGCTGAACTCCGGTCGATTTTAGGGATGTTTTCTCACTATCGTCGCTCCTTACCTGACGCCTCATCAGTATTTGCACCCTTGTACGAACTGTTGCACAAGAGGAAGTCCTAGACTTGGGGTCCGGATCAAAGAAAGGCCTTCACAGATGCAAATGAGTGCTCAGCGCCTCCCCGTATCTCGTACCTTTCGATCCGAGCCGGCCTCTGGTGCTGTAGTGTGATGCTTCCGCACGCGGAGTAGGCGCAGTCCTTTGCCACCGGACGTATGACGGTTCTCTTCGTTCAATCGTTTTTGCTTCTCGCATCCTGCAATCTGCTGAAAGAAATCACTCCGAACAGGACAGAGAGGTCTTAGCGATTATCTTCGGAGTCAAGTATTTCCACCAATACATCTGGGGAAGACAGTTCGACATCCCCACTGATCATTAACCACTTCTTTCGTTTCTGGTTGAGGAAAAAGGAAACCAACAGATGTCTTTGCCACGAATACAAACGTGGGCCCTAGTTTTGAGCGCCTAGAACTACAAACTTCAGTATGTAAACGGACTAAGTAATACCATTGTCGCAGCAGCATGGCACAAAAATAAACAGTGAACCCATGGAGTTTATCAATCGGATGCAACACCTTAAAAAGGCACGCATCCGGAGTGACGTAATACGGTGCCTGACGGACTGGGAACCTGTGTTGTCGATGGCGAGACAGTTCTTGATGACCGGATGGTCTACAACCACGTCAGACGAACTGAAACCCTTCGCCTATCGGAGTAATGAGTTGACTCCATATGATGGCTGTATGTTTCGGGGCTCGTGCATAGTTCCACTAGAAGAACTACGGCCCCAGTTGCTGACAGAGCTGCATGATGCATATCCTGGCGTGAACAGGATGAGGGTGTTGACACGTGGTTCCTGTTGGTGGTCGAACATTGACAAAGATATATAGTGGCTGCTGAAAGATTGCGAAAAATATCAGAAATACCACGGCCAAAAGTCTCCCGGACGGATACGTTCATGTCGTTGGCCGCAGAAGCCCCAGCAGCCGGTACCCGCGGACTATTTTGACCCAACCAATGGGATAAGGTGTCTAAATTTGATTGATGTCCATTCTAAATGGATAGAAGTACATCCAGTTCCACATGCGATTTCTGCAACAACAGTTGCAAAAATGCGCTCCATATTCGCCATTTTCGGTATCACGGAGACGGTGTGCACTGACAACGGGACGCCATTTACCAGTGAGGATTTTCGACAGTTCCTGAGTAACAATGGAATACAGCACATCAAGTCTGCGCCGTATCGTCCCGCGTCGAATGGAATGGCAGAACGTGCAGTCCAGACTTTTAAGCAAGTTCTCCTCAAACAAACTCATGGAACTATACAAACTAAGTTGAATCGTCTCCTGTTCTCTTACCGCACGACACCAGCTGAGTCGACAGGGAAGTCACCCGCGCACTTAATGTTTGGCAGATCACTACGAACGAGACTACACTTACTTTTTCCGAACTCTTAAAGAAGAATGGAGGAACAGCAGGAGAAAATGTGTGGGGACGACAAGATGCCAGAGGAAATGTGTCTCAGTGATTTTGATCTGGTATATACCAGACTACCTCACGAACCAAGCTGGCAACCTGCTACGCTTATGTCATTAACGAGTAACCAAGCGGGTCTACAGTTGGAGAACGGCCGTGTGGTGCCCCGCCATTTTGACCATATCCGGTCACGCTCAATCGAACCGCATGAGCGGGATCAAAAATCGACTGCTACTGACACAAAACGGACCACGAATCCGCCTTACGAAACCAAGAACCGCAAACGGATGCGGAACAATCAAAATTAAGATTCTCAAAACGCACGCCTAAGCCAGTTGCTCGGTAACAATCCGGAGTCCGCAGTTTGTACCAGGGAAGTAATGTAATCTCAACAGTCTATTAACTAGACACAGAGCCAGCATAAAACCATGGAGATCAACAGATAAGCAAGATTCATCGCGTCATTATCATCGTGGCATGTTAGTTGAAGGTGAGCAACACACTTCAACTAATATGCCGCAGGAAGAATGAAACCTTTTGATAAAAAGTAGAACAAAACATTTTAATTTGTTTTTCACACGCCGCCTTTGCTTTTTTTGTCATTTTAATGTTTGTAGTATTAAACATGTGAATCAACACAATGCTGTACACAATTCTTTCACTGATTCCGGTTGCGGGCCATATCTTCAAGAGTGCTAAGCCATTGGCACTCCTCATCTTTGGGTCCCCATCCTGGAAGACGTACGGATCCAACAGCGGCTAGATACGACGTCAGCGATTTCATGTGCTGCCGCCAAGTAGAAGGCTGACCACCACGCGGTCGCCTCCAGCCAGGTCCTTGACGAGCGAATAGTGTGCGACGCGGTAGACGCTCAGGTGCTATGCGTAGGACGTGACCGAGCCATCTCAACTGGCGCAACAAAACCAGTTTGTTGAAGGGAATACTCGCATTCCCCAAAATGCGACGTCGAACGTCTCCATCTCTAAAGCACGCTCAGACCACCATGTCTCGCGATCCTTTCGTAGGCTTTGCTTGAGCAGCCGGTTGGCAGAACGGCGCCGCTCGTTGCAATCTGATTCCGCGGGGATATCTTTGCGGCGTTCGAACCGCTCCAGAGATCCAAGCCTTCAAGAGGCGTCGAGTAAGGCCGCAGCATGACTATCCGGATATGGTCATTGCCTTCAGTATACAAGTCCATTGTTGTTCCACTTCTTGCGGTGGATTGCAACTGAGTGCATATGCCAATGAAGACTGATAGCTCGCCTGGACAGAGGAATCAGTTAATCTGTTTACATCTTTCTTGCGGTGCTTCGTGTTTCGGGATCCTCCAAAACACATACAGATTTTCGCGCAGACCAGAGCATGATCTGAATCAACGAAAGTGGACCAAAAGTACCTGCAGTCCAGTACGCTGCCGCGCCATCTGAAGCTAATTGCAATGTGATCAATTTGAGACCACGGTTGTGTTGGCGAAGGAGGAGGCCACGTTGCGGAACGCTTCTTCGTACGCCTGAAGTTAGTGCTGGAAAGAAACAGACGGTTGTCTTCGACAATGTGAGAAGTCTCTCTCCGCTATCAGAACAGTTCTCATCGAGCGCGTGATGACCACCAAAGTGGCGTTCGTACGGTAACAGGCGGTCAACTCGTGGATTAAAATCCCCAGCAGGGACAACGACATCCGACTTTGTAGCATTAGTCAAGAGCTGTTGTAGCTCCCGGTAGAATTCGTCATTAACCGAGTCGCCACTGCAGTCAGTTGGAGCGTACACGGAGACCACAAACAAGTTGTGTCTCTCTTCGCAGTGCCTGTTGATTCTACATGAACCCCGAAGCCGAACTGCACATATTCGGCTGTTAATAGGGAACCAGTCCAGTAGTGCCGCCTCGGCCTTGTCACTTAGTACTATACCTACACCAGCCAGACCCGCTGAGGCTGCTTCTGGATCTCCAGAAAGACGCAGGTGATATCTGGCTTCGTGGTCAGTGGGGGATGACAATGTAAGCACAATGCTGGGATCTTGCAATCGGGTTTCTGAAAGGCAGCAGACATCAGTGTCTAGGGAATCTAGGGTGCGCGCTAGACCGGCTTGCTGTCCAATCTGCATGAGTGTCCGAACGTTGAAGCACGCCAGACAGAACGAGGATCGGGGACGAAGGAGAGCCATAGATTGAACTCCTTGGTCTTTGGCGCAATCAGAATCGCAGCCAGATTGTTGAGCACATGAATCGGGTAACGGAAAGTGAGGATTGTTAACAAACAAACAATTGGCATGTGATGAAGTCACGTGAAAGTGACTAGCAGAAATAGCAGCTGATGAGCAAGTTGTAATACAGTCCATGGTTTTGCGAGAGGGCGTGATACTACCCAGTTGCCCAAGCCGAAGTAGGGAGTTGACTTAGGGGACTCCACCGAGGTGGAACCTTGTCGCCGAACACTTTGCTGGAACGGGGTACACCCGAACCACCCAGCTGGCACTACAAGGAGGCAGTTCGGCAAGCCAGCCAGGTAGTTCGGCAAGCCAGCCTACCAGGAAAGTGAGGGGTGTCACATAGGCATTTGAGTGTTGATTCGTGAACACAGGCGATTACACGATTGGTTGACATTGACCTTGCCTTAACTTCCTTATTTCATTGGTTTTCTCCGGCATTTACAACTACTGTAACATAGGAAGCTTCAATTAAACGGTTACCTACCACATGTGCGCTTTCTGTCCCGCCCATCGGCTGAGGGTCATATTTAACTGATACTTATTCTCGTGAGTGCGAAAATACCACAATATCAATATTTAGCTTTATAAAATTTTGCATACTTTTTTTGCTGCATAGTAGCCGGCTGGTAGCTTACTGGAACCATGCCCATCCGTTAGCGGCAGCTCAGCTGGCTTGCATCTGTTGCGTTTCCCCCACTTTTCTTTTATGTATTGCTGCACAGTAGCTGAGGTGTTTCCCACCTCTAGCTAATGTGTATAATGTATGCGCGTGCGAAAATGGCTGTTAACCTTACCTCCAAACGAACCTCACGAACATTTGTACTACTGTTGTTCATGATGTGAAAGGTGTCTATAACTAGTTTATGTTGCTTCATACTTAAGTCTGGACAAACGCTTGTGCATATGTTATATTCGAACTGCCATTGGACACGGATCTCGCCAATTCATGTACATATATATACCGAAGGAATTCGACGAAGATTTGAATACAGCTTTTATGCGGTAAACTTAGCGCAGGTAAGCGACACGCGGGCAGACCGAAATTACGTTACCAGGACATGAACAAAGTGAGTCTATCACGAACTAATATTGATTTCAGGTGTTGGGAATCAAAGGCGGAGTTGATCAGTGCGAATGCCGTGGGCTGATCAAGAGGGCGATTGCCCAGGTCCAGAAGGCACTATTGCACGCGGAAGTGAAGCACTTTGTGGACGTTCCTATTCGATTTACTAATCCAGGCCAATAAGGCGGCGCATGTGGTACTTTTGCCTACGTGTTAGTATTCTTACATTTCAGGGCTTAGATACTGATTGAGCTCCCCGATGTGGCTGCGCCTAATGTAAATGTTGACAAGGTGCCTACCTGTCTATTATCTCGTCCATATTGGCTCCAGGAGACAGTTGGTCGCTGCTGGAGGGGATAGGATGCCCCGAGCTCGTGACGGTGCTAGGTTCAAAGAGTGATTCCATCCGGCTTGAAACGGGCTACGGCCGAGCCACCGCCTCGTGTACGTCTGGTACGCATGTTTTCCCAATTAGGCACGAATGTTTCCGTTCTACTTGTTGCAGAAGAGTGGGCCGCCTCCGTTGATGAAACGTGGCTCTTACCCTTCGGGTTTACACTGGATAAGACGTGTGTATGTGGAATTGTGGGTGGTGCAGCGCAAACCACCCAT
Organism: Dicrocoelium dendriticum; assembly: GCA_944474145.2. Taxonomy (NCBI): domain Eukaryota; kingdom Metazoa; phylum Platyhelminthes; class Trematoda; order Plagiorchiida; family Dicrocoeliidae; genus Dicrocoelium; species Dicrocoelium dendriticum. The sequence goes on from OX104064.1 coordinate 81,316,110, forward strand.
GGTGCCTCTGTAAGCAAATCTTTCACGAGAGCCCGGATAGCGATTCCAGAAGGCAGATCGTGTTGCAGGGAAACTTTAATTTGCACAGCATAAGGTTCCCTGTTTGCCTAGCTCTAAAAAACGCCGTTGTACATCGCTTGTTATGGGAACGCAGAATGTACAACACATAAGTCTCTTACGCGTTTCAATCGAAGCGCGCGCCAAGCAAAATGGCGATGCCCAGTTCAAACAATAGGTTACAACTAGCTCAACAATCTGCATCGCACTTGAGCGTTCACTAAAATAATTTTAGTTAGAATTCTACAGACCATCCGGGGAATCTCCAGACTGTCACAAGTCCTCTCCCAGAAGAGATTGTGTAAGCAATCCTTTGATCTACGTAAGGACTGTTCGTTGCAGGCCAGCCTACTGCGAGACCACGTCATGAAATCTGATGCAACTGCTGGGGGAGAACCATGCAGTCGGACCCACGTCCTCCCTACGGTGTTGAAACGGTAAAAATCTTTGTAAGTGGAACAGTTCATAAAAGTCCGAATTTCTGGCTGAGCGATGATCTCTTTGGGGTGCAGGGATCCAGCGAAATGTTCAACCAGCAGGGAGCGACCAACGGACGATGTGTAAATGGAAAGCACAATGAAAAAGCGGCGTGAGTGCGCAGTTAAACACAAAATTGTGCGAACTGCAAAACGTGCGAAGGTGTTTTTAGATTTTCTATGGGATTTGAACTTTTTTGGTTGTTTCAAAATGTTTTTCTTTTTTGTAGGTTTTGGAAAAACGGTGAACAATAAATTTATACGGGTTAAGAAGCAATACTTTACATGTCCCGTTGGGTGGTTTTGCAGGGTTATCGAAAAATAAAAGAAACAGTGGGTTATTTACGTTTAAAAGGGGGACTTATCGTTTGTTTCGCTGTAGTTCTACGATCTGTGTAGACTCACATCACAAAAATGTAACAGCAAATAAATCCAAAGTATATTCCAGAAGTGGAATGGAGATGTAGTACTAGGTAACAAAGTGTAGATGAGTAAGTGAGTCATACAAACATCTTTTAAATATGGATAGTGATGGTGCAGAAATGACCGATTCTGGAAGAGCATTCCACAGATGACACACGAGGACGGAAAATAAATTCCTGCGGCAATCCAGGCGGCTGTACTGTTCTGCCAGTTTTAGTGAGTGACCTCTCAAATTGGTATTACTGCTGAGTTGCAGTAAAGAGCGGCAAACATGGTGTGGATAGTGCAGAATTAAGTACACCATTATTAAGTCACCTCGTAAGCGGCGGTAACATCCACTGAATACCACCAGTAGTTCCAGCCTCTCCTCGTAGGGAAAATGGTGCATTTCAATAAGGTACTTTAATGCCCGACGCTAGGGCTGCTCCAATGCACTAAGGTTGTGTTTTAGCCATTAATGCTAGGCTTGACTTGCGCATTCGACATGAGGACGCACATACGCAATAAGCATTTGCCGGAAAATGGAGCGATCTACTTTTCCCAACGCCCGTCGTAACAGGCCCACTTGCTGGTTACCAGTTTTGAAGGATTTCGCGGATTGCCTGGAACAACCCAGATCATCCCGAACTAGTACGCACAAATCACGTTCGGTGGCAGCTCGCTGCAGCACATGCGTTCCGAAGCCTATAAGAGTGGTTTCTCTGGTGTGGTATGGAGAGCACCTTGCATTTACTCACATTAAATTGCAGCGAATGTTGGATGGACCACTGGTGTGCCGTGTCTAGATCACTCTGAAGCAGTCGCTGGTCAGTATTCCCCTGAATCTTGCGCCAAATCTTGAGGTCATCAACAAACAGCAGGAAGTAAGATGTCATTGAGGCACACCGCATTCAAATTGTGTGGGGACAGAGAAGGAGCTCCGAAATCTGACCACCAATTGCTGCTGAAGGAGATAGTTGGCGATCCAGCTTAGAACAGGGTCACCGATCACGTAACGCTGTAACTTGGAAAGGAGTATGCGATGATCTAGACGGTCGAATGCTTTCAAGAAGTCCAGGTAGATCACATCAACATCCTCTCCAGCGTTGGATGACTGGGTCCAGCTACTCCGTGCTATCAGCAAATTCATTGTGCACGATCGATTTCGACGGAGGCCATACTGCTCAGAAATAATAATGTTAGACCTCTCCAAATGGCCCACCAGCCCATCGGCTATGATGGATTCCGTCATTTTGGACAGTATAGGAAGAAGGAAAATTGGGCGGCAGTTTGAAACCTCGGTTCTGCTTCCACCTTTGGGAATGGGTGTTATTATTCCAAGCTTCCACATGGCAGAAACTTGATTCTTGTCTAAGCACCGCTGGAAAAATTGAGCCAGTGCTCTGCCTCTGGGCGAATACTGTCGACACCCGGGGATTTGTGCTTGCGTAGAATGGTCAGCTTCGGCAAGACAGCTTCGATGATAAAGCGGATGTGGGTGAGTGCGGGTGGCGGGGCGATAACACCTGGAGGAACTCCTGATGGTAATACGCACTGGAAGGTGGGGGCATATTGCATCCGCAGCGCGTTTGCTGCTTCCGTAGCGGTTCGTGCTGAACTTTCAGCCGTTGTGATTGGCGAAACTTCTTTCCTCACTTCCCGTAGACCATTGACGTGCTTATACAGCACTTCAGGATTGGCGCAGAAGGTTTTGCCATATTCTGCTGATGCGCGGCTTTGTCCTCTCTGAGCAGTTGAGTATAGTGGTTTCGTTCGGCTACGTAGTTATCCCAGCTTCCTAGTGTTGGGGATAATCTATACTCTTGCCACGTTGCGTTGCGTACTGCCAGCAATTTCCGAATTCTGCTCTTTACGTAAGTCCGAGTTCTGTTCTCTTCGTAAGTAACTGTTTCAGACCGTTTGCAAACTTTATATCTGAAGCATCCGTAATCAGCCGATTGAATTTGTTTACGAACTCGAGCCAGGCAACATCCGAGGGGTCATCGGCGAGTAACGACCAGGTTGTGGCACTGACGATGTGGGCTAATCAATCCTAGCATGTGATGGTTCGCGCCGTCACATGGTCCGCATCTCGGTATACTACATAGCAGACGAAGTTGAAACTAATAACTGAATGATCATTACGACCTAACGGGCAGTCTACAACAAACGCATCAATCAGGCGGCACCAAAGCGAATCAGAATCCTCCATGACCCCGCACTGTAAGTCGATTCGGTAATACAGAATTACGCCTCCTCCTTTTGTCAGTCTGTCATTCCGAATTAGTGACATGCCAGGTTGCGAAATTTCAGCGTCCGGCATTTCACTGTATAACAACTGTTCTGTGATGCCGATGATATTATATTTCTGGGAAACTTGACGATCTTTCATTTCGGCCAGCTTATTGGAGAGGCCCTGAGCATTCATGTACAAGCAGGCTAGTTTATCGGTCTCTAGTAGACCGCAAGGGGTCAAGGAATTCAGGTGTGTGAGAGTGCCGACTGATGTGAGGTCGGCCATTATTCGTTTTTTGATGAGCTACTGATACTACTTCCGTACCTTGCTCTAGCCAAGGCGCACCCCAACCCTCATGTAGATCTACTTCAGTAGCGGATAAAGGGGAAATCATGGCCGGTACGTCTGCTTTCCAAACTGGACGGTGCGAAGCATCTGCAGCCCTCAACCGAAGTTCCGATGAAAACATTTTCGATTTTTTAACAACTATGTAACACATCCGTCGTTGACTGCTTGGACTGAACCACGAGTTTTAGGACTCTCCGGCCGCATCCTCTGCAATTTAGCGAGAGAGGTAGTCTTTTGAGCGACCGCACCACAACATTATCCAAGGAAAAGGGTTCGCTGATGAATCACCATTGCTCTAAATCGTGATTTCCGGCCTCTTGACTACCGTGTGAATGGAGCTCTGGCACACCGTAGATGAAGATAGTGTTTAGGCGACCAGGCTTGCCGTGCACTTCTTTGAAGTTTCTTTTCGACTGTCGCATTCTCCATCGAACACCAGGATCGATACGTGTCCCACACGATCTAGGTTGCAGCGCGTTTGCGGAGAGCAGAACGTTTTCCGCATCAGTTGAGGATTCTAGTGTTACTCTAATAAGTCTGGTCTCGCCAAAGTGTGCAGAGTTCGGATGACGAGTAATTCGTACTAAGTTTGTGAGGTTGGCTTTTACTTTCATCAGAAAGCCCAGTGGCTCCCATTTGTTTAGATCGTTGGACAAATAACCTTGCAACGTGATAGATGCTGATTCGGGTACGTTTGAGCACACAACAGTCAAGGTACTACTGTTAGATCACCTTTTCGTTGAGCTGTGAGGTTAGGGATCGTTTGTCCTGACGTGCTACTAAGTGATCATTGCTTATTGTTTGTCCTTCTATTCAAGTTATTGGTGTTTATAAGAGGAGAGACTGAGAGAGTGGCCTCTCAGGTGAACTTTGTAGCAATCGCGGCGTGTGTGACTAACTTTCTACGGGACTTTGGCTCAACAATAGACCCCTGAGTTGCCGATGCTGTGGGTTGATTTTCAGCCGCTTTGTCCGTTTTATTTACAGGTATTATCAAGACTGTTGAGATTTGGTTACTCACACATTTCGGTTGGTGCCTGATTTTAGTTGCCACGGGCACTGTTTACCTCTCGGAGTTACGGTCAAGTTTCGTCTGCTGTTCTTCCAAAGATGGAGAAGACAACGGCGATCGGGACCAGGCTGATCGTAGTTCAGAAGCAACAATTTGTGCACCATTCCATTGGTTAAATGTCTCTAGATTTAACTGGTTTGGACTTACTTCCAGCGAGATGATCTTATTGCTCATTCGCTGCTAGGCTTCTGTTACCAACCGGTTGCATTTCTGGGCTAGGAAAAGCATACACTTGAAAAATGAGATGGTCGAACAGGTAATACAGAACCAAAGGAGATTTCGAGAGTTATTTACCTCTCGCATCTGCTGTTGAGATAGGCTAGCACACTTCAGATGGGACCACTTGGAACAGTGCGAGCAAGCGAGCCTCGTTCGACCAGCCGATTTCATGCTCCTGCCCCACAAACACCCCTAGCTTGGAACGCTTTTGGACGTGTACCTACTTGATGTTTGCCATTCGGCCTGGAACAAAAGTGCTAGCTGTACGCCGTAACGGCGCTTCGCTGTCGCGCGACCACCAACAGTCACACGCGGGCTGAGTGTACCGTGAGGAGGGCGCTATCTGAGCTGGTGGGATGCCTGATGACCTTTTCAACTTCTGTTGAAGTTGTAAAGGTCAAGTGAGCAGTCGATGGAGTTGACTTCGCTGCGGTCCCAAGGGTATGCAGTTGCACTCGTTGACAGGGCCACAAATAAATCCAAGGTCTCCGAAAGTAGCCGGAGAATATCCACCAAATTAGCACAGGTTAAAAATACACTAAAGGAAGAATATTGATGCATAATTCACACAGAAAACATGTATAAGACCGTAATCCGGAGGCAAAATAAGCATACAGAACACGGTACTTCAAAAATCCGCGGCGTCCATGGGTACAGCAAAGTTAGGGAAGGAAAATGTGGGAGGCATGCTCTATGTAAAATCGCAAACGCTAACAAAAGCTGGGAAACGTACGTGAGGTTTAATTTCCCTACCACGTCGGTTGATAGTAGGTGTGAGGTCGGTTGTGGCTGTAGGTTCCGCTGGAACGGATTGACGGGCCTGAGGTTGCGATGCTGGCTGTGACGGCGCAGGATGACGTGGTACTTGTTGCGTAGGAGGAGCATGTCTATATCATGATCAGCTTGTTGGACAGCAGTCATGGCGGCTAGGTCGATGTTGGACCCAGGAGTTAAGCTGGTCTGTTGAATCCGTGACAGCGTCCGCGACGGGATTAAGAGCACGTGAGACATGTCGTACGTCTGCCGTGAACTGAGAAACGTAGCCTAGGTGTCTAGCTTCCCGCGGAGAATACTTGTCTGTTGCGCCATTGACTGCGTAGTTCAATGACTTGTGGTCAATGAAAGCTGTAAAACGTCGACCCTCAAGATGGTGACGGAAATGTTTGATACCTAAGTAGATAGCGAGTAGATCCCTACCGAAGGTGTTGTAACACGATTCGACAGGTTGCAAACGCTTCGTAAAGGAATTTAATGTTATCCATTGATGGAGAAGTGCACTAACGGCGGTGTCGGATGCGGCGGTCGTAAAGGAAAGAAATGCTCATGGATCTGGGTAATCGAGAAGCGATAGGTTGGAGATAGGGTCTTTGAACTTCTCGAAAGCCAGCTTGACGTCATCTGGGAAGAGAAAAGAACCTTGATTACCGTTGAGCACTCGGTCATTGGTTGCATAATGTTAAATAAATAAGTAAAGAATTTATTCTCGACTATGCGAGGCACGCTCATGGAGGCATGATCAAGTATGTGCAACTGTGTTTGCGCAGGTTGGGATAAGACGTCGATAATAGCTAACCGTGCCGAGGAATCGGCAATGCTGTTTGAAGAAGCTAGGAGCAGAATGGTCCTTCAATGGCTGGATTTTGTCTGGCAGGGTTTCAATACCGGAAGCGGATATTCTGTGGCCAAGAAAGTCGATGGCGCCTTGGCCAAGTTCACATTTCTCGGGGTTGACGCAACCCCATGCTGAGTCAGTCGTTGGAAGAGTGCATCAAGGTGACGGAGATGTTCATCGTCAGAATAGTTGGCGATGGGTGTGACAGCCAAGTAAGGATAAATGCCTTCGAGTCCTCGTGTCACCTCATGAATGAAACGCTGAAAAGTTTGAGCAACGTTGCTGAGGCCGAAAGGCATTGAGGTACCCAAATAGGCCGAGCAGTGTGATTACTGCTGTTTTAGGAAGGTCGTCTGGCGCCACCCGTATCTGATGGTAGGTGCGCACTAGGTCAATTTTACTAAAGATTGACTTACCAGCTAAAGCTGAAGTCAAGTTGTACATGTGCGGGATTGGGTACTTATCCGGGACGGTAATTTTGTTGAGTGCACTGTGGTCACCACAGGGACGCCAGTCACCTGATTTCTTCGACAATATATGTGATCGTGAAGCCCATGGAATCTTGGAAGCGTGGAGTATATGCTCGAACTCCGCCTTAGCCACTTTGAACTAGGCCGGGCCAGTCTGTGAGGGCAGGCCGACCTTCAGTGCGGATGTGCTGCATGACGTTGGGCGTCACGTCGACGTCACCAATTTAGCGGGTGCCCGGATAGTGATTCCAGAAGGCAGATCGTGTTGCAGGAGAACTTTTATTTGTATAGCATATGGTCCCTGTTTGTCTAGCTATAAAAAAACAACGACATTGTACACCGCTAGCTAGGGGAACGCAGAATGCACAGCGTGACAAGGGGGTTGCGCGTTGCAATCGAAGCGAGCGCCAAACAAAATAGCGATGCTCAATTCAAGTAATGGAAGTTAGCGACCGGCTCAACAATCCATCGGTCGCTTAGGTGTACAATGAAATAATTGTATTTGGAGTTTTACGCAGGCAAACCGAGGGATCCTCAGGCTGCTGCAAATTCGGAACCCGACGCCGCCAACCAGATGTGTGTGTAAGTAGCCATGCTGACTAAATTTGTTAGTGGGACTTTGGATTTGTGACATGGGCTCATCAACGTAGGATAAGATCAAAGGAACCATTCGAAGCGGGTGACGATCGTGAAGTGCGTAGGATCCTCCAAAAATGCAGTGACGATATTAAGTGGCAAGTAACATCCGCCACGTCCCAAATTTGGTAAAGCGACATTTTTAGCTTTTTATAGAGAACACGCTCTCCAGGCGGAAACTCACCACGTCCTGGAGCGTTGCTGCGGGACCATTAGCTGGAACGGGATGGACCCGAAAAACCCAGCTGGCACCACGTGAGGGTTGTTCGGCTGGCCAGCTTGATCGGATAGACACAGCGGCAAACCACAAGCGCTGATTGCCCACAGAACGCTAGGCTTAAAAGATCGCAATTAAACGTTATCAGTGATGCAGCAAATCGTTTTCAAGGTGTAAAAATTGGAATAAAGTGCTCAACCTGTTGAAGAAAATTACAGTCCAAGAGTGCACGTTTAAATCAAAACTATGTAAAGAAATTAAATGACATAATCGAATCCGTATATTTCTGCAATAATGGTACAGCTATTGCACCCGTCGGGTGTACAGCGGTGTTGGCGCAGAATGTAAAGCATGCAGCCGCCGTAAGAGCTGTCCAAATAGGACCAAACGAGTCAGTGCCACGAATTCCATGCTCCACCTCAAATTACATTTCAGAACAGGGCAGCCGGGCCGAACGTAAGAGCAACGATGCAGTTAGGCAACCCGACACAGCGGACTGCTCCTAACGATACTTTCGTAGCACATGCTTCGTTAATGCCACAGGGTACATCCACTAACACTGAAGGATCGAAAACATACGAGTCCAATATTTCCGCCCACAATGCCGTAATACCGTCCATCGTAACGCCGCGCGCTGCCAAACTTAGTGCAGTTATGGCTAACAGTGCCGTCACAGGACCCAAGACACCATCAGTCGTCCAACCAAAGAAAGCAGCCCCACATCCCTCCAAAATGCAGAACGCAAGACAATGTCATAATTCACTGATTTAAATGCTCCGCTGTGTCTGAATCTGAGGAAAACTTCATCAAAGACAAGCTGTAGACGACCGGAAACGGTGGGACTCTGTGTCAATTAATAAAGTTCCAAGCTAAGCCGGCCGGTATGATGCACCTCATCCGTCATCCAAACTTAGTACACTACGGTGAACCTCGGTCACTGTTGCGCCCGACTGAAATCAGAAACAAGTACGGAACAGTGGAAATATATCGTAAGACCAATCAGCCGTGCATGTGTACAACGGTTTTGGTGGGTAAGCAGACAGCAGTTTGCACTGAATTTCAAGTCAATGACTTGCTTAATGAACAATGATTTATCACGGGATAAAAGCAAGTGCTTGACACGTCCCGTAGGATGGTTGAGGTGAATATGATGAAATCAAAATATGTCTGGGTCATCTATCGAACGTCTGCCGAGATGAATAGTTTGATAAGTAACATCAGTGTAAAATTAAAATAAATTATCGAGCGTAAACGTTCAGAAAGACACTGGGGTGCAGTGATCATTGAGGTAAGGAGTGAGAAAAGTAAAATATGGTCGCTCACTTAGGTCCATTTGATACATAAATCCTGTTGAAACGCATCCTTGGCGTAATCCACAGTAGGGGATTTTAGGTAACGAAATTTTGGGAGCTAAGAGCAACATCTGATCGTTTTTTGAAAACATCCAAGGTAGGAGAGGATACAACTGAGTCTGGGAGTGCGTTCCAAGGTTAGCAAACCCGAAGGGAAAAGTAATTCCGTCGACACTCTAGACGGCTGTATTGTTCCTTCTACTTTAAGCAGTTACCCCTGAGCTGCGTGTTGTGGCTAAGTTTCAGCAAATGGCAGCATACGTGGTTGGGGTCACTCAATATTTGATACGCTAATATGATATTACCGCGCGGTCTTCAATAGCGCCCGCTGAAAATTCCCAGCAACTTCAGCCTTCGGTGGTAAGAGTGATAGCGCAGACCCTGCACATTCTTTGTTGCTCTCCGTTGTGGTGTCTCTATCGCTTCTAGGTCACGCTTCAACCAAGGTTGCCAAGCTTGGATAGCGTATTCAACATGCGGGCGCACGTAGGAATTGTGCATCATTGGGAAGATTGATGGGTCAAATCTCCCGAATGCTCTTCGCAGCATGCTGACATGCTGGTTGCCTCTTTTCGCAGCTACCTCAGCGTGTTTTGAACAGTTGAGGTCGCTCTGTACGATCACACCAAAATCACGTTCCTGGAAGCTATTCTGCAATTCGTTTGTCCCAAGTGAATAGGTGTAGTTATGACTATGGCGTAATTGTACGACGCGACATTTGTCTACATTGAACGGTAGGGCGTTTTGAAGTGACCAGTTCGACACTGTGTTAAGATCGCACTGGAGCCGTTCATGGTCTTCCGGTCCCCTGATCCTTCGCCATATCTTGATATCATCAGCGAAAAATAGGAAATCGGAAGTAATTGATCTCGCCAAATCGTTAATGAACACCAAGAATAGACGAGGTCCAAGAACCGAGCCTTGTGGTATTCCACATGCCACATCGATTGCATCAGACAATGATTCTCGGACTCTCACCACTAGCCGTCGTTCTTGTAGAAAATTGTCAATCCAACTCAGGATTGGGTCGCCAATGCCGTAATTCCGAAGCTTCTGAAGGAGAATGCGATGGTTTAAGCGATCAAATGCTTTCGAAAAGTCCAGGTAGATGACATCGACCCCAACTCCATCATCAACAGCTTCAGTCCAGCTATTACGTGCAATTAATAGGTTAGTATTACACGAATGCTTTTGACGAAAGCCATGTTGCTCTGGGGCTATTAAATTGTGGCTTTCCAGGTATTCCATCAGCGCATCTGCTATGATTGATTCCATCACTTTGGATAGTACTGGAAGTAGTGTTATTGGACGGTAGTTGGCAGGATCAGTGCGGCTACCTCCTTTATGAATAGGAGTGATGACCCCTCGCTTCCATACTGGTGGAATACAATTCTCCTCTAGACATCGCTGATAGAAAATAGCCAGTGGTGCTGCTAGATCACTAGCTACTGCCTGTAGAGCCTTTGGTCGGATGTTGTCAGCTCCGGGAGAACTGTGGATACGCAAGCATAACAACTTCTTCAACACAGCTTCCGCAGTGAAGGTGATGTTTTCTAAACCAGATGGTGGAGTAGTAGAAATGAGGAGAATGTTTGTGCTCGTTACTTCCTGAAAAGTTCGGGAGTAATGAAGCCGTAGGAGATCAGCTGCTTCCATTGCTGATCGCGTGCACCCATCAGCCGTGACTAGTGCTGGAACCCCTCGCTTTACCTTTCGAAGGCCGTTAACGTGCCTGTACAGGAGTTTGTGATTCGTGCAGAATCGCTTCATTAACTTCTGCTGATGAGTGCCTTGTCTTCGCGGATCAGTTTCACACAGAAGTTACGATGGGTCACGTATGCAGTCCAGGTTTCGGCATTCGGGCAGTCCTGGTGATCTCGCCATGCCAAATCCCTCCGGGACATATGTTTACGTGTCCTGCTCCTCAGAAATGAATTACGCTTATTTTTAGGTTGGAAGGACTTCTGCTCTGATGCGTGCGCTACCAGTGTACTAAACGTCCTTGTAAATGTTTCTCAGGCAACATCTGGGGGGAATTCTGTTAAGAAAGTCCAAGATGTATCCTTAACAAGCTTAGACAACATACTGTAGTGTGTGACAGTATGCATTTTATCCTCCTCCTTTTCAGGGTACTCCGCATAGCAAATGTAGTCAAAGAGTAGAGTAGCATGGTCACCATGACCCAGTGGTGTGCTTGTAACTATCCCGCTAACCATGAGTTCTTCGTTAGTGAGCACAAGATCCAGCATCGACGGCTTTTTAGAAGTTCGAAATCTGGTGGGAGAGGTTACGTGGTTGTAAAGAGGGTGGCTAGCAATAAGCTCTTGCAAACAGGCTTTAAACTGTGTACCGTCGGTTACCGGCATTTCTATGTCGTGCACGTTAAAGTCTCCCGTGATAAGAATGTGGGTGTAGGACTTGTTCAAAGCAAACTGGAAAACGTAGTTCAGTTTGGAGTCCATTTCCGAAGTTGAGTTTGGTGGGTGATAAATCACGGCTAGTAGACATGTGTCCTTGTTTCGCAACCAAAGGCGGCACCAAAGCGAATCGGGAGCTCGGATTTCCGGGTGATCGATAACTTCACATCGGAGGTTTGTATTATAATAAAGAATCACACCGCCCCCCCTTCCGGTTTTATCGGTCCGAAGCAGTGACATACCGGGTAAATTGATCTCAGAATCGGTTATCTCAGGGTTTAACCATGTCTCTGTAGCATGCGCCAATGAACGCAGGGAAGGTAAGGAAAAATGTACACACGAATTGGTGCACACGCATGCGCTGTGCGGTTGGTCGAGGTAACACTCACCTCCCCCGCGGTTCCAACTATCCAAGCTGAAAGTGGTCGACCTGTCGGCTGTCGCGGATTGAGCTACGCATGGGGGCTTTAGTTTCCGGCATGGAATTACTCACACGCGTGACGCAGGACACTGGAGGTGGGGTGTTTGGTGCACATATTGACTCGGAATTCGATGGCCTTGGGCGTACCTGATCCAGGTGACGTCTCACTAATTTGCGGTCCTCACGCGTCTCGTCGCAATGAGGCTAAGCCTTACCGTAGTACGATAGTTTGCGTGCATCAGCGATCCATTGAGCTATGCTGGGTGGTGCTTTTGCACTTTCAGAGCCACACACCAGATTGGTCATTGGTTAGAGGCCAGACAAACTCAGCATCCTAGTCCTTCAGGTTGGGGGTTTGAATGAGGGTAGCTCCTTATTCCTTAAAACGGACTCATAGCCCAACGCCAAACCTGCTGCCTTTCGGTCAGGTTCTTGAGCCAAAGGCTTTGGATGAGAACCCTAATCGTTCTCCTGTCAAGGCCTGGGCAGCCTGACAGTATCCTGTCCACGCAATACTATAAATCTTTCGTCAAACAACATCCTGATGCTTTAGCCACCGTAGAGGGTAATCAACGGTGCCCGATCTGCTGCATCGAGCAGGGTGGATAGGAGTTTGGATGCTACTGCTCACCCTTACCGTCTTCTTATTCCCCCTCTTACACTTTCCCCCCTTATCGTCCCGTACCAAGTACACTTTTAGCCCCCTGCTTTCAAGCCCCCAATTCTTGGCCCTCCACCTTGCTTTCATATGCTATTACTTTCCAGTTTAAATGCACAGGTGAAGGTGAAGCGTCATTCCTGTCATGTGGACAAGCCCATGGCCAAGCAAGCGGTGCACCCCAGTTAATCGGCTTCCATTTGGAGCCCTCGATCCTACTTCAGATTGGCATGCTTCATTGCACGCACATCGCTGCAGATCGGTTGACAGACAGCAATTGCCCGAAAATTAGAGACCCTCTCGATCGATATCTGCTGCTTATCGGGGTCCCGCCTGCAAGACTCGAGCTCAGTGCTCACTTTGCGATCCCTTTCAAGTGCACCAGCAGCACTTTCTCATTGCGCCTATCCGGTGACAATGCAGCTTCTAGCACCGGCCAAGCCGGTGTTGCTATTGCCCTGAGTTCCTGGACTGAAGCTGCTCTGGTTGGCTGGATCCCAATCAGTAGCCGGATGTGTGCGGTCCGATTGGCTGGCTCGTTTAAAGCTTCGAAGCCGCGCGGGACTAACAGGTGTCTATTCGTCATGGCTGCCTATGCGCCCACAAACTCTAGCGATGATTCGGTAAAAGACGACTTCTACTGACAAATGACCCAACTCCTTCGCCACAGAAGTAGCACGGACACTGTTGTGCTGGCGGGCGATCTGAACGCTCAAATCGGAAAACCCTCCACTGATAAACTGCATTTGGGCGGCCAACATGGTGTAGGCTCCAGTAATGATAACGGTGAGCAGTTACTTCATTTGTGTGAAGATGCTCGCTTATTTCTAGAAAGCACTAATTTCCGACACAGCACCCGTCGGAGAGTGACTTGGCGCCCACCATCCTCGAACCAGCTATGGACGCAAATCGATCACATTGCGATAAGTTACCGATGGAGAGACTGTGTCCAGAACTGTCACTCGATTTGGAGCACATGTGTGGACACTGACCATGCACTTGTATGCGTTGACCTGTGGATGGATTTTGGCGGAGGCCCACTACGACACTATGAATGCAAAGACACTAGCCAACTGACGAAGCCAGCTGTTCTGAATGTCTATAAAAGTACGCTGCCATGCAAGTTGAGTAAGCGCTCACTGGATACAACTGAAGCCCACTGGTCTCATGTTCATCACACCATACTGGCAGCAGGCAAATCCTCATGTGGCAAATCCACTGGCCAAAATAGTCATTGGGTCTATTCGCAATCTCTGGAACTTATCGATGCTCACCGTCACATTCCGGCTGGAAGAGAACACTGAGACTCGTAGAAAACTCCGTGCTAGTCTGAAGAGGGACCGCGAATCCTGGTGGTCTCCTCGTGCAGCAGAGATGGAAATGGCCGCTGCTCTTGGTTATTCCGACTGATACAGGAAACGGGCAGCAGGAGATCTGGCGTTAGTGAAACTATACGTGACGAGAGTGGACAGCTCATCCATAACTTGTTAAAACACTTGGAGAGTTGGGCTGAGCACTTTAAAAGACAATTTAATCAGTCGAAATTGTCAGATTTCTCGCCGGCCACTGATCGCCCTGCTCCGTGGACTGTCCCTTTGAATCTGCGCTCTCAATCAGAAGTCGAACGTAAGATCACACAGTTGAAGTTAAATAAAGCCGTGATCTTCCACCAACCCTCTTCAAATTCGAGGGACCTGTTCTTACGGATGATGTACATGAGTTACTAGTGAAACTGCGAGCAGGAAACTGTCCCAACCGACTAGAGCCGCTCCGTCGTAGTCCGAATTTTCAAGGGAGGATCACGATCGGAATGCGGCAACCAATGAGAACTGTCTGATCCTCATCGCCTCCAAATTGCTTGCCTCTCTCATCCTTCACAGACTGGCTGGCACTCGTGAAAGCCAGATTCGTGAAGAGCAAGCCGGGTTCCATCGAGGTTGTGGCTGCATTGACATCTTCACTTTGCGTCAGTTGTTGGAGCACCGTCACATATGTTGCCGGCCCACCGTTGTCGTGTTCCTCGATATCAAAGGTGCATTCGATGCGGTGAATCGACGTGCCCTTTTGGAATGTCCATTCAGGTAAGGTGTACTCGATAAATAAGTGAATATTATCCGAGCATCATACGCGCGTAGCTCGGGCAGAGTGAGGGCTTACGGCAAACTGTCGCCACCCTTCAGTATCACCAGCGGCGTGAGACAAGGATGCCCGTTGTCACCTTTCCTCTTCAACTTCGCCATTGATGAAGTCATAGAAACACACACCTAGATGGTGTGGAGCTACTTCCTGGTGAGCGGCTTCTTGACTTGGAGTATGCGGACGATATTGTCCTAATCTGTGACAGCCTCCAAACATGCCAAAGTGCACTGGACCGATTAGCACTGGCTGTCAATCGTTTTGGGCTATGCTTTGCTCCATCGAAATGCAAAGTACTTCTCCAAGATTGGCAGGGACCCAACCCTGAGCTAACGCTTGGTGGTGATCTGCTAGAAGTCGTTCAGGAATTCAAGTACCTGGGCAGCTATATTTGCACCCGTGGCATTGAAGATGAGGTTACGAACCGCAGAGCAAAAGCTCGAGGTGCTTTTGCCAATCTCCGCCACCTGTGGCGCAGAGGCGACATTACTGTCGCCCTGAAAGGCAGAGTTTACAACGCAGCCGTCCGTTCTACTCTCTTATATGGTTGTGAAACCTGTCCCATCAGGTCGACTGACATGAAGAGACTCGTCACATTCGATCACCGCTGCCTTCGCAGCTTAGCTCATGTCTGGTGGGAACACCGCCTGAGCAATGAGCGTGTTCGACGTCGCGTATTTGGTGCAGGAAGAGCGAGTGAACCGCTCAGCACCATTATATCACGCACCAGGCTCCGATGGCTGGGCCACGTGTTGCGCATTCCAGCACACCGACTCCCGCGACGTGCATTGTTTGCGCGCCGGGGTTGCGGTTGGAAGAGGAGAGGAAGCCACGCGATGACTTGGTCGAGAGAGATGAAAACCCTCACTTCGAAGTTAGTGCCGGTTGGTGCATCCCGACTGCCTGGCTGGGGTCCTAAGGACGGTGAACACGTTTGGTTGGACACACTTGCTGATATGGCTAGGAGCCGGCACCAATGGCGTTTGTGTTGTGATTTCCTTTGCCCATCCCCCTCCTGTTTAGTATCCCCCTCCACCCACGATCTCAATATTTAACCTTATATAAGTTTGCATGGTAATTTTTTGCTACATAGTAGCCGGCTGGTAGCTTGCCGGAACGATTCCTATCCGTTACCGGTAGCTCAGCTGGCTTGCATCAGTTGCATTTTTTCTCCTTTTTTATGTATTGCGGCACAGTAGCTGAGGTGTTTCCCACCTCTAGCTAACGTGTATAATGATGATGATGATTCCTCTATGATCTCTCTGTTAGCTGTCTTCACAACAGCTGACTACTATCCGGATTCTCTGTAGGCAAACGTACGTAGATTGGGTCTGAAACTTTTACGAGCCTGTCTTTACTACGAGCAACAAATGTTCTTTCACTCCTTCTTGTCGAGGATTTCAGATCCTATAGTACCGTGCAATAAATCTAGTCTCGTAGACAAACGACTGAACATTAGCACTATAGGACTTCTATCGCCGGTATCGTTCACCATATTTCGGTGGGCAAAGAGAGCACGATTCAGGCGCACATGCAGTGGTGCACTCGTTTGTTTAAGCAGCATATTTTTCAGCCAAACTGTTTGAAGATGGATGCTAAGGGGCAGTAGCTATGTGCCTATATCCATTTGAAGCGAGCAATGCGGAAAATTCAACGCTGATAAACGCGGATCCGTCGTAGGACACGTGTTTCGGAAGGTCCAAATGCACCGAATTTAGTGCGTAGTTTTGATTATTGTGTTGGTCGATGTCACTATGACAAGAATGTGGGCGTCAATTTACTTAGAATGAGCGTCAACGATTAACGGGATCATCTAACTTCCAAATTGATCGAAAAAGTATGTGTACACGTTTCCAGCGCGTTTCTGGCCGTTTCCAAGACTGCATCGGCACCCAAGGGGCAGCGTTTCGAGTTTCCTAACAAAGCACGGAACGCCCAACTTTGGCCGCAATATCACCATCTAATTCGGGCCACCATACATAGAAACAAGAAAGTGCTTTCATTTTAAATAAATAAATAAACTTTTATTCTCGGCTAAGCGAGGCACGCCTGCACAGGCATGATCATGGTAAGAGTGCAACAGGTGATCAAGGAATGTACAATAGGATTGTCATAGGAGTGTCATATATGTTGATACATGAATGTATTTATGTGTGCGTGTAGGCGTGGGTAGCTGTGTTGCTTGGCTTTGTAAAGGTTTTGCTGCTTTTACTTGTGTCTGAACGTGTCACCAATGCTAAAGGGATGTTTGACGTCCGTGGATTTGCAATGATTGAACGGATGAACATTAAGTTGCTGGTGTACAATGCTTTGCCATTATGAAGCATCGTGAAGTTCTTCCAGGAAGGTTGATCGTAATCTTTTAAGGATCATGACGCGTGCATTTCACAGCAAACATCCGTTTTGGAGACTGATTTCAGTCATCCTATTGCGAAAAGCTGTGCAGGTGTTTTCGCACTCTCCAACCTGCACGTAACGCTGTACATGCGCTAATAACGAGTCTCTGTTGGTCTCCTGACGTATAGCTGTGGATGTGACAGGCACTTTGTTGAACAACTGAATTAGATTGTCAAGCTCTTACGGTTTAAATTCCTCCAAAGGCACATCCGGTAGAGGAAATTTACTAAGAACATCGGCAGTAGCATTCTGTCGGTCAGGGATATACTGCACTTGGTATGCGTAAGCGGATTATTTTGGGTGAGGTCATTAGTTGAAGTGTTTTTCAGCCCGCAGCCTAGATGTGACGACCTTGTCTCGTAATCTTGCGGCGCGGGTTCCAATTCACGTAGGGGTGGGCGTCCTCGCGGTATACTCAGCCCGCGTGCGACTAGTGGTAGTCGCACGGCATCGAAGCGCCGTTACAGCGCTGACACATTATTAGTATTTTATTAGTCTCAGGAGCGAGATAAGGGGCTTGCGGTCTGCGCGAATCACGAAACTCTGGCCGAAAAAGTATTAGTGGAACCAGTTGGTACCGAAAATAACAGCAGCTGCCTCGCGACCGAGCTGAGAATAGTTCCTTTCGGCTGCAGTTAAGGTTCGTGAAACGTAACAGATCTCTGCTAACCATGCGGTAGTTTGTGTAGCAAAACAGCCACAAGGCCGTAATAAAAAGCATCACAGGCGAGCACAATCGGCTTCCGTGGATCATAATCTATAAGCACATCAGCTGATGCCAAGTTTCTTTAACACGATGAAAGCATTCTCGCGAAACGTGTGCCATTACCACGGTTGATTCTTGAGTAAAAGATGATGAAGCGGATGCAAATGGGTTTATGCTGATGGTATGAACCGAGAGAACTAAGTGATTGTTCCTAGGGAAGATCGTAGTACGCTCATATTTTTGAGAGCTACGGCTTTAAGCAACGCTCTTGTTTTTCTTCCAACGGATACAACCTCGCTTGACAGTTTATAACCAATGTATCGCACAGTTGATACAAGAAACTCACACTTCTCTTTTCAGTCTGATAGCCTTTTAAGAACTACATCCAGATTGTGCAGATGTTCAGCAGTGGTTCGCCCTGTAACTAGGATATCATTCAGATAGGCACGTGTGTATGTTTTCGCCAGTGAGTTAATAATCCGTTGAAATATAGCCGGTGCAGAGCTTATTCCGGACGACATACGTGTGTAACAGAATAACCTAATATGAGTACTTATGGTTGTGTAAGTCGGTGATTGTTCGTCGAGCTCACTCTGTTAGTATGCATGACTCATGTCCAATTTTGTAAAAACCTCACCACCAGAAAGTGACGCGTAAATATCTTCTATCCTTGGCAGCGAGTATCGGTCAAGCCTTAGTGCCTGATTGACCGTAACTTTGTAGTCTCCACAGGTGTGTACCGTTCCGTCACTCTTTAACACGGACACAATGGTTGCTACGCAGTCTGAGTACCGAACGGGTTCAATCGTACCTTCTTCCTGGAGGCAGAGTGGTTCCGCTTCGACTTTGCCCCGAAGTGCATAAAGCACAGTGCGCGCCTTCTAAAATTTTCACTTTGGTTTAAGTATTAGTTGTGCACTGTAATTCTTTAACTTCCTAGGCGTGGTTTGGTCGAACAAGACTGTGTCTTGACAAAATATCGGATATTTGCAGATGAGCTTCAACTGTTGACGTCCGATATGGTGTTAGGCTGACATTTGATGCAGTCGCGACCAAGCATGGTTGGACCTGGCCAGTCAGATACATACACGCACATTTGGCTGGTAGAATTGCGGTAAGAGATACGTGCAACAAAAGTTCCGACGATATTTATCGTCTGTCCGATGTAAGATCGCACTTGTATTTTTGGGTGGGTTCAGTTTTGGCATCCGATCGTATCAACGTAACTGCTAAACCAGTACCAAATTCAAAAATCACGGACTGATTGTTTACTTGCAAAGATACCACAAAGGGTTTTTTCGCCGACACACTGCGAAGAAAAACAGTTGTGGTGTTGATCCAGTTCTGATTCAACTCCTCAGTCGTGTGATCTGTCGTTTCGTGTTTGACCCTCGTGGAGGCATTTCGTTTGGAAAGGCATACATAGATTTGAATGCGGCCCTTCTTCTCACAAAATTTACACAATATGTAAAAGTGCTGACAGTGACTCGGAGTCGATTGATGCTCACCACAACGGAAATCTCTGTGTTGTGCGACGTGAGGCAATGTACGGTCACGATTAATTTTGGGAACTTTGATAATATCCCGTGATAAAGCCTGGTCCGCCGAGGCAAATGCCGCGAGTTCCCGAACGAGGTTGGCATGTTGGCGAATTATCTCGCAAGTTTGCTCCCAAGTCATAAGCTTTTCATCTCCTGGTAGCAATCGCTCTAGTGCTTAATCATCAAGGATACCAACAAGTAATGTTTGGACGAGCATTGCTTCTTCGAAATGATTCGGTGGGAAACTATTGTGTACATAGTCTGAGAGGGCCGTATGGAGACTAGATATATTCGTTCACATTCCCTCGGCTGTTGTCTCATCGTGTTAAACCCGTGGCGCACCGTAAACACATGTTTCTGTTCACCAAACAGTTGATCGAAAGAGGAAAACACAGTCGGTAGGTTTTGTTTTATGTGTAGTAACAAACAATCGAAGTGTCTATGACCCTCATGGGAGAGGTGATGGCGCAGTAACTTGATTTTCGCAGCATCACCAAGATTATTCTTGCAGCCAAGTAGAACAAAATAATCAATGTAATTGGTAAAAGTAGTTTTCCACTGCATCCATTGCTGCGTGCTGGGTCTCTCAGTGGAGTAGTTCCAAAATGCTATAAGTTCCAGAGTCGTATTAGCCACCAGTAGTCCAATTAATTCCGTCGCCAAATGTTACGCCCGAGTGAAGCCAGAAACAATTACGGAGCATGGAGGTATATCATCAAACCAATCAGTCATGCTTGTGTACAGTTGTTTGGTGGTTAAGCAGACAGCAGTATACGCTGAGTTCCAAATCGGTGTCTTGATTAGGTAGCACGGACCAATGAGCATTTAGCAAAATCGTTCGTTCAGCCTTAGAGAAAAGTTGGAAGAAGACGAAGATGTGAGCGAGATATACGTTCATTGTCGAAACGTAAAATCCTGCTAGCCAAAAGCCACCGTAAATAGGGAGATGTATGGTTGTCAAGGCAGACGCCGTGAGCCACTCTTCGAAGCTGAAAGCCGGATGCGCGCGAAGTGCGATTCGTCTGCTTGACTCAAACACACGCTGTCACCGTTTCAACAGGCAAGCTATGTTGCCTAGGTACAAGATGAAACTACATTTTTATGAAATGTTACACATTGTAGCTAGACAAACTGGGGAATCACTAGGTCGCTACAAGCGCAGTGAATGTAGGAAACGAATCGCATACATGTATTGTTGCGCACGCATGCACTGCGCGGTCAGCCGGAATAACATTTATGGCGCATCAGTTACTCCAGGTAACGCTTCAGATGATTCAGATGCAATTCCTTTTGTCAGCCGCTCGTCTTCGGAAAACTCCATGCACTGTTCGTATATTTTCTGATGTTCTTTGGAGCGAAGGTCACACGCAAAAAATCCAGATGACTACCGTAAACAAAAGGACGTAGAATCGATCCTTGCCCACGATATCTCAGTTTCAGACTTCAATCGAGATGTAGGCCAAAGCACATGACTGAGATGAATGGCGCTTCATTTGTTCTCTCACTCGAAAACGTGATCGCCAATTCGACACAAAGCTGACCATTCTCACCTAACCACAAAGGGAATGGTCCCCCAATGATGAAAGAAAAATTGCAATCCCAACCGATGGCAGAAAAGGCGATCGAAATGTCGCATAAAATGCGCAGAATGCTGCCATCCGAAATACGTATGAAGGCAATGGTCACCCGTCCACAAATAAACAGGATAACAATGAACAAGCGGTCCGCCAGTGCAACCCCATCACCATGCAACTCAGAACCGGGACACCATCAAAACATCCAGGCAGCTGAAGGAGGGCAAGGTTATCATCCACTTGCTGACAATGAGTGGCTTAAGGGCCTATGTCGGTGGTCCTACAAAAAATACGAACGCAGCCGACCTCGTAAGGCTCGGCATAGACAGACCCTCACCCGAAAGCAGCATTCACAAACACGCTTATAACTTTTGGGGCCATCATCCGTCTGTATCCCAACGCAAGGTCTTCTTAGTAAGTTAATCAAACTTCATTTTCGTCAGTCTCCACTCCTCGGAACATATTCATGGTCGCGGAAACACGGCTAAACACGGAGATCGTCGATGCTGAGATGGCTCTAACCGACATAATCTCCCTAAGAAACGATCGATCTAGCAGAGGAAGTGAAGTGCTCCTGTATTGCTTATCTGACCTGCATGTTGATATCATCGACGATCCATATACGCGTTGTCGATCCTCTTTGGGGCCATCTGCACTTTAGACGTAGTGAGGTGTTTACTAGCAATAGTTTACCGGCCTCCAATGACCACCCTGGAAATGGATCACCGCCCAGCTTCTGTGATGAAGCGTGTCCTGATACGATCACACAGTCAAGTATTTCTGGTGGGGCTCCAAGCTGCACGCAATCAAAGTTCCAGCATCGCTCATCGAACAATTCAAGACTGATTTGCAAGTGCTTAATGCAGATTTACCTCTGTACAAACGTGTCATCTCTACCACGCGATTCAGGATGGGTGACGGACCAATTGTTTTTGACTTCGTGATCCCCACCGAATAACAAATGGTCGATACCGTAACCATAGATGCACCACTTAGCCGTAGCGATCAGGTAACGCTGCTGTTTCGTTACACCTGCTACGCGGAACACATCAGTGAGAACAACAACGAAGCTACGTTCGTCGTCACCCATTACGAGATCCCGTCCGACCTCGTACAAGAAATTGACTAGTCCTTAGCCGACCATCGTCCGAAGTCGCCTGGATGGTGTTTGTCACCGTTGCAACACCGTCGCTTTGACACTGCGCTCTTAGAGGGAACAACGATTCGGCTCTTGTGGATCAAACCCGCATAGACAAGTAACTGATCTGGTTGGCACAAACGAACCCCGAGTGACGTGGTTGGCCAACGGTTCAACCTCACTGTACCGAGAGTGACTCAGACAACGCGCTGCTACTCGCGACCTCGGGAAAGGACGAAGACAATAGCCTTCCGCGAAGTGTTTACCGTGAAGCAAGACAGGCGAAGACAAAGATTACAGGGCAGATCGACACGGTTTTTTGTCAGATATTAATACCTCGGGTTTCCTCGTTATCGGAAGGGCGGCATAATTGTCACTTGGCACTGGAATGAAGGTGGTAAATAAGGTGATGTAAATACCACCCGATAACTGACAGTGAGTGCATTTCCCGCTGTCAAGTCAACCTTTGTGCACTTCTAGCCTTGCGCCACCATACAGCTGGCAGACAAAACCAGGCTCTACTCAGTAAGCAGTGACCGGGAATACGTAGTGCGTGCCAAAGCCAACGCTACTTACTCAGTGCTAACTGTTGTTCTAAGGAACTAGGTTGGGATCATTGCCTGGCAATCGCCTACACACATCATTGTTGTGGACAAGCTGGTGCCACTCGACACTAACAGTGCTCCGCAGACAGCGATGATCAGACTTGAAGGCGCCTCAGATCTTTAGACCGAAGGGCCGTCTCACTTCATAGAGTAGGACGGCGCCACTGTGGCCTTGTAAGTACGGCCTTTCATTGGATCATTGGTTTGTACAGAACAGAAAAGAAATCCTCTGTCAGCCCCATCAATTCCCGCTCACTGCAGGGATCATGTGAGTTGATGCGGCAGGGTTCCACTATGGAGTGCTGCGGTCACAGTCAACACAGTAAAATCCATTCTTATCCAGCAAATGAATGTCCGGAAATCGCTTGAAACACTGCACTGTTTGTGCACTGACGACTAGCTCAGGTAAACTGTTCATCATTCACCACCCGGGTTGACAAGTGACATTGCAGTGAACCCGAAGTCTCGTTGGTTTAAACAGCTGCATATAGTGACCTCGTGTCGAATTATCCGCACAAAGACGAAAGAACATCATCATCATCATTATACACGCTAGCTAGAGGTGGGAAACACCTCAGATACTGTGCCGCAATACATAAAAGAAAAAAAAATGCAACAGGTGCAAGCCAGTTGAGTTACCGGTAACGGATGGGCACCGTTCCGGTAAGCTACCAGCCGGATACTATGCAGCAAAAAAAGTTATTATGCAAACTTATATAAGGTTAAATATTGAGATCGTGGGTGGAGGGGGAGGCTGAGGGATGGGGTGGGACAAAGAAACTCACAGCAGGAACGCCACTGAGGTCGGCTCCTAACCATATCAGTAAGTGTATTCAGCCAAACGTGTTCACCGTCCTTCGGACCCCAACCAGGGAGCCGAGACGCTCCAACCGAGGCCAGCTTTGAAATGAGGGCCTTCATTCCTCTCGACTGTCGTCGCTTGGCCACCCCTCCTCTTCTTCCATCCACACCCCGGCACGCAAACAACGCACATTGCGGGAGTCGGTGGGTTGGCATGCGTAACACGTGGCCGAGCAATCGAAGCCTGGTGCGGGAAATAACAGTGCTGAGCAGTTCTTTTCCTTTTCCTGTGCCGTAAACAAGGCGCCGAACACGCTCGTTGCTCACGCGGTGTTCCCAGCAGATGTGAGCTAAATTGCGAAGGCACCGTTGTTCGAACCTAACTAGCCTTTTAATGTCCGTTGATCTAAGGTGGCAGGTTTCAAAACCGTACAGACGGAGGAACTCTTGTACCTCATTCCCCATGCCACTTCAGAGAATACGTTACGTGTAAATCAAGTCACCGCGGTGACGACGATACTCCAGGCTGTTATGAGGACCCAACGTCCCCACAATGATTACAAGCTTAAACCACGGAAGGCAATAAAACTCGATTCAGACAAGTGCACATGTTTCGATCAGCTTTCCGACTCGTGAGACATTCACCTTTCGATTAGCCTTTATACCTCAGAAAATATTCCTGTTTCCGGCCAACGTCCTTTTAATCATAAAACATTCAGCCTCTTTTTTACCTAAGAAACATTTAGTTGTCCAATCCAGCCTCCGCATCCACCAACATTCACTAGTCAACAAGTTCCGTTGGCATATTTGCATAGTACCAATTCAGTTGTTTCCAGGGTTTGCTTACGCAAATCATTGGCGGCATCGAGGTATAAAAGAAACGCTGGACTGCGCTGTAATCGCCCTGAGCCTGGCCGGTAAGTACCTACGCGAAAGTCCTATCCTTTTGTTTTGTTCTCTCTGGTTTGGGGAGCTGCGTGTGAAATTGCGTTTGGTCTACGAGCCCGTTCAACTCGCGCGTAGTAACCGTGTTGCGCCTAAGTCTCACGGGTCGTACAACTTCGAATTTTGTCCGTTACTTTGTCGTGCGTAAAATAGTTCCAAGCCACATTCGTTCGGCCGACTAGGAGAGTTGATACCAGATCGTCAGAGCGTGGCGTAACCAAGAGGCAGTTATAACACAGGGAGAACAAGTTGATCCTTTGAAGGCGATGAGAGTAAGACAGGTTCAATAGTGTCGTGAGGAATTTTGATCCTCGCTGCTGAATATTCTCTATCATTACGCATTTGGCTTTTGTGAGAGGAAAGGATGTTGGCAATCCGTTCGCAGGAATTGATCGAACATGAGAACTGAACAAAAGTCGGAATATCTCCGGAGTCATCTGGGAAAAAGATCTCAAACGGAGGGAAACCTCTTTCTGTCGTCAGAGATGTCACAAACCAAAAAGGCAGTTCTGGTTTTTGCAATATGTGAATTGACTTCAGTTATTATGTGCCCATTATTACTGACGCAGCTGATGAAATAAGTGAATTAGTCAACTACCTCGCTATCTAGGGTCAGGGGATCATCAAGTGGCTGCTGGTCCTGCAACAACACTGCACTTTGAAGTGCGAAGCGCATAGTAATACCAATAGGACCACTATAGAACGGCTATATGGATTGATCGGACTGCCCCAACATTGTTAAACAGCGAGACGATATCGTCCGCATAATCAATATCAACTAGACTTTCATCAGTCAGGACCACAACGCCTGCATCGTGAGATTCCCCAAGGGAACACTCCATGATGGAGCCCACGACGAAATTGAACAAAAATGGGGAAATCGGACAACCCTGACGAACACCACTGGTTGTCGCAAAACTATCAGACAGGTCACTGTAGACCGTGACGTGGCCTGTGGTGTCCGAATAGAGAGCACGTAAAATGCTCACATATTTCATAAGAACACATTTCCGCGCAAGTATTTCGAACAGAATGCAACGACTGAATAGAACGCACTCATGAAATCGGGGAACACAGCTATTGTCAGTCTGCAGTATACGTGGCGTTGCGGTAGCACCTGCCGCAGAGTGGATATGTGGTCCGTACAGCCACGTACAAGGCGGAAACCTGCCTACTCTTCCCTAATCCATGATCCTCGTTCCACAGTGAAGCGACGAACGAGAACTGAGGTCGGTAGTTTTGTCACGAATGGCGTTACGCTAATATCCCTGTGGTTAGCAGTCGGTCCGACTGCCCTTCTTGTATATGGCCACTATAATCGATTCACTCCAGCCATACATGTTCAAACAGACAAGTCAGTGCTTTGCAGAGAACCTCACTTCCATCCTTAAATAATGCAGGTGGGAAGGAATCAGCGCCAGCAGCACGAAAATGATTGAAGGCTGTGATCGCGTTTCGGACCTCACCCCCCCCCCCAATGGAGCCTCTAAATTAACCGTCCAAGACTCACCATGCATTACCTGTGTGGGAAGAAGTCCGGAAACAGGGGGCCAACTGAACTGATCTTGAAAGTGTTCTGCCCAACGAGCCATACGGCGCTCCTTATTGTGAATCAAAGCACCCGCACTATCTCTGATTGTCTCACTGCCGTCTGGTTACCCGGGACAATTGGTGCGCATCAGCTGGAAGAGTTTGCGGTAATTACCTAATACCCCTGATCCTCCATTTCTTGAGCCCGACTGGTTCAACAGGCTTCCTTAATAGCACGCACGCTCCGCTTTAGTTCGCACCTAATAGTCCGTCTGGTCACATTGTGCTCAGAGCCAGCTGGAAGTTTTTTCCGGACCCCAACGGGTTCATTGACTTCTCGTATATCCAGTGACTGGTGCGGTGATGACTGATAGTATCACAATCAGATGCTCCTGCGTCGTGCATGGTGGCCGAGATCATATTCCACCGAAGCTCAGTGTTATTAGAAAAAGACAGCGAAAGTTCGGTACGCAGTGCGTCTAGATAGGCTTGCCTGACCGAGGGCTGAGACAATTTCTCAGTTGCCAATCGGGGGAGACGATTGGAGCGCCTCCTCGTAAAGTTCACTGAAAAGTGACAGCGTACCGAGGCATAATCAGAGTCGAGGCAAGTATTCGAGAACGAGCGGCAATCCAGGATAGAACCACGCCACCTGTAAATTATGGCAATGTGTTCTATTTCCGTCCGTCAGTGGCCAGCTACATGAGGATACCAAGTGCCCAATGTCTCAAAGCAGTGCTACTAACAAACAGCTGGTGCCTCGCACCAGAGGTGTAGATTAGGGGAGGCGTGGTGGCGGCCCGTCCCGGGCTGTATGCGACAGGGAGCAGCATATACAGTACCGTCCAGTTTTCGATACCAAGTGTAAGGAACAAATTATCCGGATAAGCTGAGGGTTGAATATCACAACATTACTTCGTATGGCCAACAACACATTTGCGCCACGTGTCATACCCGTACCAACATTCTTCACAGTGATCCATTGACTTGTCCTATTGTGGTCACGTGCACCAAATTTACCTCAGGGTCCCAATTATCATCCACTTCAACGAAAACGAATATGCACTTTAGTCTATATGGCCTTCACGCGCCTATTATGCCCACTCTCAGGGCGAAAATTTTACCACGGCCCCGGGGCGGCAAAAACAGTTGCAAAGCCACTGCTCCGCGAGCAACCAATAGCGAGAAGACAAGCTGGGTGCAGTTAATTCAACAATTGTACGAGGGTCATTGATCTTAGTTTCGGATACGCAACACGTCAATACCCAGTGTGTCCGAAGTGCGTGCAAGTGCAGTCTGTTGACCTATCTAGAGTGCGAACGTCGAACACCGCCAGGGAAATGGGAAGGGTAGACTTATAAGGGACTGTTGCCGATAGGCGTCCAGTGGGCGATGCAGGACGGTAGCTTTAGATGGTTCGAATCCAGTGACATTACAGCTGCAGTCAATTAAGTTGGGAACTACAGAAGGTAGGTTGGTAATGAAGGTTAGGAGAGGAGAAAAAGAAAAAATGGAAGAGAACGAAGGGAGGCGCCTGTGGTAGAATGTTTTCCCTATTCCACATTGCTGTATGCAGTAGATAACGGCAACCTTTGGTAATCGCGAAGCACGAAGCAGTTAGACTTTTGGGAAAGTGTCATGCTAATATGTGGGCTATGATACTATCACGGCTCACAGAACTTGACAGAAGAATGAAGCGTCCTCAACCAAAGAATCTGGTTCAAAAGCCTATTCGCAAGGCAGCTGATAGTTCGCAATCATTTAATTTTACAGAAATGGACACAAGCCCATTTGTAAACACCCAAGCTGGAGGAACAGAAGACTGAGTTGATCTGACCTCTAACCATTGACCAATCTGTAGGAGTAGCTCTCAAGGGACCAGAGACACCACTCAGTATAGCACAATGGACAGAAGAGATACGCAAACCGTCGTAGCATATTAAGGCCCGTAGCCGTAGTCTGCCCTGTAATCTGACGGCGACGGTTCGAGCCTGCGTAGGAGTAGAGCGACCCTCGCAGTATCATTAACACAAGTGCGAACGGTGGTGGTTGTGCAAGAACGAAGCGCCAGTATTGCGGTCCGGCGTACTGCTGAGGCCTACTTGCATGGACCGATTGCCTAGTAACCCCGACAAATGTTATGTTCTACCTATTGGAGCGCCTGAACCATTCGGCGCTTGCCACATTGGTGGCACTTTACTCAAAAACGCAACTGGTGAGTGAGCCCTCAGCGTAATCGTGTTTCCAGACCTATGGTCAACTCAGGACACCTTGGAAGAGATCGCCTTCGCCTACAGAATGTTCCATGCCACGCGAAGTAGCTACTGTCGTCTGACCACGATGCTCTTCCGAGTCCTCTTCAACCCGTATGTTCGTCCGATTTTTGAATACGGTTTTCCTACCTCTTATTCTCACCAAGCTCGAATGTAACATGATCGAGAAGGTCCACCGGTGCAGTTCTAGATGTTCCTGGTTTGGGTGTCCTACCCTACCACATCCGACTCTAACACCTGAACCTGCTATCTCTGGATTACAGCCGCCGCCGTGGAGATCTTATCCTTAGTCGACGTATTCTTGAGGATCTAAGGAGAGATACAGTTCTTTCAGCTCAACGCTGGAACTCTAACTAGAGAGCACTTCGATTTGACGCTCGCAAATTGCAGCCTCGAATCTACTCTGTCTCTCCTTAGTCTCTTTTGATCGCTTTTCAGTTCATTTGCCTTTTAATTTCTCGTAATAAATTCCTCTTTAGACTTTGTATTAATCTCTCACTGTTCACCTAGATTACAATTTAACGCTTCCTTTTCTTATTGCATGTGCTGATTTGGCTCATACAAGTGGCCAACCATTCACTGAATTCGAACGCGGATCAGAGACGCGTTGAGGATGGAACGACCTAGATACTCTTCTTTTGTTCCTACCCTAAGTGAATCTGAGAAACGTAAGGCTCCAAATGCGGACCAATCCTGCCCTATCCACCCTAGTAGTGAATGGCTGGAATCGCCCTCCGGGGCTCGTCGTTGTTGCGCAAACGTAGATGTTTCAAAATGTTGATAGATTCTCACCGAATATGTCAGGATCTTGCTGTTTCTACTGCTGTTGTGACGGCGTTCTGCGGAGCTCCGTCTCGAAACGATTAAGTCACCCTTACAATGACCGGGAAGTTCTAAAGTTGACTGGATCTCCTTTCTGCTCTCTACTATCCAATAATCTATGCTGGATACTTCTATACAACTAATGGGCGCGCGGGCCACCGTCTAAGTGCACTCTCCTACAAAATTCAAGTCAAGTCAGGAATGTGTTTAATGCACCCCTGAGTGGCGAATATGCAGCTCCTGATTGCGAAATTTCGTCTAACACTTATCCGGTTTGAGCTGCCTGCAGACAACTCAATGGCTACAGCTTGATATGTACCGGTTAGCCACGAGTAATATCTATAAACGGGACTATACACAAGTCAGACCGGGCTCCCAATCCGTTGAGCTACCACTGTGGTACAGAACAATTGAGACATTGGGGCCGAGAATGCCAGAAGCAAAACACGGTGAAAAATTTATCAGCGAATGTAGCAGAGCTATACAATAGTCATGTAGAAGCTGCATCCGCGAGGAGGTTCGAAACTGTGGGACACCTACAATGCAATGGAGAAACCGTGTCATGTACATCAGACCATAATTGAGATCACTGACTCGTAGTAGCAAATAGTCATCACACTCAGCGAGAAATTCAGAAGCAAAGCATCGAATTCAAAACTCACCTTAAACGAACACAGAAAACTGGCGTATCCGGATGGAAACAGGTGCACACCTAAATGAGAGGCTAGATTAGTCATCTTTAAGGGAAATTGAAGACAGAATACGAAATGCGCTCAGAGATCTTGGTGAAAATCATAACTCAATAACGTTTATCATCACGAAGAAGAGAAAACCGTAATTCTCAAAACTCACAGCTGAAATACGGCGATGATCATGAACGTTCCATATGGATACTGATGCTGCCCCATTGGAACCAGGCAGCATCCTATGGGCAATGTAGGAGTTCTAGAGCGCTTTATTGCATCCTGTTTCAGGGTGCTGCAAGTCTATTCAGAGCACCTCAACTTTCTTCGCCTGACGAGCATCCTGCTCTTTGTACCCGCAAGCGAAATGGATATCACGGCACCGATGTTTCACTGGACATCGCTGCATCGAGAATTGCAATACATGGCAGTGAACCGGAGCCGACATCCCGCATTGAGTACCTGAGTGTACAGAACAACAGTGATACTTCACTTAGATAAACAGAAGAATCAGTTGATGGAGAAGATCCATAAAATGTAAAGCAGAAGGGAGAGTTAACGCCTATGACACTAAAAAGACAAACGATGGAGCACACCAGTAACTTATTTAACAGCACCTCCTAAGGAAGCACGAGGCGAGTGGACACTGGAAAGGCGGACAAGATGCACGCAACCTACAACTTATCAACAAATAAACAAACTTTTCGTGCCTGGCAACAGATGCCTGAAGTCGCTTTGAAGCCATCTTATTCCTGTAAAAATGTATGGCAATTACAATGCTTACTGGAAACTTCGATGGTAGTTTTGTCAAGTCCCAGTCCAGTCGGGACCGACAGCTTTCGTGGCAACGTGACTTTTTGAGTTTGCACATTACGGTTTGCTTTTAAAGGTCAGTTCAGAAACACTGTTTACATATATCGTTAAAACTATAGGCAATTGTTCATTTGTAAGTGCTTGAAATCATCTCGTATCATCATTTTTCCGGATTAGGACGTGCTCACCAATGGCAAGTCATTGATTTCGCGATAATCCACCGGCTATTTTCTGTGTCTGCTAACTCGCTTTTTACCGTGTAGTAAACAGTTGTTGTCTCTGTTGATTTCCCTGTAGGTTACAGCTCGTCGGTTTTCTCAGGTTGCTTCATATTGTATCCGTTTGAAATTGCCATGTCAATTGCACAGAATCCCGGCACTATTTTAATCTCGACTGCATTAAACACCGAATCTATTGGACTTTCCAGAGCCCGTGATGGTCGATTCTGGTCGCGCACAGTACGACACATGGAACCGCCGGTGACATGAGTTTCGTAACGGCTCGAATTTAGATTAGTATTCACTACTGTCGCTCAGCCATATGTTGGGTTACTGACAGCTGTAGCCACAAGTCTGGGCGTCCTGTTGTCGCTATGAGGACTTAAGAAACCTCATACCGGTAAACGGGTGAGAGTGGTAACTTCCACTATCCCTCTACCGAAAAAAGATTGCTATATGAAGATATGTCGGGTTTCTATCGAGGAAATGGAATCAGTAAATTCCGTTACGGCGCAGCCGAAACCGTATTTTGATAGCGTCAATAAACGAAACAGTGTAAACACAAACAGCCCGTTGTTGCATGCCATTAAGTGAATAATCGTGCACATGGCTTTGGCTTAAAAGCCTACTCGCAAGGCAGCTGATAGTTCGCAATCATTTAATTTTACAGAAATGGACACCAGCCCATTTGTAAACACCCAAGCTGGAGGAACAGAAGACTGAGTTGATCTGACCTCTAACCATTGACCAATCTGTAGGAGTAGCTCCCAAGGGACCAGAGACACCACTCAGTATAGCACAATGGACAGAAGAGATACGCAAACCGTCGTAGCATATTAAGGCCCGTAGCCGTAGTCTGCCCTGTAATCTGACGGCGACGGTTCGAGCCTGCGTAGGAGTAGAGCGACCCTCGCAGTATCATTAACACAAGTGCGAACGGTGGTGGTTGTGCAAGAACGAAGCGCCAGTATTGCGGTCCGGCGTACTGCTGAGGCCTACTTGCATGGACCGATTGCCTAGTAACCCCGACAAATGTTATGTTCTACCTATTGGAGCGCCTGAACCATTCGGCGCTTGCCACATTGGTGGCACTTTACTCAAAAATGCAACTGGTGAGTGAGCCCTCAGCGTAATCGTGTTTCCAGACCTATGGTCAACTCAGGACACCTTGGAAGAGATCGCCTTCGCCTACAGAATGTTCCATGCCACGCGAAGTAGCTACTGTCGTCTGATCACGATGCTCTTCCGAGTCCTCTTCAACCCGTATGTTCGTCCGATTTTTGAATACGGTTTTCCTACCTCTTATTCTCACCAAGCTCGAATGTAACATGATCGAGAAGGTCCACCGGTGCAGTTCTAGATGTTCCTGGTTTGGGTGTCCTACCCTACCACATCCGACTCTAACACCTGAACCTGCTATCTCTGGATTACAGTCGCCGCCGTGGAGATCTTATCATTAGTCGACGTATTCTTGGGGATCTAAGGAGAGATACAGTTCTTTCAGCTCAACGCTGGAACTCTAACTAGAGAGCACTTCGATTTGACGCTCGCAAATTGCAGCCTCGAATCTACTCTGTCTCTCCTTAGTCTCTTTTGATCGCTTTTCAGTTCATTTGCCTTTTAATTTCTCGTAATAAATTCCTCTTTAGACTTTGTATTAATCTCTCACTGTTCACCTAGATTACAATTTAACGCTTCCTTTTCTTATTGCATGTGCTGATTTGGCTCATACAAGTGGCCAACCATTCACTGAATTCGAACGCGGATCAGAGACGCGTTGAGGATGGAACGACCTAGATACTCTTCTTTTGTTCCTACCCTAAGTGAATCTGAGAAACGTAAGGCTCCAAATGCGGACCAATCCTGCCCTATCCACCCTAGTAGTGAATGGCTGGAATCGCCCTCCGGGGCTCGTCGTTGTTGCGCAAACGTAGAGATGTTTCAAAACGTTGCTAGATTCTCACTGAATATGTCAGGATCTTGCTGTTTCTACTGCTGTTGTGACGGCGTTCTGCGGAGCTCCGTCTCGAAACGATTAAGTCATCCCTGCAATGACCGGGAAGTGGGAAAGTTGACTGGATCTCCTTTCTGCTCTCTACTATCCAATAATCTATGCTGGATACTTCTATACAACTAATGGGCGCGCGGGCCACCGTCTAAGTGCACTCTCCTACAAAATTCAAGTCAAGTCAGGAATGTGTTTAATGCATCCCTGAGTGGCGAATATGCAGCTCCTGATTGCGAAATTTCGTCTAACACTTATCCGGTTTGAGCTGCCTGCAGACAACTCAATGGCTACAGCTTGATATGTACCGGTTAGCCACGAGTAATGTCTATAAACGGGACTATACACAAGTCAGACCGGGCTCCCAATCCGTTGAGCTACCACTGTGGCACAGAACAATTGAGACATTGGGGCCGAGAATGCCAGAAGCAAAACACGGTGAAAAATTTATTAGCGAATGTAGCAGAGCTATACAATAGTCATGTAGAAGCTGCATCCGCGAGGAGGTTCGAAACTGTGGGACACCTACAATGCAATGGAGAAACCGTGTCATGTACATCAGACCATAATTGAGATCACTGACTCGTAGTAGCAAATAGTCATCACACTCAGCGAGAAATTCAGAAGCAAAGCATCGAATTCAAAACTCACCTTAAACGAACACAGAAAACTGGCGTATCCGGATGGAAACAGGTGCACACCTAAATGAGAGGCTAGATTAGTCATCTTTAAGGGAAATTGAAGACAGAATACGAAATGCGCTCAGAGATCTTGGTGAAAATCATAACTCAATAACGTTTATCATCACGAAGAAGAGAAAACCGTAATTCTCAAAACTCACAGCTGAAATACGGCGATGATCATGAACGTTCCATATGGATACTGATGCTGCCCCATTGGAACCAGGCAGCATCCTATGGGCAATGTAGGAGTTCTAGAGCGCTTTATTGCATCCTGTTTCAGGGTGCTGCAAGTCTATTCAGAGCACCTCAACTTTCTTCGCCTGACGAGCATCCTGCTCTTTGTACCCGCAAGCGAAATGGATATCACGGCACCGATGTTTCACTGGACATCGCTGCATCGAGAATTGCAATACATGGCAGTGAACCGGAGCCGACATCCCGCATTGAGTACCTGAGTGTACAGAACAACAGTGATACTTCACTTAGATAAACAGAAGAATCAGTTGATGGAGAAGATCCATAAAATGTAAAGCAGAAGGGAGAGTTAACGCCTATGACACTAAAAAGACAAACGATGGAGCACACCAGTAACTTATTTAACAGCACCTCCTAAGGAAGCACGAGGCGAGTGGACACTGGAAACGCGGACAAGATGCACGCAACCTACAACTTATCAACAAATAAACAAACTTTTCGTGCCTGGCAACAGATGCCTGAAGTCGCTTTGAAGCCATCTTATTCCTGTAAAAATGTATGGCAATTACAATGCTTACTGGAAACTTCGATGGTAGTTTTGTCAAGTCCCAGTCCAGTCGGGACCGACAGCTTTCGTGGCAACGTGACTTTTTGAGTTTGCACATTACGGTTTGCTTTTAAAGGTCAGTTCAGAAACACTGTTTACATATATCGTTAAAACTATAGGCAATTGTTTATTTGTAAGTGCTTGAAATCATCGTTAGACTTTGTATTAATCTGTCACTGACCACCCGAAAATCTACCAACCGGAGATGTTGTTCATCGGCCGGTCACCTGGTTTCGAGGTCCTCAATGGCCACTTTTAGCTTCAGCCTATCCGCTAATGGGAGGTCTGGCTGAATGCTAACATTAGTACCCTTCAGTTTGAAGGTAAACAGCAACAGCGCGTTACGTTCCTTCAGGGTGGATAGGACCACACGAAGTAAGCGCGGTCGAGAGTTTGGGGCGTTAAGTAGGACGTCACTGAATCTAGTCAGTTTCCTGACAGTAACACCGAGAATCCCAGGCGGAAGAAGCTTCGTTAAGAACATCTTAAACCACTGTAGGTCATCCAAAGTACGGTCGGCAGGAAGTGGGGCAGTGGATTTCATCGAGTTGCGGAAAATTGCGCTGCTATCCATGAAAGATAGACCTCGATGGGGTGTATTTACCCCACGAGGTTTGGAATTTAGTTGAACAGCAACCGGCTTAGCAGCAAGCAATCAGACTGGGCGCACGTTACCAGACGACGCTGAAGCAACTGTAGTGTACGTCTTATGCTCCAGCCTGTTTGACTCGTCATTCTTGACGCTTTTCGTACTGGCATGAAGAGTACGGGCAGTTTTGTTCCGAATTTTCTTTCATCCTACAGGCGAAGAAGCCCGTGGCTCAACCTCCAAGCCCGTCTCTATGACCATTACCCCCGAAAGACAGGGTGAGGAGTTTGGAGTAGGCACCGCAGTTTGATTGGCGCGCGATGGGCAAACCTCGTGCTTTTCTCCCCTGCCTGCACAGCCTTAGATAAAACTGAGGGAATTTCATCAACAGTTGGTGTTTCCAGCTCACGCGGTTGCATCTTGAGTGTTTTCTCACCTCCCGGTTTGGGGGCGGTGTCTGCACACTTACCTTGCCCTCTCGCTTGTTTTTTTCTGACCCACGAGCCCGTGACTCGAATTCCATTTGTGGAGGGTCAACAATGCCGTCCGGGGCATATGAGTCATTTATCTCAATATGTACTGGAGCGTCCGGTAGGATGAACGACCCATCAACGGATGGACTGTCAGCTGGGGGACAGTCCGATACAGAGTCCTCATTCGCAATACTCAGACATTTCATAATCAAATCCATCTTAGTGTTGAGCGAGGCAAGCCCGGCTAACGCCTTCACAACAACTGTGAACCTGGATGCTAGTGCTTTGAATTCAGCACAGATGATAGTCAGGCGCTTCGTTTTCTGAGCGCAGCAATCAGCACATCTAAAAAGAAAGTTTTCACTGAATGATAGCATATTGTACTGATTCCCTCGGAGGCCGGTACAACTTTTGTGATACCAGCGGAAGCAAACATCACGTTGCATACAACCAGATGAATCCGTAACTGGTCTTGAACAGGCAGAATTGCAGCAAGCTGCATTGGACTCGTCATACGAGGACCCAAGGTTTTCATCCGCCTCGGTTTTTAGCGAGACGACCATGTTTAAACGGGAAAACGGAGCAAAATTTAAAACATGTATACAACCGTAAAACGACCACAAATAGGCAAAACAGAGTGTGAAACGGGTTCAAGAAGGGAAACAACCGCAAAAATCACTAGTAAGCGTCAAGAAGACGCTATGTCCAGTACCACTTTAGTCGATCCAAGATATGTTGGATCAGAGAAAATTGGACAATAGTCAAATTGCGCAAACACCGTTATCCACAATATTTCAGCTAAAATGCTTGATCAGTATGGCACGCCATATGACCTTAAAACATCGCAAGACACCTTGAGATCGCTCTCTCGTATCACTCCGGCAATTTTCAGTACTCTTCACATCACACATCCGCCCGATATTGGAGTATGGGCTTCCAGCTACCTACCCTCTCTTAAAATCTGAATGCGACTTGCTAGAAAGAGTTCAGAGGCGCGGCTGGATATCCGTCATGTAGCTTCGTGGTCTTGCTTACTCTCTTCGACTCAGAAAGCTGAACGTATTCCCAATGGATTATCGTCGGCGAGATGGAGATCTTATCTACGCCAAGCGGATCCTAAGAGCACTTTCGGCTCAACGTGGACGGCTCGACACCAGGCCACAAGTGGAGGTTGGACAAGAACCGTCCGTGAGGAGGCTGCCCTACAATTCGTGTAGTGAATGATTGGAATAGCCTACCGGAGATCATTTCTGATGCACCGACAGAGGAACGTATCAAACGGCTATTTGACTGCCATCTGATGAGTACCGTAGGACTCCGCTGCTCCTACTGAAACGGCGACGATCCTCAGAGGAATGCCGCTTCGTAGCCAGTTGCGTCAAACTTGCACTGAATCGGAATAGACGGAGCAGACAAGGGTTACCCCTCCTGTTCTCTACAAACCAATGAACCAATATATCTTCAAACTGAAGGGTACTAATGTTAGCGTTCAGCCAGACCTCCCATTAGCGGATAAGCTGAAGCTAAAAGTGGCCATTGAGGACCTCGAAACCAGGCGACCGGCCGGAGAACAACGTCTCCGGTTGGTAGATTTTCGGGTGGTCAGCCGGCGGTCTTTTCCCGCTCTACCAGTGCCAGTCCTGGTAGCACACGACCCAGGGCTGGACATTACGAGTACCTTCAGATAGTGCTAAGCAATGTGCGCAGCCTAAGGAATAAGATATGCGAGATGAATCTGCTTGTAGAGGGGTCTCATCCCGATATACTTACATTCACTGAAACGTGGGTGTCTCAGAACATCATGGACGGTGAAGTACATCTGTCTGGCTACGCACTATTTCGATGTGATCGCTTCGTTAGCAGACAAGGCTGAGGCGTTGCGCTTTACGTTAGCTGTGGACTTGACGTTTTACGTACCTACATGTTTCAGTCGGCAGATAAAACTATCGAAGCTCTGTCGGTAGTGATTAGCACTTCCTCAGATCAACTTTCAGTTGTAGTTGTGTATAGAAGCCCTGGGAGTGCTTTAAAGAAGTGTTTAACTTTATTCGCTCCCAATCCGTAAACAGTTATGTGATGTTGGGAGATTCAACTACCGGAAGTTTGATGGGAAAATCTTTCTTGCAACTCGTCGGAAGGTACTTTCGGTGCAGGTCTTCTTGAGCTTACGCTACAAAAACCGTTGCAGCAGTTCGTGAACCTCCCCACTAGGTGCATGGATGCCCAAGTACCGTCTATTTTGGATCTAGTTTTCGCCAAGTCACTAGACTTCGTAGGTGACATCACTTACAGCTCTCCCTTAGGTGCCAGTGATCATGTCTGTTTACCACTCAGGTGTACTCTGACTAAGCGTCACCAGAGCATTGCTACATCATATATATCTTTTCAACGTTCTACGAATAGACATAAAGACATCAGAAACCAATTGATTCAAAAGAAAGTACAGAAATGGTAAAAGAAAACACAACACAACAATGTCCATGGTTTCGTCAGAGGGCGAGATACTACCCGGTTGCCCAAGCTGAAGTAGGGTGTTGACTTAGGGGACACCACCCCGAGCCTTTGTCTGACTAGCCTGCCCGCAAGGCAGCGGAGCGAATTCAGGGCACCGCGC
The DNA here is from genome assembly GCA_944474145.2 of Dicrocoelium dendriticum. Taxonomy (NCBI): domain Eukaryota; kingdom Metazoa; phylum Platyhelminthes; class Trematoda; order Plagiorchiida; family Dicrocoeliidae; genus Dicrocoelium; species Dicrocoelium dendriticum. The sequence continues at coordinate 81,354,051 of OX104064.1, forward strand.
CCATTGGGAGCCGGTGACTGATTGATTAGTTCATACGCCTTTCGTTTGTTCCTTTGTCAAACTGGGGCCCAGTGCTCCCAAGAATTACAGCACAACTTTGCTGGAATGCAATGCTTCGCTAGGATGAAGCAAGGGGCGATGAATTTATTGAGTGGCTCGGTTGTTGTAAGAAAAGGAATTGGCTGATGGAGCTTCGGAAAATCCGAAGAAGTTCTTCGCTGATTTCAAAAGACGCTGTGGTTCAAATTCGGTAATTCCCACTTTGATGCGGGCCGATGGAACTCATGCGTATGCAGACTCAGATAAGGCTCGTGTACTTGGTGAGCAGGGGCTTTTGTACGTGAGGCCGCATTGACCAGCGTTGATCTTGTCCCCAGAGTACCTGAGGGTTCTTATTTAGCTGAGTTTACTGTGGTGGAGACGCAAGTCCTTAGGTTGCTGCAAGAACTGAACCCTTCTAAACCAGCTGAACCTGGTTCAATTCACCCGAAGCTTCTGCATGAGTTGGCGGTGGAACTAAGTGGACCGCTGACGATGGTGTTTCAGAAGTCACTTGACAGCTGTACATTATCTTCTGAGTGGAAGGAGGCTGTCATCTGTCCTATCTTCAAAAATGACGACAGAAGTCTGTCAGCCAATTATAGGTCAGTCAGTCTGACTAGTGTCGTGGTCAAACTGCTTGAAAAGCTGGTGAGAGATTCGTTGGAAGGTCACCTGAGTAGATTGAATCGAGGCAGTAGACAATAGCCACGTAGTGGATGTGCTTTTCGTTGACTTCTGGAAAGCATTTGATAAGGTACCCCATTCGAGGCTATCACAAAATCCGCGCTCCTACGGCCTATCTGGTCGCGCCCTTCACTGGCTATCTGCATTCATGCAGGGAGGAAATCAGCGTGTACGTGTGGGTCGTAGCTTATCCTTTAGGCAAGCGGTCCTTAGCGATGTCCCACAGGGCTCGGATGCTGTTCTCCATCTATGTAAACTATCTCCCTGGAGAGCTTGGGGTATCATCCCTATTGTTTGCTGATGCCCTTGAAGTATGGAATGTTGTGAATGCCCCTGGGGGTTCTGAGGCCATACAGCATCATCATCAACAGCAGTACATCAGCCATTTGAACTGATGCTTCGCTGCCATACAACCATGAGGAACTATAAAATAAAGAATAAGAAGAGGGAGAGAAGGGGGACTTACCTGAAAACCTTAATGTCCTAAGCAAACATTCAGGGTCAAGGCGCCTACACCTTGTGTAGACAACATTCCGTCACAAACAGCTGGCTATCGTGCAAAGATAAGGCGGCATCGGCGAGACAGCTTCCTTGCGGCTTTCACTGCCACGCGTCATAATCAGCCATTACCCCGCAGATAACTCAGCACCAAACACACTTTAAACAGACAATCTGATTAGGAGACGGCAGCAGACGCGCCACTGGTGTCGGTTGCGAGCCATATCCTGTAAAGTCTCGAGCCAAGCACAAGGCGAGTCACTTGGACTCCAACCCGGAAGGCAAGACGGACCAACGGCACCCAGTTTGGTCGTCAGTGACTTCATTTCCCGCTGTCAAGTCAACTTCTGTCCACCTCGAGCCTTGCGCCATCCTACACCTGGAAGACTGAACAAGGCCCTCCTGGGTAAGCGGTGATCAGGCATGCGTAGCACGTGCCCGAGCCAACGCAACTTATTCAGTGCTATCTGTTGTTCTAGGGAGCTAGCATGATCATCACCACCTAGTACTCGCCTACGCACATCATCGTTGCGGACACGCTGGTGCAATCCGACACCAGCAATGTTTCGCAAACAACGATGATCAAAGACTTGAAGGCGCCTCAGATCTTCAGACCGAAGGGGCCAAGTCTCACTACCATACAGCAGAACGGCCCTCACTGTGGCCTTGTATACACGGCCTTTCAGACGGAGGGAAACTCCCTTCTGTCGCCAAAGATGACGCAGGTTCAAGAAGGCAGCTCTGGCCTTTGCAATGCGTGAGCTCACGTCAGTTTCTATGCGCCCATCATTGCTGATGCAGCTGCCAAGATAAGTGAATTGATCAACCACCTCGAGTTCCTCGTTAGCAAGTCAAGTATCCCCCTGGAGGAACTTCCAGGACTTCTGTATATCACTATAACTGTAAACTGGGTAGAGGAAGTGCACAAAACAGCCGATAGGGCTTCAACAGTCTGATCCGACGACTGGAATGTGCAAGTCCTCAGCACATCTAAGTTACAGCTCACATACAGTACAACGCCTCCGCCTTGGCGACCAACAGAGCGATCAGTTCTAAGCAGCGCGTAGCCAGGTAAATATACCTCACCGTCCGTGATATCCGTAGACAGCCACGTCTCAGTGAAAGCAAGTATGTCGGGACGAGATTTGTCTACAAGTAGACCCAACTCGTGCACCTTGTTCCTTAGGCTACGCACGTTGCTAAGTAGGAAGTCGGCACGACCATCCCTGGGTCATGCGCCATCGGGATTGGTTCTGATAGGGCGGAAAATAACTTCCGGCTGACCACCTGAAAACCCATCAGGAGGAGTTGCTCACCTTCCGCCCGTCTAGTTTTGAGGTCTTTGATAGCCTCCTTTAACTTCAACCTATCTGCCAGTGGTAGGTCCGGCTGAACGCTGACACCACTACCCTTAAGTTTGAATGCAAATCGCAGTAACGATTTGCGTTCCTCCGGGGTAGAAAAAACTACGCGAAGTAGTCGGGATCGTGGATTTGGCGCAGCGATAGGAACGTTCCCCAATCTGGTCAGCTTTCTGACAGTGACACCAGGTGGAAGTAGCTTGCTGACACACAGTTTCAGCCACTTGATGTCATCCAAGATGCGTTCCCTTGGGAGAACGGCCTCAGATTCAGTAACGTTACGGAATATAACGCTACTATCAGTGAGCACGACGGGGAGTGTTTACCCCACGTGCCTTGGAGTCGACACCTGTACCAGCTGTTTTCAACACTGGCGGTGGGACTGTCCCTGGCTTCCCAAACGACCCCGAAGCAACGGTAGCGTAGGTTTTCCGCTCTATTGCCGGCGTCTTATTGGTTCCTGGGTCTTCAAGCCCCTTCAAAGTTTTACGAGCAGATCTTGTCCGCTTCTTCTTTTGGCTCACTGGAGCAGGAGCCGTTGACTTTGTATCGCATTGAGCAGTTACCAGCATTGCGTCAGAACAGGCTGGTTCACTGGCGGCCGAGACAGTCAGCGTATGTGGAAAGTTCTGTGTGCAATCGTCATCCCATGAAGCTACACAAGCCGCGTTCCGACTGGATCAGAGCGGAAACTCGGTTATCGCGTAGAGTTATCGAACGTTGGAACTCGCTTCAAGAAAGCGTAGTCAGTGAACCTACGGTTAAGGATTTCGAGCGTGTTAGACGCTCTTGGGTGACAACACGAAACCTTTCCCTTCTACTGACCATATCCATCTTCCAAGTTTGAGTTCATATTCTGTCATTCTCTTCACTCGTTGGTGTTCTTCATTTAAATGCACTTCCTTCCTCGTTATCTTCTTTTTTCTTTCTACGTCTTCCTTACTTCGTGTGATTTACACAGCGAGGACTGCTAGTGCATATTGCAGCCTCGAATCTACTCTGTCTCTTTTGACCGCTTTTCAGTTCATTTGCCTTTTAATTTCTCGCAATAAATTCCTCTTTAGACTTTGTACTAATCTCTCACTGTTCACCTAGATCTAAAGATTCCTTTCAATATTGCATGTGTTGATTTGGCTAATACAAGCGGATCAGAGACAAAGTGAGCATCGGACCACTTATGTAATCTTTTGTACCTACCCTAAGTGAATCTGAGAAACGTAAGGCTCCAAATGCGGACCAATCCTGCCCTATTCACCCTAGTAGTGAATGGCTGGAATCGCCCTCCGGGGCTCGTCGTTGTTGCGCAAACGTTGCGATGTTTCAAAATGTTGATAGATTCTCACCGAATATGTCAGGATCTTGCTGTTTCTACTGCTGTTGTGACGGCGTTCTGCAGCTCCTGATTGCGAAATTTCGTCTAACACTTATCCGGTTTGAGCTGCCTGCAGACAACTCAATGGCTACAGCTTGATATGTACCGGTTAGCCACGAGTAATGTCTATAAACGGGACTATACACAAGTCAGACCGGGCTCCCAATCCGTTGAGCTACCACTGTGGCACAGAACAATTGAGACATTGGGGCCGAGAATGCCAGAAGCAAAACACGGTGAAAAATTTATTAGCGAATGTAGCAGAGCTATACAATAGTCATGTAGAAGCTGCATCCGCGAGGAGGTTCG